>CM045733.1:18180000-18205000 GCA_024760905.1 Plotosus lineatus
ATAATAAATGTGCTATTGTATTGTAATTAAAGAAATAAACTGTACTGTATAATAAAGTCGTTTTATTTACCTTTGTGATGGTAGTTGATGGCTTGATGGAATGGAGTGGGAGGAGGAGGGAGGGAGGGACTTACTGTTTGGAAGGAGAGTTTGGAAACGCCTACTGTTTGGAAACACCTTTAGCCACACACGCACCCTTAATAGCTTCCTTGTTCTTAAGGATGGGAGCAATGGTAGACTTAGCGTACTGGTACTGGGACGCTAAGTCACACAAACGCACACCTCGTTCGTGTTTTTCAATGATCTCCGCCTGTGGTGGGGTCTTTTTCGGTCCCATAATAGCAAAAGTACACTCAATATGGTCCAAAATGTCTATCAAACACAAACCACTTCCGCACTCAAAGAAAGGGGTGTGACGAACTGTGACGCCATGAGCGTGCGTCAGCTTCTCGTGGCCGCCACCGTGGCGCTATTCGACATTCGACCGCGTGGTTTGATTCGTCCGCCGAAAACTAGTTCGTCAGCAGAGACAATATGCTCGCAAATTTAATGTTCTTGAGGCGAAAAGTTCGTGAGCTTAAGCGTTCGTCAGCGGAGGTTTTACTGTACTCATTAATAATGGCAGATACTGTTGTGATGGCTGACCTGAACCTATCCATAGGTGCTGCTAACTTGCCCATCAAGCATCTCACTGCACCAACTTCCTCTATGACCCTGACAGATTAGCGGCAGGTGGCAAAGTGGCATTTTTAAAAAACTTCAGAAATCTTTTATTATTTAATACTTAAACAATATATAACTTTACAGCAGTTAAAAGGGCGCTTGTTTGCACATGTGAGAAGTGAATACACGTACGCATGCACACCTAAAGCCATGGGCATTACAGCTCGGAGATAAAACGGCCACCCTTCTCTGTAGCCGAATTACAGGTAATTACATCGGTGAAACAACTATCATCATTATTAAGATGTGGTTGTGTGACAAACCATTTTAAATAGAACAGATTTTGGTTTGGTCACCAGGCTTATTTAAATTCCAACCACCAGTGATTTTTCCATGGTTACCAATAACCTTATCAAAATAAACACTTATACAAGCTTATATTTAGTAACATGCTATATCTCTGGTCAAAAAAAAAAGATTAGAATTTTAATATGTTTCAAGCATGCTTGGTACCTTTATCAACGTTGTTTCAAACTCTTTTTTTTAATTTTTATAGATTTAACACACCCAATTCACCATGGACCAATCAAAGGTGCTAATATGGCAAACAAAATGATGTAACTATGCAACTAAGATTTTATAATAATGAATACATTTGTTGATTAATTATATGTAACACAGCTCCAAATGTCGTGTTGCTTATGCAGCACTCAGTTGACAGTGAAAGAAAAAAAAAAAGGGGGGGGGGGGTGCAAAGTAGGTGACCGACCCCCCCCATAAAAAAATAAAATAAAATGAATATCTATTTGAAAAGAAGTCGGTACCATTCCAGATCCTTAATCTGTGGATTTGGCTGCCCACCCACACGGGTCAGGCAGGCAGAAAGTTGTCTCCAGTAATCTAACTGTAGCAGGCACTAAACGAGCACTACGTGTACCCATGTGTCCGAGGAAGCCTAGCAGGGTTAATCAGCACACCACCACTGGTGGGTGTGAAAATCAAATAATGAGAAGCTCCAACCCATCTCGTATCTCACACACACTGCATATTTGTATGCACATGTTCAGAATGATATTTAGCAGGGAGGGAGGGTATCCCTGAGGACTTGAGTTTACCTCACACAATATAGCAACTCTCCATGACAACCAGAAGAGCATGGCCATCCGAGCACGTTTTTGAACCCACCATGCTCACAAGGTTGAGAAAGTCGCCATGAAGCCTGGAAAAAGAAAAAAAAAAAAGAAAACAGTGCTGGCAAATTCAGTTCAAATGAAAGGGTATTCTGATTACATCACCTGATCATTACAATCTGAATCAGCTCATAAGACAAGAGTCCAATACATTACAACTATTAACTCCTACCAGGTTCAGAGTCCAAACTTTGGTAGAACAAAGCATGAGAAGACACTCCTATTTATATATATATATATATATATATATATATATATATATATATATATATATATATATATATATATATATATATATGGCAAGGGGATAAAAAGCCGACAACAGGAATAATGTTTAATAATGTTTAATAATGGTTTAATTAATAAATATGTTAATAAAATGGTTTACTATGTTAATACAATGTTGAAATGGTTTAATAAATAATTTTCTTTTACTTTTAACATATATTTCATACAAAATTGGTGTACTTTTATCATTTTTAAAGGGTTTATGGGGTAGTGTTGGGAGCCTTGGAAGAAATCAGGCATTTTACATGTAAAATGCGCCTCTACAGTCATCCCTTGCCACTTCGTGATTTGAGCATCGCGGTCTTGGTACATTGCGGTATTTTAATAAAAAATCAAATGAAAAAAATATATTCATAAAAAATTCAGAATTCGTGCTGAAACTCACATGTAAGCAAGCGGAAGGCAGGGACCCAAGGCAGGCTGCGCTCATTGTTTCCAAACGACAGACTGAAGTGCCCCTCCTCCCCAAATCAGGCAGGGACCGCCCATTCAACTCAATCTCGCAAGCTGATTGGCTTCGAAGCGTGACGCTATTGCCTCCCGCCCATTCAACTCAATCTCGCAAGCTGATTGGCTTAGACACGTGATGCTGTTGCCTCCTGCCCACTCAACTCAATCTCGCAAGCTGATTGGCTTAGACACGTGATGCTGTTGCCTCCTGCCCACTCAACTCAATCTCGCAAGCTGATTGGCTTAGACACGTGACGCTGTTGCCTCGCACATTCCCGCGGGATTTTTTGTGATTTTGTGATCTTACTGTATAGTGTTTGAGAACGTCTTGCACCGCGGAGAAGCGCTATTGTCAGAGGTGAGTACAGTACTTAGTATTTATAAATAAATTCTATTTAAATATTAATACATTACAGTATTGACATATGCATATAACTGTGTCACGTTTAATATACACTTCTTGATATTGTATAGACGCGAAAACATAGAAATGAGACAACGTGGTAGAAATGGGCGAGGGACGGGGCGTTCCTACTTCGCGGTTTCTCGAATATCGCGGCCAGGTCTGATCTACATTATCCGCGATATTCAAGGGATGACTGTACTTATGAAAAATCCAGGTTCCGAAAAAGGCGTTGGAACGGATTAATTTCGTAAGAAGATGGTCGACTATGTATATATACACATATACACACACACACACACACACACACACACACACACACACACACACACACGTGTTACCTTTTACCCTCTGAAATGGTTCCCCTGAAAAACTAGAGAACACACAAAATGAGCACATGGGTAATCAAATCCAGAAATACTGCATGGTCTATTTGCTACATTATCCACGCTGCATGGCAGAGGAACCTTGCACTTTCTAAGTCGCTCTCTAGTTTGTCCTTTGTTATTCAAGATAGTACCTCTTAATGTAAATATCATGCTGAAACATTTATACGTGCATTGTGCTTGCTGCATAATGGAAATTACTATCATTTCCTTCTGTCATTTTTAATAAGAATCATGTTTTCTCCATATGACTAAACTGCAATCAGTATTCAGTCCACTTTTCCATTCCCTAATTGGGTAATTAGTGTCTTTGCAAGGCAACTGACGCACATCATCATGTCCTGTGTCTGTCTTAGCAGGGCAGGACATCAGTTCAGATTGGAGATTGGAGAACACGTAGCGCTTCAGGACTTAAAGCTGATACAGTCAATAACTAATTCACTTCTTTTCAATATCCTCTATGATTATAATTTATCAGGGCTCAAGTTTTCGATTGGTTTCACGACAACAGTCATTAAATTCAAAGATCATCATACTGCAGCTTGATTAATAATTAAGTATGAATGCCCAAGCATCTCACATCCACGCAGACTGAATATGACTGATAAAACGTCTCTTAAACCCCCAGGAGCAGTCAGCAGGTCCAGACCAACGACTATACACAGTACTGTATGCATGCGCAGATCTTGACAAGAATTCAAAAGTAAAGCAATAGCATCTGGGCAGCAATGTAACTTTAACCCCACCAATTCCTCTCCAAATTCACATTCGTGTTTTATTTCCAAGTACTTTTTGACTTGCATGTGGAATAGATATTGGCTCGCATAAGCTTTTAAGATCACTGTCTGTGTTAACTTTAAATACATGGTAATCTTTAATTTGAAAAGTTGGGTCTCTGCAATTAACACAATGTTTTACATTTTCACTCATGGAATTTGGAAGACTCCCTTTTCCAGGGCGACTTACATTAATCACTCTCATAAGTGGATGGTACTGGGGCTTGAACCCATGACGTTTGGATCACTATGCCACAGCCTGAGCCACTGAGGCAATTCTGCACAGTTTTCAGAATGAAGATGGAACAAGTTATCAGAGTTCACTTAAATTTGTGATGATTTGCAGGGGTTTTTATAAACAGTCATGACCTCAGCTCATAAATTCAGTGGCTTCTGTGTGGCGTAGATCAGGCTTGCAAGTACAGCACAGCGCCATTATTATAACTCTACGATGAAAACTGCCTCACATGGATCTTGGCAGACCCCCCACCCACCTCACAAAGGCAAATTCACAAAGCTTTGAGTGAGAAAACCAGCTAGCAAAGACAGGTTGAGTGAATTCAGTCACTGTCCACAGCTCTATAATGAAAATGTAAATAATAAATAGAAAAAAATTAATATACGGTAACCCCTAACCGATAAATCAATGAATGGGAAACACTGAAATGACTAGAGATTCGCATTCAGCCTGCAGCGCTTTCCATCACAGACCTGACGCTGGTAGCAGGATCAGAATCCAGCAAAGTTTACTTGAGATCTTAGAACGTGTCAAAATGATCAGCTCTGTAGTTTCCATCACAAATCTGTAATACGTTCTGCTTTACGCTGTTGTAACAGAACCTCGGTGGACGTTTTTTTTGAGGGTTTAATTGTATGACACTCATTTTAGCTGTAGACGCTAGCTGATTGTGCTGATATTATAACTAGCATACTAATGGAGGTCAATGAGGTTATGGGCGAAACGAAGGCAACTCACGCCAGCTCTATTTAATTAGAATTTATTGATTATTACCTCAGTGAACACTTGAAGTAGCATAGTAAGGTTAGGCAGTCCTTCCTTTTTTTTAAATTAACTGCCCCAACTGAACAAGTGAAGCATAAAATAGTGCACTTAATTCAGAATTTAATTTACTGCAGGGCTCAGTGCGATATGCAAATCATCATGAACCGAAGGATTTCCCCCCTCAAAAAATGCATTGAGTTGGATGAAAACGTTGAATGCTAATAAACTCTACTTTCAGTTGGTACGTGACATGAACTACTTTTAAATGCATTGTATTAATTAAGTACATCATGGATATGGTTGTCTATCTTATTCATTCATGCCTGAGAGCTCTAAAATGTCACATGACAGCAGTAAAATCAATATACATAAAAACGACTACGTATGGCCAAAAATATGTGGACACCTAGCCCTTGTAATCATGTGTGTGCTTTATTCCAACTCTTCTCACCAAGTAAAAACAGAGGTTGTTCTGGGAGAATGGGGAACTACAACCACATTAATACCCATAATTATGGGATGGGTGTTCACAAACATTGGGCCATCCAGGATATTAATTAATGAAGTTGTGCATATTACATGGTGAGGCAGTCAATATGCAATTTTGTGTAAGCTCTTGACCTAAGCAAGCATAGTGTTCGTCACCAATATGGGAAAGTGAGAGATTATCCATCCAATCATATGTACTGCACATACTCAAAGCTCAAATTTTAACAGGATGGTGACTCTCATTCAAAATTCCCAATGGAAGTAAATTGTGGACTGTTTTCCATTCATATACACTTCCAGGCCAAAAATAAATAAATAAAAACGCTGCACTTCAACATTTTGTCGCATCTTTAGTATTGATTAGTTATCCCTATGACATTGTTTCTCCGGTCGCTCAGGTCAAGGCCCAGCAACATTATAAAACGTTGATGGCCTGAATGTATTGAATGGCACTGTTATCCCATCAATGGACTTTTTCTTCCCTCAGTGGAGAGATATAATACGGACTCAACGAGTGAAAGAGTGGTTCAGGGAGCATAAGGAATCTTTTTCACACATGAACTGGCACCGGCTTAACCCTCGCAAAAGTCTCTGGGTTGGGCTAGAGAAGATTTATAGAAAAATAAATACACTCTATTAACCATTTGCTTAAATTTGTCAATACAACACCATGGCGATTATGTGCTGTAATCAAGGTCCGTCAAAATAATAGACTTTAGCTAAAGGTGCTGGATGATTGATCCCAAGATTGGGAGTTCAAGAACCACTTTCAACAGGTTGTCGCTGTCCCTTCCAGTGCAGCTAACTGGGTTATTGGGTTATCAAAGGCCGGCCATGTCTCTCACTGTCTACGGTGAGAGGTTCATGTGAGGAAACCATTGCTGATTTTCGACAGGAGTAGCCGCATAGCTGTCAGCATGTTTCCGCCCTGCCATGGCCCCTGCGAGTTGTCGAGGGTGTGCTCTGTCCTTGTCCAGAGTTGGCTGAAATGGGCACCGGCCTCCCCACGACCATAATTAGAAATAAGCGGTTCAGAAAATGAATGAATTAATGAAGTACAATGACAAAAAAATTCAATCGCCCAAGAAAGAGAAAAGTCCTGTGAAATCAATCCATGTTAATGAAAATTTCGAAAGACATTACTTCGCTCAATTTTGGAGGCACCATAAAAAGTATGTTTCAACAAATGACAAGATGCCTCAAAGCTGTAAAGTACAATTTGGAGTGAAAATAGGAATTCCTGTCACTAATGGAACGGCCTTACCAGTTCCCTGACTGTAACCTAATGTAGATGCTCCAGGCAATAGTTGGATTAAAAGAAGAGAAACAGAAAAACAAACAGCGCCAGAAGTCTCTTAAGGGAGAAGCACAAGCTATATGTTTAGTGCATATTGTGTAGCCGAATGGCAAAGTAGAAACCTTGTGCAGTTTGCAACATGCACGTTTCTTTACGAATCTTCATCCGAGCTTGTGTTTAACACATTCAAAGCTTTTACAAAGGAAGCAATGAACGAACAAGCAAAGTCAGCGATCCTGCACAAAACAGAATATTTCGACATGGCAATTAATAGGCTCCTCCTCCATGTTGATGTGAGAACAATGTTTAAACTTGTTGCATTTCCCCTACAGAAAGGTTTCAGTGACATCTGTCAGTCAACAGTATCTTTGAACTCTGATTGGGAAACACTTGAATTGTGTCACGTGAACATGTCAAAGCTATACCCATCCACTTCATGTCACTTCAGAAATTTTTTTTTTTTGCCACACAGAAACTTGTCAAGGACAATAATATGATATAAAGCAGGGGTCACCAACCTTTTTGTTACCGTGGACAGGTCAACGCTTGACAATTTTACCCCGGACCGAGGGATTGGGGGGGGGGGGGCACCCAGATTGTTTATATTTTAAATATAATTTATATTACTTATTATTATTATTATATCATAATAATAATAATAATAATAATAATAATAATAATAATAATAATAAGTACTCCATAAATGTTCTTTTTCAACAGCTGAAATAAAGTTGGTTGGGAAGTAGAGCTTGAACTTTTCTATTAAAAAAAAAAAAAAAAAAAAAAAAAAAAAAAAAACACAGGTGATCGTGCACCAGCTGGGAAAATGGAGGCTCAGGCTCAGTCTCACCCAAAATCCCCAAAAGATAAAGATCATTCAGACTCAGATAATAAACAAAAAACAATGAACAAAAAAGCTTTCACAGGCCTACTGTAAGGAATCCGCTCAATGCTGCTCATAGTCTCGCTCAGAAAGATGGGAAATTCATCAAGGATTAAATTTTAAACTCAGAACTTTTCCCTAAATTCATCAAACAAGCTGATATTTATTTCAGCTATACAAAGAAACGAGCCATTTCGGTCAAGTGAACTTTAAGTAGGATTTGATGAACAGGTGTTTACAGAAGTAGCACGAAAATTACCTACTGAAATGAATCATTAGTGCATATGCTTCTTAATCATTTCATTATTCCTCCTTTGTTCTAACAAGCAAAACTCCCACTGAGATCAACAGGTTCAGTTTCTACACTTCATGATTTACAACCGAGACGTCTGTCCTCCTGCACGTCTCCTTCAGTCCTCAAATGAGGTAAAAGCCTTGAAAAGGCCGGCGTCTCATCTTCTGAATGAAGAACCACATTTGTGCCCTATGGAGGCTACTACTCTGAGAAGAAAATGAACACACAGGAACAGACATCAACTACTGCAGCATTTTGCAATCCGCTCCAGACTAGACCGGCTAATGAAGCGTGGAAATGTCACCGCCAGACTACAGCCCACACCTGCAAAACAGACAAATAAATAACTCGTGTCATCCTGTGTTGAAAGTGTAGAACTCTCAGTTCCACCTTCACACCCATCATCACCTACAAGCATTATTCGATAACAGAGGTGCTACATCATAGGGCCTAAAAAATGGAAACGAATCTGAGCCGTCCCCGCTAGCTGGAGCAGACTGTTTCCTAAACTAATCTTTATAAAGCTCAGATTCTACAAACACCAACAGCTCTCATTCATCACAATAAAGGAGCTTCTCTAGTCATCTATCCAGCACCAGTATACTACTACTATGACCACGACTCTTCCATGTATAAATTAACAAACAGAAAGTGAAGGCATGAGGAAAAAAAAAAAAAAATTAATGTATATTAATCCATGATGTATCTCAATCCGTGCTTGTTTTTCCTCAAGCAGCACAGTGGTGTCATGATAGGCACATTCACCTCACCGTGACAAGATCCTGGGTTTAAGTCTGTGTGAAGTTCGCATGTTCTCCCGCACTTGCGTTGGTACAATGTACTCTGGCTTCTGATTACAGCCTAAAAACATGCGCATGAGAACAACTGTCTACAAAATTGCCACTATCTGTGAGTTTAAGTTTGAATGGCTATGGGTGCTGGCCCTGGAATGGTTTGACAAGCTGTTCAGGGTGTACCCTTCCTTCACCCAGAGTTGGCAGAGACAGGCTCATAGCCACTTTTCAGGGAAGTACCCCCCCAAATTTTGGGTCTACTTCCTACCTCAGCATGATTGTGAGTCTTGGTAAATTTCTTTATCAGTAACAGAAAAATATAATTTATTTTATGGCAACTGAAGTATGTGTAATCTGTTTGGTTAACACGTGGGCAATAATTCACGTATGGACTGGTGTGTATCCAACAGGCAAGCTAGTCGTTAGCTTGCTGTGCTGTGTGCTATAACCTGTAGGAGCTTTCAGATCATATTCAGATATACAGCACTTGCTTGAAAACCAAAAGATCTCAAGAAATAGTTCTACAATGTGCATGCTGCTTGTCGGAAAGCTCTTACCAGTCACAGGAAGGAAAACAAGTTGAAAGCATGGATGAAGATGCTTTGTTCAAATGTGGGCAAGTACCAGCACCTGAAGTGATCTTTAAAAGGCCACATGATAAACTACTTATTGGTGGTGCTCCGGAGCAAAGCCCCATGAGCATGAAAGAGGAGTTTGATGATTGATGGCCATTTTCACCCCTCATCAATGCTATAATGCAAATTACCCATCATGTATAGCTAGCGCAATAAAACTGAAACCCCAAATGTACACGCTCCAACAAAAACCACTCCAACTTACACAATTATTAAACTTAAATCTACAAAATAGTGGCTCATTCACCAGTGCTCTGACTTGAATAAGAAAAATTTAAAAACCCAATCTAACTCTGGTAGCTAAACAAATTTCCATCAAGTAGAACACCACCAAACATTGACGGCAACGCGGAACATGAACCTATTACACGGATAATTAAACTAACATGACAGGTAATACAAATGAATGAGGTAATTAACGGGTGAAAGGCGGTAAAAAGAAAACTCAGTGTAAACCTCAGTGTAAACTTTCCTCCTTCACAGAAGACTGGAGTCAGAAAATTCAGTGGAGCTGTATCTCCTCCAGGGCTGAAACTGATGCGGCCTTTAAAGGAGCCGTGCTACCCTTACAACACCAGCCTTGGACACCTATTAATAACAGATATCTATCAGCAGCTCGGCCTTTCCGTATTACCACAATCTTCGTATGAATCTCATTTGCATAGTTTTGAGAAAGAAATCCTAGCCATTGGCCTTTTTACCAAGATATTCAACGACCTGGGGCTAAGATTTCTGCGCAGACTACGCACTCGATTAACAAATAGTTTATATTCATCATATAATGGCACCGCATGGCTCATGATGATGGCCCTATGCCTGACTGAGAAACCCAGTCATCTGTTGCAGAATATAGCTTTTGGACAGGTGTGAGTGAAAGCAGCACTGAAAAAAAAAAAATCCATGGTTTGGGTGCAAGAGTTTCTCGCTACATTCTGTACTCAATTCCATCTTTAACTGATTCATGAAACTGCCCTGAAAGTTTGTTTAGATTCTGCAGAAGTGTGACGTATACCAGTTGTGTAACCCGTGCAATACACAATCACATTTCGAAGACATTTTTCAAAAGGAAAATCCAACAGATATAGTCAAATCACTCTTAATCCATTCCTTGAAGAATTTATTTGTCCCTAAATTTTACCTAGGGCTGTTTAATTAAGTCTGGATCAACACAGAAATTATTATAAATTACCACAAACCGATCAATTTGGACTTTTATTACCTTTATTTCCTGAATTAATTCAATATTGCCATAAATCGTAGTGCTAATATCGCTGCTGGATAAACAAGACTTAATGGAAGTTCACAGAATTAAACGGATACTGTTTGAGGTATTAACCTGGACGTATAAAATACCTTTGGCTCCAATGCAAACCCAATGTGTGAAGGGGTGTAAAAAGAAAAAAAAAGGTACAGAAAAAGAAACGGAAAATAAAGTAAGTAAAGCGCAAAAGAGGTTAAATTTCATCGTATTCTGTAACAGGATACTAGAGTGAATTTAAACCATACTCTATTGGGGTCTTTGCATTTTCTCATAGAAATGACATTAACTACAATAAATAACATTCAATCAAAATTTGTCATTGAACCCATGTACCTACATAAGATATAATCAGAAGATGAGTGTTTCAAATCGACAACAGGATTGAAAAATGTTCAATGACGCTGAAATGAAATCTACTATGCATAATGGCTTCCCATCGCCTTCTCGGCTTTAGGTAAATGACTGCATTAGCACATTAGCCACAGTTCTACTGTCTGCCAAGATATTGATTTATAACACAGGATTCCAGCCGACTGGGTACTTGACCCACCGCCATCATTCACAGGAGGTTTGTGTATTAAAACAAGCTTTCATTTCCGTCAGGATTACTATACGATCTGACGACGGGCAGTTTATAGATTGGCAACCCAAACAGAATACTGCCATCAATACTAGAGCTTTAGACCACAGAAAATTAATATGACCATATGGAGGTCATATTTTGTGAGAACTGCAGGATATCTCAGGCAGGCTGTTAAAAAAAATACAGCAGGATGAATATTATGCCATAATTATATTATACTTCTGACACAATCCATATTGAATGTGACCGCTTTTGAGTCAACGAACCATCCATGGCAAATGAATCGGTATTTACAATAGCAAAACTAACCAGGCAAAATTATTGTCCAACAATTTCAGAGGTATATAAAAAGTGAAATTCTCTACAGACCTCCTAAATAATTCAAGACAGAGCTAAAAGAAAAGTATGTTATTGACTACTGCTAATGACTCCTCATTTCCAGGCACTTACCATCATGTACAAGCTTCCCTATTTACCAACACGCCTATTAACCAAGCACACCAGACAACTCACACTGAGTGAGACACAATTCACCCGGCAAAAATAATTCTAAATTATAAGTCGTGTCTGGGTGTCAGACTGCTGACCAATCATCCCAGGGTTGTGCTGGAGAAAATTAGAGTCGAGCCAGTACTGATTTATGACATTGAGCAAAGAGCAGGTTAGGGCTGGAGTGTTCAAACGTTCTGGAGAGTTCTCCCTTGTCATTAGGTATAATTAAGCTGACAGGCGTGTCACCCGTGGGCACGCGCATGCGCCTGGTCATACAGCATCAAGGTGAAGTGTGGTCCTTATTTCAATCTGTCACCTGCCGGCTCCATCCGAAAAAAAAGATGCAAATAAACCCCTTGTTTCCAGACCACACTCATTAAGGTTGGGACAGGGCTCTGAAGCTTAATTATGCTGCTTCTGATCTCCCGTCTAAAAAATGAAAGTGCTGTGTGCATCATGTGTGACTGCTTTGCTAATTATCTAATGGTGAAAGAGAAAAGGAAAGCTGGTAATTTACAATCAACTGGGACCATGAAATGAGGCGTGGGTAAAACCAAAAAAAAAAAAGTGTAAAGAATATGGTACAATACAAACTGTAAACTGTATGATGATGAAAACAAAAAAAACAACCCAATAAAACTATTTACATTTTTGTGTGAGGTGCACATCTGGGTATGTGCAGGAGTCTGCATATGTGTGTGCATTTATTTACATCTTATGCATGATTTTTGAATGTTTAATTATTATTATTATAAGCATTTATAGCGTTGAATATGTATTTATTGATATTATATAAAAATATACATGTACATATACATCAGTGAGGGGGGGGGTCGATCCTACTTCGCGGAAATTGGCGGTTGCGAGGGGTCTCGGTCCCCATTAACCGCAAAAAGTGGGGGATCCCTGTATGTATATTTTACACATGTGTAGACACATACATATATATATATATATATATATATATATATTAGTAGGATGCTGAGGTTGGAACTACCAGGCAGAAGGCCGAGAGGAAGACCCAAGAAGAGATTTATGGATGTGGTGAAGGAGGACATGAAGGTCATTGGAATAAGAGAGGAGAGATGGAGGCGGATGGTTTGCAGTGGCGACCCCTGAAGGGAACAGCCGAGAAGAATATATATATATATATATATATATATATATACACACACACACACACACTACACAAAAAAAGTTAAGGATATTTGTCAATAAAAAAACTGAAATTAAGGCCAATTCACAAAACCGAAAAAATATCCTTAACTTTTTTTTTTGTAGCGTAGATATATATATACACGACCCCAACTGATGTATACGTAAATGTATAATGCATAAGATGTAAATAAAATATAAATACAAGGCTGCACGCACTCAGATGCGCACCTCACAAAAATGTCATTTTGATTGGAGGTTTTCGGTTGATTTTGTTTGTTTAGGGTTTTTTTTTTTTTGCATAATTGGCCTTTTTTTGTGGCATTTTCCTTAACCTTTCCCCCCTTTTCTTCCTTATTTTTTATTCCGCTAAATATTTAAAATAAATAAACAAACAAACAAACAAACAAAAAAAACCGCGATGCACTGAAGCCGCATAGATCAATGCACAAAGTAGCGAGGGATTCCACACACACACACACACACACACACACACACACACACACACACACAGTGAGTCATCGACTTCCAACAGCTTTTGGTTCCGGCAGACCGGTCGTAAATCGATCTGGTCGTATGTCGACTATCCATCCAAATACACTCACGCCAAACAAAAACAGATGAATAAATCTCATGCATTTAAATCTATACATCTATTTACAATTCCACGTCACTGCGACACGCAGCGGAGAGCCAATCCTTTCTGTACTGGGTGGGTCCGATAGCTTCAAACTCCAATTTTATTGGATTATAACAACAGCCACAGACTGCGTGCGTTGTTTGAGTAAAGAGATAAATTTCCCTTGTTTTGATTGGCTCATTTCCATGAAGCCAAGCACATAAACACTGCAATGTGTGAGTCCAATAAAATTAGAGTTTCAAGGTATAGGACCCGCCCACACAGAAAGGACTGGCTCTCCACTTGTGCCACAGTGACATGGCATTGAAAGTAGATGAATAGATTTGCTCGGAGCAGATAGAAAGTGAAGCTGCATCAGCTCCTGCTTGGCCTTTTAAGATGCTGGCGCTGCCGGCAGCACAAACAACCATCGAACGCAACACTCGCACTGCACTGCCATGAATCATGCTTCACCACTTTTGCGGTCGTAAAGTCGATCAGACGTGACTCACATAGGTCCTAAGTCGTCGACTCACTATGTGTGTATTATATATACATTGTACACACACACACCGTATATATATATATATATATATATATATATATATATATATATATATATATATACATACACACACATACATACATATATATATATATATATACATTGTACACACACACAACCTATTCGACGTGATAAGGGCCCAGACCGCTTTAAAAATCGGAGTGGGCTTATTAAAATGTTACCAGCGAAGTGGAACGGTGAGTGCTTATTACCATTGAGGTGAAAAACATGAATAATAACAGAACAATAAAACAGTTTTACTGGTATTTGTGTTATTCACTTTGTGGTATCAACCAAACTACTCACATGAAAGCTAAAAATAAACAGAAAACAGTATAAATTATATTTTTAAAAGACTCCTTACTTTTCCCTCCCAGTGCTGTTACTTTAAACAATTTTCGAAAGTAAAATCGAGCCAATCAACACGAATGTCAAACTTAGCACATGGCACGTTGAACCAATCAACACGAACATAACAAAAGCACATGACCCAGGAACATGCTTCAATTGATGAAGTTAGTGAGCAGGAGAATCGGGTGAAAAATACTTCTCATCACTTTATGATAGTTCCATATCTGGCTCATCGCTCCATTCATTCAGAGCATCCCATAGTTTTGCTGTCGCAGTTTCTAATGGTTCATCAGTTGTTGGACATTTACCAAGAGAACAGCAAAATATTTTCCTGTTTTTTAAAGCACGGCAGAACAATCAAATGTGTTCTTACTGATGAACATTATAGACATTCCCCAGTGGCAGGGGGTCGTGAAATATGGTGTCAACTCACTTTTACAGGCAGTAAACGCCTGGTCTTACCGTTACAGAGACTGATTGAATAAAATTGGGAAGTTTGATCTACGATTTTGCTCCCAGTGAAGCGGGCGGTTATTAGACGTAACATAAAAAACATTGGGGGCGCTGATTGGAGCTTACTGTGTGTGTGTATGTATATATATATATATATATATATATATATATATATATATATATATATATATATATATACACACACACATATACATATATATATATATATATATATATATATATATATACACATATATATATATACACACATATGTATACATATATATATACATATATACACACACACACATATGTATATATATATATATATATACACATACACATATATATATATACATACACATATATATATATATATATATATATATATATATATATATACATACATATATATATATATATATATATATATATATATATACACACGTTCACATACAAAACATATATCTATATATACACACGCACGTGTGACTAAAAGAGACATGATTGAATTACCCTTCCTAATATGACAAATAAAAAGGAGACACCAGACTAAACGAGATTATTTTCTTCTTCTAACTAATAAATGCCGATTTGGGTAATAAATAAACAGAGTCTGGTGGCAAAATACCATGGGGTACCAAATCACTGGGTCACCAAAAGAGCGTCAATAAACTACTCCTTCTTAAACATATTCTTAATATGTTTCTTCTTCTTCTTCTTCTTAAACATAAACATATTCTTCCAGTCTCTGCAACTGTGCTGAAAGCATGAACACTACTCTTCCTATAGATCCAACTGCTGTTCAGATGATAATGTACAATGCAACCTCATCCAATTTAATGAGCGCGCATGACTTGTTGGTGCTGTCGGCCGAGCTATTCTCGAAGAGGCCTGCCCATCAGGAGAGAATGGAGTGAAGAAGCAAAAAAAAAAAAAAAAAAAAAAAAAAAAAAAAAAGAATGATGAATAAATTGAACATCAAAACAAATGACTATATTCAGAAGGTTGAAACTGATAACAGTTATCACAGACCTGGAACTATTTACTATCAGAATACCTAGATTCTATTGTTCCCAGATATTCTCATTTTCGAAGTAAATGAATTACAGGGACATGCACGGTGGTGTAGCTGGAAGATTTATTCCATGGGGCCTTCTCAAGCAGAGTATCAAATCTGATGCGCTTCACCTCCACCAAACAAAAGCTTGTTCCACACTACTAGTAGACGACGGCTTCATAAACAAACAGATGGTGAGGGAAATAGAGAGAGCCTCTCTTTCCCACCAGCCATTCACTCACTCCGCTTCGTGTTATGGTGGAAGAATTCTGTACCAGAATTCCCATGGCATGGCTGAACTCCTGAGCCGGGACGAGACGGGTACAACGGAGGGAGGCTCGGTGTGTTTACTGCTCCTTTCTGCATGAGAAATTGATTCGGTGCAAAGGAGGTGGGCACAGAAGTGTCCATCCTGATGCTCAGGGTGAACAGAGAATCAATTCGTTGCCAGGTACATCAATGAACCCAGTCCTGTGCACCGGCATGGCATGCTGACTGTTCTATTCAGACGTACCACGCTTTGGGAATAAAATGATGGATATGAAATGATGAAGTGGTCAGAAAAGGAAAAACACATTTCATTTTCAAAAGCAGATGACGACAAAACAGCCTGCAGGCAGAAAACCATGAGGCCATCTACTCTCTATTAGCATACACCGCCATGCTCCGAAAGCTCTCTTTCAAACAGATATGAATACGTATACCATTTAAACTGAACTAAAGCAGTGACAACACAATATTTATTTGTCATTACATCTGACAAGGCTGTGCATAGGTACGGCTGACATTCTCCATTTTGCATTCCCCACAGGTCTGACAAATTAGGGAAATTCAAAAACAAAGTGGGTAACACACAACACCTTTGTCTTTGCCTTAAATAGTACCCTGAGGAACATGGCTTACAAAGCCTGTGGAATTTTAACACATGTAATGGGTAAAATCGCGCTTTGGAGACAAGACTACATGCATAATTATCAACCAATCTTCATGCGCTCGGTTCATTACACATAGAGCATGTAATGGCCATTTCAACCAAATGCACTATCTGAAATAAATATTTCAAGATCAATGAGTATAAGACATGGAATCTCATCAGGTATTGTTGTCGCCAGAAATATATTCTATAGTATGCAGAAGAATATACACTCGCGATCCGAGTTACGACCGCTCCCGGTTAAGACCAACCAGTCGTAAGTTGAATCCCATTCATCCAGCACTCGCTATGAATACATGCAAAGCGTATTCTTCACCTGCACGTTCTTTCAACATGCGACATAAACTTGTCGCCTTACTTTGCACTGCTCACAACATGACTTTCACATTTCTTATTCCTATTATCTTCCAACCACGTGTATAGAAACTTTTCCATCGCTGCAATCGGTCCTTCATGCCGTTTTGTGATGATAGTTGTCTTAATTGGGGCTGCTGCTTTCACTGCTTCCTTAATGCGGTCCTCGTCCTTCAAAATTGTAGACACCGTGGAGTGGGAGAGACGGAGATCTCACTTTCACTTTCATCTTCGTCTCCAACGACGGTGCCCTCCTTGCTTTCTCGGTAGAATTGCCATCTGATGAATCGGACTTCCTCTTGGGGGCCATGGTAACGGTGTACAGTAAACGAATGTAAAATTGTACTGTAAATGAGATGTTACTGCGACGGGATCTACTCACTGAGTGTAGTGGGAGAATGCTGTGAGTGTGAGATGCTGGGCTGCCACAAATATCTTACACGCTGCGCTGCTGGACATATACAGTAAACTCTTAATAGGCATCTGCTAGAGGTGGTCATAAGTACGGGTGGTCGTGTACGTCGTAACTCGGATAGTGAGTGCATTTTGTTTTTATGGTTACATGCATCATTTAACATGTTACAACGTGGTTATACTTCATGTCAAAAAGAAAAATGAGAAAATCCTTAGAATACATTGTGGATTGCATTGAATCATATAAGAATGATCATATATATATATATATATATATATATATATATATATATATATATATATATATATATGTGTGTGTGTGTGTGTGTGTGTGTACTCATCCTTCTCAAAAAATTAGCATATTGTGATAAAGTTAATTATTTTCTGTAATGTACTGATAAAAATTAAACTGTCATATTTTAGATTCATTGCACACCAACTGAAATATTTCAGGTCTTTTATTGTTTTAATACTGATGATTTTGGCATACAGCTCATGAAATCCGAAAATTCCTATCTCAAAAAATTAGCATATCATGAAAAGGTAGTCTAAACGAGCTTTTAACCTAATCATCTGAATCAACCAATTAACTCTAAACACCTGCAAAAGATTCCTGAAGTCCAGTGTGAAGTAGCCACAGTCAGTGATGGTCTGGGGTGCCATGTCAGCTGCTGGTGTTGGTCCACTGTGTTTTATCAAGGGCAGGGTCAATGCAGCTAGCTATCAGGAGATTTTGGAGCACTTCATGCTTCCATCTGCTGAAAAGCTTTATGGTATATATATATATATAAACCTATATAAATAGCAACAACATAAACCAGATTGGTCGAGTGGTCTGCATTACGTAATAGATAATACACCGCAACTGGATCATCCTTTCATTAATTTATATTCATTGCAGGGCAAACACACACACACACACACACACACACACACACACACACACACACACGCGCGCACACACACACACACACAAACATTCCTCTGGGTACCTACACAACCACAGGAAGAATATGTAAACTCTACACAGAAACACCTGAGCCCAGGAATTGAACCCTGGACCTTCTTGCTGAAAGCCAGTTGTGCTAACCACTCCACTACTGGGCTGCACAATTGGGTCATGACCTTGAAATAAATGTTTAGATTAAAAGACCATGATATGAACCTGATGGGTTGTGAATCACCGAGAACTGGTTTATTTCATGGTAAAAAAAAAACAAAAAAAAACCTGTTTGATGTGCATTGTCCTGCGTATTATGTTACTGATAAAAGAAAACATGCTTACGCTTATTACATGTTCCTTCAAAACAGTGTTATTCAGATATTACAGACTGTATAATAATATAACAGAACAGAGTTGAGTATTTAATAAAGCAGTGTCACAATTTCTTAGAACAGCATAGATACTTCCATCATTTAAAGTAACCTTCAGGATTTTTTTTTTAATCCCAAGCCCTATTTTCCCATCTATTTCCATCCAATTTCATATTTGTGGTGGGGGTGGCAGGCAATATTACAAAGATACTTAGTATGCTATACCCTGCACCCACAAAATAGTTATACAGTGGTACCTCTACTTATGAAATTAATGCGTTCTGAGGACGCGGGTCACAAATCGGGTGCAATGTGAGTTGGGTGGCAGCCGAAGGCATGGGATCTGTCGGACCAATCCTTGGTTATTGACTCTGACTCTTGGGACATGGAATGTCAACTCTCTGGTGCGGAAGGAGCCTAAGCTGGTGCGTGAGGTGGAGAGATACCGACTATATATAGTCGGCCTCACCTCAATGCATAGCTTGGGCTCTGGAACCACCCATCTCAAGGGAGGCTGGACCTTATTCTATTCTGGAGTTGCTCATGGGGAGAGGTGGCGAGCCAGTATGGGCATTCTTGTTACCCCACCGTCTCAGTGCCCAAATGTTGGGGTTCTCCCCAGTCGACAAAAAGGTAGCTTCACTCCACCTTCAGGTGGGGGGATGGGTCCTGACTGTTATTTGTGCTTATGCACCAAATGACAGTTCAGAGTACACACCCTTCTTGGAGTCTTTAGGGTGTGTTCGAGAACGCTCCCTTGGGAGACTCACTCGTTGTCTTGGGAGACTTCAACGCCCATGTGGGCAACGATAGTGTGACCTGGAAGGGTGTGATCGGTTGGTACGGCCTCTCCAGTCTGAACCCGAATAATGTTTCTTTGTTGGACATCTGTGCTCATCACAGTTTGTCCATCACAAACACCAGGTTCGAACATAAGGGTCTCCATAAGTGAACTTGGCACAAGAACATGCGGTTGCATGTTCTGGGTACTCAGGTAAAGAGAGGAGCTGAGCTGTCAACCGATCACCACCTGGTGGTGAGCTGGCTTCGATGGCAGGGGAGGCTGCCTTTCAGACCTGGCAGGCCCAAGAATGTAATTAGGGTCTGCGGGGAACGTTTAGCAAAGTCTCCTGTCCGAGAGGCCTTTAACTTCCACCTTTGGCAGAGCTTCAACCACGTCCTGGAAAAGATGGGTGACATGGAATCTGAATGGGCCTCGTTTCGTGCCTCCATTGCTGAGGCGACAGCCCATCGCTGTGGCCAGAAGGACGTCAGTGCTTGTTGTGGCGGTAACCCCCCAACCCGGTGGTGGACACCTGTGGTGATGTGGGCCGTCTAGCTGAAAAAGGAGGCCTATAGAGTCTTATTAGCTTGTGAGACTCCCAAGGTGGCAGACAGGTACCGGGAGGCCAAATGTGCTGCAACCAAAGCTGCCGCAGATGAAAAATCTGGGACGAGTGGGACGAGTTCGGTGAGGGCCTGGAGAGTGATTATCAGTTGGCCTCGAAAAAGGGTTCTGGACCACCATCCGACGCCTCAGGAGGGGGAAGCAGTTCTCCACAAACACTGTTTACAGTGGAGGTGGGGAGCTGCTCACCTCGACTGTGGATATCGTTGGTAGGTGGAGGGAATGCTTTGAGGATCTCCTCAATCCCACCAACACACAATCTGTGGAGGAGGAAGACCCTGGGGGTTTGAATGGGGTCTGCCCATCACTGGAGAGGAGGTCACTGAGTTCGTCAAAAAGAGATAAGTTGATAAGCTCTCCCATGCAGGGAGAGCTCAGAGTAGATCCACTGCTCCTCCGCATTGAGAGGGGCCAGTTGAGGTGGCTCGGGCATCTGGTCAGAATGCCTCCAAAATGCCTCCTTGGTGTGGTGTTTCAAGCATGTCCAACCGGGAAGAGACCCCGGGGTTGACCTAGAACACGCTGGAAGGACTATGTCTCTCAGCTTGTCTGGGAACACCTCGGTGTTCCCCCGGAAGAGCTGGAGGAAGTAGCTGGGGAGAGGGATGTCTGGACCTCTTTGCATAGGTTGCTGACCCTGGACTAAGCAGAAAATGATGAGAAAAAGACATTTGGTTTGGTTGCCAGTTATAGCGTTCCATGCTGGACCGTTTTCAATTGTTTTTGTCTGAAGTAAAATAGGAAAACTGCAATGAAACAGATGAAAGATTGGGCTCAGATTTAAAAATACCAGAGCTTTCCTTTATTAATAATGCACTTTGTTTAGGTTGTACACAGAGTCTGTCCATATACAAGCCTGACATAATATGGATTTAAAACAAGTGGTTATTTCAGAATGTAATTCTGACTATAGTCAGTGTAATGACCTTTTTAGTTTGAAGATAACATTTGCTCTGCGAGTTGTGCATAATAACTACAAGCCTAACTCATGTCTGGAACTTTCCACAACATTAAATCAAACAAACTGTTGAAATGCATGACAGGTCATTCATTAATTAATTAAACATTGTAATCACTGGGGAATAGCAGCAGTGTAAATGAAATAACACACTCCAGACCGTAGTGCTATACAGAAATAGTGCACTTCCGGGGGTCAAACAACTCGGCTTCTTCTGTATCACAACCCCTGGAGAGCCTTCCTTTTGGAAAACAGCACAGTTTGGGTGTTATTCCTGACATATTAAGCAAGGGCTTGAAAATGCAAAACAGAAAACCATAATCTGCCCATGGAAAAGGGAATCTTGAATTTTGTTCGTCATCAAAAAACATAAGCCTCATTTACTTCAGAAGACTTCTGAAATATGGATATTCAAATAAGCAGACTTATGGTAATGCATGTGCACGCGCACACACACACACACACACACACACACACACACAGTTAATGAAGTACATTTACAAACAAAAATTTTTTACAGCTAATAATAGTTAAACAGTTCACAGCTAATTAAATTAGGAAAGTAATGTTAACCAATGTATAATTCTGTCAAAAGGAAATGGATTTAAAACATCAATTAAAGCAACAATTTCAGGAGCTAGCTGGATAGCGGAACAGGAAATGGCTGGCGTGGCCCAATAAAGCATTCAGGGCTTAAAGTTGTGGGTCTCCAAGGCACCAACCTGCCCCGATTTGCTTCATCTATAAACAATCAGCAGGTTCAGGCTCTGCGGCTCAACTTTCAGCAGGATTTCCTTGCCTCATCACTCTCCATTCAGAGCAATAAAAGCGCTCGCTTCTTTACCGGCTGATGGGACGTGATGCACAGCTTGACTGGCTTTCCCTGGCTGGAAGCGGTTCAGTTTTAAAGAACAAATAAATATACTTTGTATTCAACTACATGTGGCTTATGGGATCTTTTACAATCCTTTTAGATCTATAGTTCTTTGCTACAAAGAATCACAGACACACATACAAGATCAATAAAAGCTATTGCCAGTCACACATCTTTCTTCCCTGCCCACAGACATTCAATATGGCAGGCGTTTCTCAAAAATTAATTACCACAAAAAGGCACAAAAAATCCTCTGAGCAGAACAAAGTGAATACATAAAACATGACAGCAGCAGCAGTGGTGTGTGTGTGTGTGTGTGTGTGTGTGTGTGTGTGTGTGTGTGTGTGTGTGTGTGTGTGTTTACTTTGGCATCCTGTGACAGATTAGAAGCAGCCGATATTGAGATATCGATGTCTGTTTAAAAAAAAAACCTTGTTCATCTCCCAGCCTCTGACCTGCAGTACCTTACTTGTTCTCTGCACCATCAAAACCTGCCTATTTCTGGAACTATATTTTATTCATTTCAGTCTTACATTAATTAACCCCAGTCTGTCTATTTCTGGAGGCCCATGATGGATGCTACTCGAATCCATTATGTATGTAATGTATTGCAAAAAACTTCCCAATATATCCCAGTCCAAATTCTAAATCCACCTTCATATATTTTTAATGTAACATTTGGGACCCAGGATGGAAGAGGCAATGTGCAAAATGATGTACAAAACCTACCCATAAAACTGCACTGTGGTATTAAAGAGGGAAGCAGTGTCATTCATAAGAACACAGCATCTTGTTGCTCAGCAGCACAACCTGTATAAAGTACATATACAGATCGGTCATAGCATTTGCATCACCGAACTATACTTTATACTTATACTTCCACTTTTCTATTAACTTGCTCGGGCATCTGGTTAGAATGGGCAAAACACACACACACACACACACATATATATATATATATATATAGGGCCGGTGGTGCTGCGCTCATGATCGAATGATCGAGAGGTTGTGAGTTCAAATCCCGGTTAGACCCCCACTGTGCTAAGACTCCTGGGCAAGGTCTTAACCACAAGTGTGCCTCTCTTCACCCAGCAGTATAAATGGGTACCAGTAAAAATATTCTGGAAAGGTAACCTGCGATGGACTCGCATCCCTCCAGGAGGAGATGAACACCTAGTTGCTTCACACTATGGAAACTGGGGATAAGCACCGGTCTGATGAGCCACTAGGCTCGGGTGTAAAAAGCCCAAAAGAATATCATACATAGGGTTTTAAAACTGCATCAATAACTCGTGGATTTTCAGGATCCACAGGTAGGGGAGGAACGTAACCCAAGCAAATAATGGGGGCCTTCTATATACACACAAGCACACACACACACACACACACACACACACACACACACACACAGGCACATTCCAAACTGCACCAGTGTTGTCCCAGCTCCGCCCCACTGCGGATAATTTTTTCCTTTCACCTGCCAATGATAGTCCACTGTATGAATAGAATTAACTTAAACACACAGGACTTTTGTTTCCTTTTATCAGATATTCTTGTGTAAAATCCATTGTTTGGGTTTGAAAAGACTCAACATGGAATCACCCAGCAATGCTGAAACCAAAGTAAACGATGATTAGCACTGCAAAGAAGTGATTACAGAATTTGATGAGACAGTGATGATATCTTTTTGTATGGACAGATAATTTGACTTAACCAAAAATAAATTAAATTTTAAATAAACTGGTTTCAATCAAGAAATATATGTGTACATATATATATATATATATATATATATATATATATATGAAAATAAAGTACTACTACGACTAACATCTCACATCATGTTCTACAGACTGGATTCCAAAAATGTTGGGACACAATGCTAATTGTGAATAAAAACTGAATGCAATGATGTGGAAGTGCCATATTTAAATATTTTATTCCAAATAGAACATAGATGGCAAGATCAAAAGTCTAAACTGAGAAAATGTATCATTTTAAGGGAAAAATATGTTAATTTAAATCTCATGGTGTCCATACTTTTTTGGAATCCGGTTTGTACAATGTTCACTCACTCACTCATTCGCTGATCTGCTTAATCCTACTGGGGTCACAGGGAGGCTGGAGCCTTTCTCACCAGACACTGGGCAAAGAAAGACACACCCATAACAGCTCACCAGACCATCCAGTAACACTAATATTCACATTTAGTTCTAATTTGTAACAGCTAGTTAGCTGAATATGCTTGCTTTTAGACTCTGGGAATAACCTGGAGTGCCTTGGAGAAACCCATACAAGCTCATGGAGAACATGAAACGTTCCATACGGCCATGTTTTTCGATCATCTCATCAGAAATGATCAGGCTCATTTTGATATTCAAGATAGTTTAACTTGTTAATACAGTCAGCCCCCTACTTACGAAACCCACTGGGTACGAAAATTCCGGGTTACGAAAAACATTTTCCCAAGTTTTCGTCCCCGGGATACAAAAACATCCTCCTCTTACGAAAAGCGCCAAATGCACCGTTCAAAATTCAAACACGCCAATCAAAATTTCACACGATGTGCGAGTTGCTCTCTCATTGGCTGTCTCCCAACATCCCGCCTCGCTTGCCTCCCATTGGCTAGGAGGGATGACACAGCTGAACGTTA
>CM045733.1:18210000-18232500 GCA_024760905.1 Plotosus lineatus
ATGAATTAGCGTGTGAATTAGCGCAATTTTTTTCCAGGCTTTGGCATTTGAGAACGTAAGGTAAAGCCAATTTTTTTTGGCTTTGGCACTTCCGGGGTTAAAACCAAACTGACTCCTTTCATAGGGTTCTGTATTGACCCATTTATAAAAAGGGGTTCTTAGACTTGAAAAACCCTAATAAAAGGAACACCGAGGCTGGTGAAGGACAGCAATCCCACTGACAAACAGCATTTCCTATATTTCCTTTGGTTTGATGAAGGCGTTGGGATTTATTTTGTACAAGCTACATTTTGTGAAGACATCCACCATGCAGTTCTCTATACAGGACAACGATGGGCCACAAAAATATCGACTGTTTTTCTAGTCACACAGTGGTATACAACTACACATACAAACAACGATGACTGTAAGGTTCCAGCATTTCGATTCCAAGTACAATGAAAAGTACAGTCATGAAAAATTAATTACATCAGTGAGGATCGCAAAACAAACACACCATACAAATAGAACAGAACAAAATTAAACATGGTTAATTAAACAAGGTTCTCAAGTCTTAGTACGATCACATGTCAGGTTGCCAGAAAAATATTATATACACTTCATAGTACACTGTGTCACTCATTTCTTATAGTTTTAAATGTAAATATGTGATAACTCTGATTGCATGACATGGAGGGCTGAAACACACTAGATGGAGGGGGAAGGGAGAGAGAGAAAATGATATTTGTATGCATTAAAAAAAAAAAAAAAATCCTTGCAGCCTCCTCTGACTGAAAATAAAGGAGTTACTTTGCCTCATGCGACTGAGCAAAAGAAATAGATATGAGCACCAGGAAAGCAATACTCTTTGCTGAACTTTTTTTTTTTTTTTTTTTTTTTTTTTTGGATCATCCATCAACAAAATTCCTTCTACAAGTTCAGTTGCAATCATTTACTTTGCCAACAAGTATCATCTGTAGGATATATTCAGAAATGTATTCTTTGTTTTATTTAATATAAACAAAGATATTCCGCAATTACTGAATGAGGTGGATATGGAGAATTATTCAACTGAGGGGTGTTTTATCTGCCAACGTCAAAGGCCTTCAAAATATTTTTCAAGTAAATCGTCACATGACTGTGCCAGCGGTGAGCGCGTTATGTGTGTTGTGCTGCTTGGCCTAAAGCAGGGTGTCCACAGAACAAAGTGTATCGTAGCCATTGTGAGTCAGCCAGAAGTGTAAAACATTTTATTTTAGCAGATTAAAGGTAACAACACTTCAAGTTGTTGATTCAAGTGGAACAAACTGTTTTTAACACTGTCTGTATTTTAATTTACATCAGACTAATAGCAGAATTAAACAAAACCAAACATTTAAAAATACTTGGAAGTTGACAAAATACAACACAAACTGTTTTTCACTGACAGTAACAGAGTTCCAATATTATAATTCAAAGTTTCTGCTATGCTTTCAGGCTGTTGACAGTATTTTCACCTTATTTGTTACAAAAAAATATCCCCGTCTTTCTTTCCCTTCCAAACCTTCAGTGCTAACGTTAGCGATTGCAGTCTCAATATGACTAGCAGTAGGAGTGCTAGCACTACAAGCGGCCACCCCACTGTCACTAGCGGTAGCAATGTAACTAGTATTATCAGTGATATCACCGGAATTAGATAAATTTGACACTTGGTAACAAGAACCACACATTGTTAATAAATTTCTCTGTTTTGAGCAATGTTTTTTTCGCTTTGGACGCCATTTTATGTTTCTATAGTAAACATCAGGGGCTGGGTTCGTTTTCACGGATAGCGAGCAAGGGTAACGTGTGTAAGCACCGGGGCATGCGCATTATATACATGTGTGTTAATTTGGAGCAAAGCGAACGCTGTAAAAGTGGATTCTACACTGATGTGCCCAAAACGAATTGCATCATGTTTGCGAAGTAATAGCAGTTGTGATTTGTCAGCTCGGGAGCCACTGGCCAATCACGTGCTATCTTTCATATTACCATCGCTAAGTGCAAATGCCCTCACCGGCATGATTTATTTAGCATTTCTTTGAACAATATTAACTTTTAAAATTAAACAATATAATAAACTAAATTTCCCAGACATTTTCTATGCGCCTGGCTGACGCACGGACATGTAGTTCAATGGGGACACAGGCACAATTAATGCGCCATTGGCGCAATGGCGCAGCCTGTAATGATCACTGTGGATGGGACACTAGTCCATCACAGGTTAACTTCCCAGTATAATTTTACTGGTACCCATTTATACTGCTGGGTGAACAGAGGTACACTTGTGGTTAAGACTTTGCCCAGGGGTCTAACTGGGATTCAAACTCACAACCTCCTGATCATGAGTGCAGCACCCTAACCACTATGCCACCGGCCTCAACCGTTCCGTTACACAGTTTTAATTCTAGACAAATTCCATAAAAATATGGAATGAAAGGAATTGAAGACTGTGAATGTGTGTGTGTGTGTGTGTATTAGCTTTTAAGATTTAGAACAAAACTTTCTTGACTTTTTGCGAGTCTTGAAACCAGGCAGCCATTTTCTGGGGCGCTTTCTCTGTCATGAGGGGCAGAGCAAGGTTTACCAGTTGTGATGTTCAGCTCACCCAACATCAAGGATGAATTAAATTGGTTATAGACGACGACCAAGAATTATTTTGATGGCAATGCGATATTAGCAGTGCCAACATTACAACTGGTGAATTGTTGCCAAGCACACGAGCTGTCAAAATATCCGAAATACGCACGCAGGAAACAGGACACAACTTGTAAAAATTACACATTCATCAAGCCTGTGATGCTGCTAATAGCCTTTTTTTTAATTTTTTTTATTTATTTATTTTTTTTAAATAGAAGCCGTAGTGTATACCCAAAGCTGTGATAAATGTTGACAACATTCTCTCCACCTATTCAATATGTACAAATTCAATTTAGTGCTCTCCCAAAAATGTCAGCGTTGACATATATTGGCTGGCATCATTTCCCACAGACAGACCGAGAGCCAACAGGGAGGCAGTAATGCTGCTCTGGTTTGCAGCACGAGAACAACATGCTTAAAGAGCTCAAAACCAGTTCTATCTCTGGTCTCGCAGTCTGTCTGTGGACCAAAATATCTCCTAAATGAGCAGACTGTGCACTTCAAACATCCCAAGAGAAAGTCTGGCCAAATGGTAAAATAGTTTTATTTTTAATTTGCAAAATGCGCTCACCTCCACACTGGAAATAATTACGTTGAACAGTGTGATTAAAAAAACCCAAAAGAATCTGCGAGAAAAGTGGAAAGCAAGGAGATTAAATTAAAGTGCTTGGCCCTCTTGTGACTTCGACTACAACACAGGCACTGAAACGATCACTTTAAGTATGCCTTATAACCTCTCCGGGCAAAGAGCTGCTCAGCCATAAAACATACATTTTTAATTAATTGAAGTTAATTCAGTACGTTGAGGCACAGTGTAATAAACAGGTTCCACACAGATTCCCTTATTTAAACGGACCTGGTCCTAGATGGTTTGATTTGTACTAACACAAAAGTGGATGAGTGGGAGATCTACTATTTATCATTTAGATAGAAAGATGTGATTTCCATTTTTATTTTCAGCAAAAGTAAACACAAAAATGTGTGAATGTACAAGTCTCTCTCCCTGTTGTCATCTATTTTTATATGTACTGCTGTTTTATAGGTATTCAGTCTTCCATTGCAAATTGATTGTGAGTCACGGACGTAACCAGGATTGAGGCCATAGTGATGAGATGTTTTCGAAGGCTCCTCCGAATCTCCTCCACAGATCGCATAACCAACAAAGAAGTGCAAAACAGAATCTGGCAGGCTATTGGTCCCCACGAAGATTTTCTGGCCACAGTGAAAAGGCGTAAACTGAACTGGCACATCTGAAGATCATCTGGGCAAAACAGTATTACAGGGCACAGTGCAAGAGCAAGGAAAGAAGGAAAGGAGAACAGAGGTAACGATGGGAGGCTAACACTGCGGAATAAGCAGATTTGACACTAAGCGAAGCAATGGGAAAGTCAAAGAATCGAAGGGAGTGGAGAAGACCAATTGTAAAGTGATCTGTGGCACCCCAATGGTCTTCTCAAAGAATCGAAGGGAGTGGAGAAGACCAATTGTAAAGTGATCTGTGGCACCCCAATGGTCTTCTCAAAGAATCGAAGGGAGTGGAGAAGACCAATTGTAAAGTGATCTGTGGCACCCCAATGGTCTTCTCAAAGAATCGAAGGGAGTGGAGAAGACCAATTGTAAAGTGATCTGTGGCACCCCAATGGTCTTCTCAAAGAATCGAAGGGAGTGGAGAAGACCAATTGAAAAGTGATCTGTGGCACCCCAATGGTCTTCCAGACGACAGGAGGGAACGAAATTTGAAGAATTGTAATCACTGGAATTTATTTGTCGACAAAACCTTGACCACACCCATGCAAGGAATTTCAAACTTGGTGGGGACACTATCCTACTTGAGTTCCAGAGATTATTTCATTTTAATTTACCAAATCCAAGGTCAAGGTCAGTGCAACGTCATAGTTTCACAACTGATAATTGCCATTGTAAAACTGTAATTGCTTCTATCTAAGAAACTTCTAAACACAGCTGAAAAGATCCAGTGAGTGACAGATAGGATTTCCTCAACCCAGTTTCAAATAGGATAAACTTCTTTGCCTCGAGTGACTTGGAAAGGTCGATATCAATTTACATTTAGAGAATTTGGCAGATGCCTTCATTCAGTGCAACTTAGAATTATTTTGATACAACTGAGCAATTGGGGGTTCAGACCTTGCTCAAGGGCCCAACACCGGTGACAGTGGGAACTCCTGAGCTTTGGCTCAGCAATGCATCACCATAACCACCAAGTCACTACTGCGAATATCAAGGGCGTAGGATTTTGGCGGTGATAACCTTAAAACGATGCGAATTATGCATATAATAGTAAGAAAATAATGTTCATGTGCTGTAGGCTAAGACAAGAACATAGGTCATTTCAAAAATTACTGATACAAGACTTTTTTCTGCATTACCCATACTGCATGGCAGTGGCAGCTTGCACTCTCTGATAAGGAAATCTCAATTCATTCTGAGAAAAATTTCAAATTTTCAACAGCAATAAGTTCTGCCAAGTCATGGACTGGCCCCACGTTCCTGTATTTAAAAGTCAAACCCAGGATGTATTTCCCAGCTATTAAGTGGCTAGTAAGTAATCGGTAGTCTTTATATTAGCACAATGGGTACAACTAATGTACTAATAATACCTGGGGGGGGTAAAATTTCAGTCCATTGACGGCAGACTCTCCGAACTATGGTCAGCCGATCAGCTTTCAAGATTCTTAAAGCCTCTGTGCAGAAAGACAAGGTTTTATAGCCTGCGTAAGGAGTATGTGAGACTGACAGTAAATCCATGATGACAAGGTCCTTCGAATAATATGTCATTTCTCACAGAGCTCCAAGTCCACATCGTGTTTATATATATATATATATATATATATATATATATATATATATATATATATATATATATATATTTTTTTTTTTTTTAAGCATTACTTACACTACATTTTATTACATATTTTTCTTCATTCTGGTGAATCGGGGTTGAGGTCACCCTTCCATTTCTGCATGAAATAGCAGTGAACAGCTGTGCAGCCTTTTAGATTCTGACCCCTGTGACTGCACGGCGCAACAACCTGATTTAAGCAGCCCTGACATGACACTGGGAATGACTGATGGGTGTCGTGAGTAACTAGACAGATGCACTTCAGTGTGGCTAGGATAGCCAAGGTCACTCCTGTGGACCATACAGATTCCTGAGGATAGTGAATGTTGAATCACGATACATCAGTAAAGTGAGTGATACAAAAAGGCCAAGCTAAAAAGGCTCTGACGACAGTGCTGATCTAAGATCTAGGTCAGCACGCATATCTGGACCGTAATTTAAAACAAGAGTGCTGTCTCTTTACTGTGGGACTTCATAGTCGACACTTTTGCATCCCTGGGTTTTCCTCACTGGCACTAAATAAATAACTACTGTATACCAGAGATGTCATTAGGTCAGATTACAGTCACTGAAATCAAGTGAGTTTTCTGTATAACCCAATTTGTTGCTCCATTAATAATCCATTAGCAAAAATGATCAGCAAGAACACAAGCTAATTGTTTTCATGACCAGCTGCAGTCTCGCACTTACTCCACCTCGACAATGATGGAGACTATATAGCTATAAAAAATACTTAGACACCAGACCATCACACCCTTATATGATTCCTCTCCAAATGGCGACCAAAACACTGCCAGCACAGAATTGTAGAAAATTCTGTTTATTCTGTAGCATTATTACCATCAGAACCAAACTGGTGCCAACATGACAATGTCCCGGTGTACAAAGTCAATTCATTACAGCTTAAGTTACAGTGGGAAACTCTTGTTGCCTGCAGAGTCCTGATCTTAACCCCACTGAATTCTTTGTAAAAACCTATTGCACTAAAGTCCTCCTCAGACACCAGCACCTGAGCTCTTGAATACAGGTCCCAGCACCATGCTCCAAAATTTACTTGAAAATCTTCCAGGAAAAAGGAGGTCATTACACTTTACCTCAGAGATGCAGAAGGTACTATGATGCACCTATTGTCTTTCCACAGATATATTATTATAATAAATATAACAATTATTATTATTAGTAGTAGTAGTAGTGGTAGCAGTAGTAGTAGTAGTATTTTCATCATCATTTTATTTGTATTACTTTTATATTGTTTACTGGATCTGTGTAATGTCCTTGAAACATAGAATGTTTATGTATTTATTTTATAGCAGTTTGTGTGTTGTTGATTTTAGCCTTTTCTGTTTGTAACGTGATTCCTTGAACAACCTAGGTGGCGCTGCTCGTCGGCGACGCACGTCGTAATAATACGACATAACCAAAATTTCCTCCAGGATAAAAAAGTATTATCTTATCTTAGTCTACAAGTGCTGGTAAGGTACTACCAAGTTAGTAACTTCCGCATTCAGTATATATGTAAATGATTCTCATTTACATAGGAGCGTTTCAATAGGTCATCACATTTACATAGATAGGAACTTTCAATGGAAGCAGATGAAAATTGCACTAAAGTGGGACTGGTGGAGCAAACACACGTATTCACTGACCTTCCAGAAACTCAAAGACAAAATTAAACTTCCAATTATTCAATTAGACCCCAGTGTTAGACCTATTGGAAAGCTCCTATGTAAATGAGATAACCATTGAAATTGACAGCTTGCACTAAAGGCAAGTGAGATTACACTCGTGCCTCAGTTTAACGGACTAATAGGGGGAACACTGGTCCAAAGTACCCAATTGTCCGATGTTTCCGATTCCATACATTTCAACGATTATGTCATGAAAAACTTTTACTTAAGCACACTATGCAATCTGCAAATGTAAATACTGTATACTCTGTAAATGTACACCATAAGATCAGGGGTCAGGAAACTTTTTGACTAAGAGAGCCAAAAAAAAAAAAAGACATATTTTAAAATATAATCCTCTGAGAGCCATACACACACATACACACACACACACACACACATATATACATATATATATATATATATATATATATATATATATATATATATATATATATATATATATATATACACATACACACACACACACACACACACACATATATATCAGGGGTCGGGAACTTATAGCTTGCGAGCCAGATGTGGCTGTTTTGATGACTGTATCTGGCTCTCAGATAAATCAGGTGGCCGTTCTTAACAGAATCACGAATATATAATTTCACTGTCATGTAAATAAAAATACAAAAAAGCCATCAAATAAAACAAAAACAGATGAAAAAATCTCCCGCATTTAAATCTAGTCATCTATTTTCAATGCCGTGTCACTGTGGTGCGCAACGGAGAGCCAATCCTTTCTGTACGCCAGTGTGGGCGGGTCCGATACCTTCAAACTGTAATTTTATAGGATTATAACAGCCTCAGCAGTGCGTGTTGTTTTTGAGGAAAGAGATAAATTTCCCTCGTTTTGATCAGCTTTCCACGGTCATTTCCACGAAGCCAAGCACAGATGGAAAGCAAACACAAATGGACAGACATGGAAAAACTTCAACCCGCAGCTGATTGCCAAAACTTGGGACGCGCTGCCTGTCACATAAACACTGCAGCGTGTGAGTCCAATAAAATTGCAGTTTCAAGGTATCGGACCCGCCCGCATACAGAAAGGACTGGCTCTCCGCTTCGCGCCACAGTGACGTGGCATTGAAAATAGATGAATAGATTTAAATGTACAGGATTTCTTCAAGCCAGTCTGGTTATCTGGCGGTCACTTTCAGAAACAATGGCCCACTAGTCGGAAGCTACAGATTTTGTCCGTTGCATCCGAAATCCATTAAAGAGAAGTCCGTAAAACCGAGGCATGAGTGTACAATCATAATTGAAATTACAGGAACATTCTAATAGGTCTAAAGCCAGGATCGAATTTGATAATTGGACGTTCAACTCAGTCTTCAAGTTAGACAGAGCACGCGTGAGTAACATCTGAGTAACCATAACACGTGAAGGGTTGGTGAACGCACATGTTCGCTCCACCAGTCATTATAACAGCAAAGGGACAATCAATGACTAAACCAAACTGTTAGTTGTTCACATATTTTTAGCCGCGTACTGAATTTCAGGCTACATTACACTTTAAAATCCTGAATTAGCGACTTTGCAGCTTGCAATACACAAAATGGAGAGAAACTGTACAAGAAGCATGGAGACCTTTACGATATATTCAGTAAAAGGAATGTTTGAACAACTTACCCGAATGGAGAGAAAGCAGACAGCATTGCTCAGTCCAAAGCTGTTGTGGTATAAGCCACTCCATATTACTAAAAAGAAGAGTGGAATGGTCTTTATATCCCAGTAAATATTGAGCACAAATTCCTGCCAACTAATTACTGCCCGCTCGCATTACATCTCAACAATGGTGTATTTATCATTACAAATACACCTCCTTGCCAATGTTGCCATGTAGTGGTTCCCTGTGCAGGTTCAAAAATAAAAAAAAAAACCATCGAGCATGTACAGACTGTGAGCTCAGAGTGTATTGAATGACCGAGTGTAGGGTTACAATGTGACACTCACACTCTTACACCACCATGACCCACATGATACCACACGATATACCACATGGCTTGATATATTACACTTGATATACTCTCGGCTCATAAAATCATAACTATTACTACTCCCTAACTCTCAGTAATGATGTGCAAGACGGTGCCATGTCTTATACAAGTGTTCTCCGCATAACACTTTTTTTTTTATATATTACCCACAGTGTCAAAACCTGGAACTGAAATGGACTTAAATTAAATATATATGGCATGAATCTATAAAATAGTCCATAATCCATCCAGCTATCCATCCCGTTGGCAAACTACTTAAATCTACTAGGTTCACAGGGAGGCTGGGCAAAGGGACGCCAGCCTGATTCATTCATTCATTTTACGAACCACTTAATCCTAACCAGGGTCGTGAGGAGGCTGGTGCTTATCTCAGCTGACTCTGAGAGAGGGCAGAGTACACTCTGGACAGCTTGCCAGGCCATCGCAGGGCAGAAACACGCTGACAGCTATGCAGCTACTCTTGTCAAAGGTCAGCAATGGTTCCTTTACATGCCTCACACCATAGACAGTGAGAGACATACCTGGCCTTTGATAACCCAGTTAGCTGCACTGGGGGGGGGACAGCAGTGACAACCCATTGAGAAAGGGGCTTGAACCCCCAACCTTAAAGTCAGTGATCCAGCACCTTACCACCAGGCCAGTGCTGCCCTTACAGCCTGAACAGCTCACCAAAAAATTGCAGGGCAAACAGACAGACACAAACAAAACCATTCACACTCATGCCTAGTGGCCATTTTGAACAGACAATTAGCCTAATCTGCATGTCTCTGCACTGGAGGAAAAACCTGAGTACATAAGGGGAGGGAGGATGAATGAATAAATAAATGAATCCACACAAGCATGGGGAGAACATGCAAACCCACACAGAAATGCAAAAGCCCAGGTCATGAACCTAAAACCTCCTTGCTGTGCAGTGGACACCACTATGCCACCCTGCTGCCCATGGGCATAATACTGGTGCCAAATTAAAAGTCAAAGTCAAATTAAAAAAATTATTTAAAAAAACACATGACAGCACAGGCTGTCATCTCCATTGCTAATAAACAAGCAGTTGATATAAGTCACAGAATAAATTGAAGAGTCTGACAGTGTACAATTGTGTACAATTAATGTGCCACGTTATTAAATATCACTATAAATACACCTGTTCCGAGAAACTCCAAGGAGCTATCCAAACAAATCTGAAACAAAGTTGGGCCTGGCTCAACCAACACTATGTCTATCAATGAAGTCCAACCAGTGATGAGGGGAGGACTTAACACAAGACTCCGTGAAGTGGTTGGAGAATTGGTTGTTGGGAGTTTGACCTTATTGTGTTTCTTTCATACCACTATACATCACAAAAAAAAGATTCTATTATTCAGCATCTCAGATGAGAATTCTTCCATGAACCACATCAGGGACGACTCTTATTATCCACTGACGATTGAATTTTACAAGATGACTGTCCCTCTGATGACATACACTCGACCCCAAGTTATTGTATTTTCCAATTACTATTGAAGATTCCAATTACATCGTAATTGGAAAATAAACACGTTAACGAGTTTCTAAAATTCTTCTCAGCCAATGACTTCAGTTTGGTTCAAAGGCAAAGCTGAGCAGCATATCTATTTCGAGGAGGGAACTATTTACCTTGTCTTCATTGTTTCCTTATAGTAAACAATATGGCATGCTTGATATTAGCAACATCCTTGTTAGTCATCAGTATCTTCTGCTGTGTGCTTCAGCTCAAATGTAAGGTGCAGTTTCAGTCCATTCCAGGCCACTTTGCATTGCATTCTGCAGCCATATGGCCCCCAAGTATGGTAAAACGATATTCACCATACAGTCAGCCCCCTTCTTACGAAAACCCCTGAATATGAGAAATCCAGTGTACAAAAAATATTTTCCTAAATTTTTGTCCTCTGTATACGAAACAACTTCTTACAAAAAGTGCCAAACGCACCATTCAAACAATGCGCGAGTTGCTCTCTCATTGGCTGGCTCCCAACATCCCGCCCCACTGGCCTCCCATTGGCGCACACACACACACACACAAACACACACACACACACACACACACACACACACACACACACACACACACACACATGTGATTCCCAATCAAAGTGATTCCCGGTGTGAGTGAAAAAAAGAAGCAGGCTCGAGACATGCGGTTGCGTGATATCGCAAAGGAATATGGCCGAAACCCGTCTACCATCGGTACGATATTAAAGCAGAAGCAGAATTTTATAATTTTTAAAGGGTTTAGGGGTAGTATCGGCTGCCTTGGAACGAATCAGGCCTTTTACATGTAAAATGCGGCTCAACTTACGAAAAAATCAGGTTACGAAACCATTTCTGGAACGGATTAATTTCGTAAGGTGAGGAATGACTGTACTCATCTGCATCAGTTCAAAAAGAGGTGGGTGGCTAACGTTGCATGGAGGTGGCGTGTGCAGGCCAGCTGGTAGTGGTCGTGTAACGTGTGGTAGGGAAGGTAACACTTGATGGGTGAGAATTGCCCCCACTATAATTTGAGAGAAAGTTGGGGCGGGGGGGCATCTCAGGCTCAGAGTTTACACACATCACACAATATATAAAGTACAAAACAACTATACATACCAACACCAAGTACATATTGTACAGAGAGCATTGGTCAAAGCAGCAACCATGAACCATCTCAAACACATTTCAGTTTTTTCACAAAACAAACCGCAAATGCTCAAGTAAGGCATATTCTCAGGAAGGACACGACAGAATAATCTCTGTACATTCTCTCTCTCTCTCTCTCTCTCTCTCTCTCTCTATATATATATATATATATATATATATATATATATATATATATATATATATACACACAAGCAACAAAACATCAAGCTTTTATTTGAATAAGTATTTAATCTGCCATCTTGACACTTTCTGATTAACACAGACACAAATGAAATTCACAATATCCTTCAGAGATTTATACAGCCCTCAGTGGTCTGGAACAATGAACACAGCTTCCAGATTTGGACTAATAATGTTAGTCATAGATCTCAGCCTCCCTACATGATGTCATGCTCACGATATACAGAAGTGACATAATCCCCTCCCCCAAGTAAACGCAAGGTTCCAGTCTTCAACACAAAGCAAACTTTTTTTTTTTTTTTTTTTTTTTTGCTTTTAATCCCCGCCCCTGGGTGACAACTCAGTCATGTGTGTTCTAACATGCTCCCTCTAGGTTCGGGTGCTGCACCTGCGTTTTCATCCCAATCAGCAGGAGCTGCACTGAGGCGGTTGGCCATCTGCAGTGTGCTGATTGGCCTGTAGAGCACCTGCTATGAACTTTCAAAAAGATAGAGCAAATACACCACATCCACCAAACCAACATCCCACTTTTCCTGTCAACCTTTAACAATCACACCAACTACTATCACACTGCAGTCACGTTTACAGTTGTGTCGGGGTCAGTAATCTCCTAACTCAAACAGTTGCATCGATTTTCAAACATCAATTTGCCATTTGATTATTTCCAAATAAAAACTCAAGTACAGTTTTAATGACTAAATATAATTACTTCATCATAACAAGCAACTGAAGACGTATTCAAGGGTTTTAAGAGATTATTTAAAAAGCACTTAAAAAGCCCTCCAGTGAGAGTTTACATTAACAGCTTAATGCTCAAAATACACACAATCACACTCTTCAGAGCAGCAAGAAAACAACCTACGATAAGTTTGATGTTAACATACCCTTATTCGGAAGATACTGTTACAGAAACTAAAGAGAAAGGATAAGATAATAAAAACTGGACTCTTTAATTACAAGTAAAATGGTGTGACTTTGTCCCTCAAGCCCTTTGGAACTATAAAATTAAAGCATTAAAAAGTCGTTAATATTAGTCCCTTAGTGCTCCTGTTTTTATAATTACAGTACATACAGTGGTATGGTCTCGTTCGGGCAGTGGTGGTCTAGTGGTATAAGGCGCCGGATTGCTGATCCAAAGGTTGGGGGTTCGAGTCCCACTCTCCACAAGGTTGTCACTGTCCCCCCCCAGTGCGGCTAACTGGGTTATCAAAGGCCGGCCATGTCTCTCACTGTCTATGGTGTGAGGCATGTAAAAGAACCATTGCTGACTTTCGACAAGAGTAGGCTGAAAAGCCGTCAGCGTGTTTCTGCCCAGCAATGGCCTGGCGAGCTGTCCAGGGTGTACTCTGCCCTCGCCCTGAGTTGGCTGGGATGGGCACCAGCCTCCCCGCGACCCTAATTAGGATGAAGCGGTTACAGAAAATGAACTGAACTGATGATGAACAGTACATACAGATTTACAGGCGCTCCCCGACTCATGTTCATCCGTTTTACGTTTTTTTTTTTTTTTTCCAAAAAAAAAAAGGGTCAAATTTTGAGTTTAGACGTCTTACTTCTATGTAGTACGCTGACATAATGACACTGCATCCATTGTTTACAAACTACAGACTGAACGTGTCCATCCTTCCCAGTTCAGTTATATGTATATCATTTATATATATATATATATATATATATATATATATATATATATGTGTGTGTGTGTGTGAGTTATATAACGCGTTACCCTTGTGTTAAGATGTCGTCTCTGTGATCTTTGTGTTTACACTGTTTTGCAGACTTTTGTAACCCTAAGCAAATATGGTTGGTCAGAAGTGTGAGCCTACTAGCATGGGCGCAAGTCTCATACACGGATGAATTAACTATCTGCTCGGATCGGCGCAATCTACCATGCATACTCAGTTAAGCAAAGAGAGTTGTACAATGAATGAAAACACAAATTACAGAACAATTACAGATATTTACTATCTTTTAGCAAAATCCTAAGAGTGTATACTTATTTTTATATTAATATTCATTAGGATTTGTACTTGTTCTTTGTATGCATCTCTTGAATAAAGTTTACTTACTTACACAAAAGAAAGAACTCTCTGCTTTGGATTCACATTAGTGCAGGCTGTGTTCTAAACGAGTTCAACGGCACCCTTGTGCACGTGGAAAGACCAAAAGTCCGTATAACCCACAGCAAGTACACTACTTTTGCAAGTACACTACTTCCGGTATTGAGCACCTCACATATTGTAAGCGTTGATCGACTGTTTTAAGTTTCATGTAAAGTGACTCGGCATAAATAAGTGCCTTATTTGAAATTAATGTTGATATTATTTGATACAATTGATATTATTTTACAATGTTATGTTTATAATAATTGATTTAGGAGTGTTTTATGAGATACGGTAATGGTATTTATGGATGTATAGTACAGTATGAGCGTCATAGCGTTTTTTTTTTGGCATAATTGGCCTTGTTTTGCAACATTTTTCTAAACTTTTTCCTCTATTTTTCCTTAATTTTACATGTATGTGTGTGTGTGTGTGTGTGTGTGTGTGTGTGTGTGTGTGTATATATATATATATATATATATATATATATATATATATATATATATATATATATGGGGGGGGCAGTGGTGGTCTAGTGGTATAGGGCGCTGGATCGCTGATCCAAAGGTTGGGGGTTCGAGTCCCACTCTCCACAGGGTTGTCACTGTCACATGCACACACAGATGCAACAATGTATCCAGTGTTGATGGGAGATTTTGGGTTGTTTATTGCTGGTTTAGGGTTGGGGTTTTTTTTTTTTTTGCATAATTGGCCTTGTATTTGTGACCTTCTCCTTAACTTTTCAACCTATTCTTCCTTAATTTCCTTATTTTTTAATTCGCTGAATTTTTTTTTCAAACCGCGATGCACTGAAGCTGCATTAATTAAAGCACCAAGTAGCGAGGGATCCCTGTATACACATATACATACATACATACAGAGATCCCTCACTACTTCACGCTTCAATTCATGCGGCTTCAGTGCATCGCGGGTTTTTCTTTTAATTATTCATCTAATTAAAAAATTTGGAAATTACCGTAAAAACAAAGCCAATTATGCAAAAAAAACTAAACAAACACAAAACAAGTTACATTTTTGTGAGGTGTGCATCTAAGTGTGCGCATGCGTTTGTATGTGTGTGTATTTATATTTTATTTACATCTTATGCATTATTTTTGAATGTTTAATTGTTATTATAAGCATTTACTATGTATTTCTTGATATTATATGCACATATACCTATACATCAGTCGGGGGAGGGGGGGGGGTTTGATCCTACTTCGCGGAATTCTGTGGTCGCGGGAGGATCTCGTGGAAAGTGAGGGATCCCTATAATTAGATCTTCACAAGCTTTATGGAACGGGGATGCTGTCTACTGATGGGATTCTGATGGCATCATGCACCTTGTATAACTCCTCATAATTCCTACACACCCTTCATCTTGTGAGTCAGCCAAGTCATTCAATCGTAAACAAACTGAAGCTCGATACATACACACATGCAATGAGGTTGTACAGACCACAGCAGTCCTGATGAAGAAAGGCACCGTTTTGATTTTCCAAAGGTGACAAAACACCAGGGAGCTGACACTAAACTGCTATTGTCAAAAAGGACAAATCTCTGGCTGGAGAAAATAAATAAGGAAGGCTTCGAGCCAGACCAAAACAAATGTCATTACAAAGTGTGTTCCGACCACTTTAGCACTGGTTTTAAGAAAATAATACAAAAAAAAAAACTACCAACATGCTGTTCATTGAAACTACTGGCATGCCAAAATACCTGCGAACACATCAGCCTTCATATAGTTGAATACAGATTTAAACAAGTGATGTGAAATGACTTCCGTGGGGTCGGTACATGTAGGTCTGCATGTAGTTATTGCAATCATACAGCAGTGTATTTTTTTTTCTTTCTAAAAATACATGTTGTTCAGGGATTAAGTTTAATACATGTTAAATGTGCATGTAAAAGCCTGGTCATGTAGGGTGTGTTGTGAAGCAGAAAACTGAAACAAGTACTTCTCACAGGTTCTTGCTATTTATCCCTGTTTATTTATTCAAAAATGTCCAAAAAATTTGCTGGAAGTCACCACAAGGTCTTAGCTTCAGTCACTTCACCTACATTTAGCTTTAAAAGCCTTTGGGCTTCCACAGGTCACCCTATTTCTATTTAAAATCATAAATAAATAAATAAATAAATAAATAAATGAAACCCCATGTATACCTATAGGCGCAGGACGGACGGACACACACACACACACACACACACACACACACACACACACACACACACACACACACACCTTGGTTATTTGAATTCCTTGACTATTTTCAAAGGTTTCTGTTATCTGCAATAGAAACATCTTGAACTTTTGCAGGAATACAGCAGAGGGTGAAGCTTTTCTTGAGTCCAATCAAACCAGTACGTCGTATTTCAATACAACTTTTTGTCTTTTGTGCACAAATGTGGCATGAAAAAAAAATTTCAAGATGAAACATCACATTTATGTGAATCCACTGAGGGAGTCCTTGGCGACCGCAGGAACTGATGAAAATAGGCATGGGAGAAGCAGAAACTGCCTCGAAAAGTTCCAAATGCCCTGAACCAAATTTCAAAGTAGTACCAGCTCCCAGAATGTGAATTTCCACAGAAATCCAGACTCAGAACAAACAGCTTGCTGATGATAAACATTGACACAAAAAAAACAAAACAAAACCCAAAAGTCTGCAAAAAGCCCTCAGACCAAAACGCCAAGATAGTCAGAAGTCAGGAACAGATGCAAATCAACCTTTGCTACACCCCACAACCACCATCACCACCCACCCCACACATCATGCACTTAAATCCCTCCTTCATGCTACACCGCACCGCCACTTTCTCAACTTGTTTATGGTAGCATGCACAGTACGTGCCCGGGAAGCCTGAAACACCAGACTCAATCATTTATGTGTTGGCTCTATTTTTTTATCTTGTAGCAAAAAGCATAAACACAGGATGACACCAACAAAAGGTTGCAATGTTCTACATTCATCAATTATCGGGATTATTTGAAATGGATACAGTGCAGCAGGTGGGAATCCAAGAACAAATAATACAGGCAGATCTAGATAAAACTGTCACTTTAAATAAAACATCTGCCAAGTTCTGACTTTTTTCCAGCCTTGAAATGTTGCACACACACACACACACACACACACATACACACACACACACACACACACACACACACACACACCTTTCACTTGTCTTTATCTCTGCCAAGTCAAACACTGCCTGATTCTTGGCTTTAAAAGGATGGCAAAATAGAAAAAGTTAAATAAATTTCATTGAAAGATTTAAATTAATTCTATTTAAACAGAAAACCTCAGATGTCATGAATAATAATGTGTTGTATGAAAGGAGAGCAGGATCCCCTTGATAAGAATGGAAAAGCCCCTCGTGGCCTACAACACGCATACAGTTAACACTGCCATCTACATTGTGGTGCTTCAGTATAAGTTTTGATGGCTGTGGCCTAATGGATTGAAAAACAGGTTAAGGACCAAAAGGTGGCTGCTTCAATTTCTGAAAAAGCAAAACAAACAAAGAAACAAACAAAAAAGTGTAACAGTGGCAAATGAGCTGCACTGAACCTTCCCTTCCTACACCTTCATGGCTGAAGTGCCCTTGAGCATTTGCAAAAAAAAAAAAAAAAAAAAAAAAAAATTCGTCCTTCCTTTCGGCTTTTTCCCTTTTACTCGGGAGTCGCCACAGCGAATCATCTGATTCGCACGTTTGATTTGGCATAGATTTTTACATTGGATGCCCTTCCTGTCACAACCCTTTAGCAAGGGACAGAAACACGCTGACGGCTTTGCAGCTACTCTTTACGAAAGTCAGCAATGGTTCTTTTACATGCCTCTCACCATAGACAGTGACAGACATGGCCCACCTTTGATAACCCAGTTAGCTGCACTGGGGGGACAGTGACAACCCTGTGGGGACTCAAACCACCAAACTTATGATCAGCGGTCCTGCGCCCTATCCACTAGACCACCCCCCCCCCCAAAAAAAAAATAAAATAAACAAATAATAAAAGTCATTCTTCCATTCATTTTCTGCAACCACTTAATCCTAATTAGGGTCACGGGGAGGCTGGCGCCATCCCAGCCAACTTCAGGCAAGAGCAGAGTACACCGTGGACAGCTCGCCAGGCCATCGCAGGGCGGAAACACGCAGCTACTCTTGTCAAAAGTCAGCAATGGTTCTTTTACATGAACCTCACATCATAAACAGTGAGAGACATGGCCAGCCTTTGATAACCCAGTTAGGCTGCACTGGGGGGGAGTGACAACCTTGTGGAGAGTGGGGCTTGAACCCCCAACCTTAGGATCAGTGATCCAGCACCTTTACCACCAGGCCACCATTGCACCAATAATAAAATAAAATACAGTGATCCATTGCTACTTCGTGCTTCAGTTTCTGTGGCTTCAGTGCATCACGGGTTTTTCTATTCATAGAAAATTTTTAAAAATAATAAAGAAATTACAGAAAAATCGGAAAAATTTTCAGGAAAATGCGACAAAAAGTCAATTATGCATTATTTTTGAATGTTTAATTGTTATTATAAGCATTTATAGTGTTGAATATGTATTCATTGATATTATATACACATATACATGTACATATACATCAGTCGGGGGAGGGTTAAATCCTACTTCGCGGAAATCAACGGTCCCCCGGCCGGGGGGGGTGGGGGGGGTCCTCTTGGTCCCCATTAACCGTGGAAAGTGAGGTAATATTTGTGATTTGCATATTTGCAAATCAGGGATCCCTGTAATTGCAAAAGCACCGAATCCCCAACTGTTCTCCAGACGCCACAATGTGTGGCAGCCCACTCCTCCAAGTGTGTGCTCAGTGTTTACGTGTGCATGTGTGTACTCACTTTGGATGAGTTAAACGTAGAAGCAATAATTTCTCTTGTGGGATTAATACAATATGACCAAAAAAAAAAAAATCTAATCAAGTTGTGAGGTATAAAAATTAATTCATTCAACAAAACCTTTGCTGTCAAAGTTACCATGTCTGCAAGGCTACTGTCACACCCCTTGAAAACAGTCATTCGATCAGTACCTGTTTGACAGCAGATCCAGGGAGACAGTGTGATTATTGCTTAATCTCCATCACAGCTGCACTGCAATCATTCCACCTACACACGTCGTTATAGAACGACCAGCCTTCTAAGATGGAGATTGAAGAGGCTGCTTTGCATCGGCATGCGTGTCCTCCATCCTGGGGAGGGGGACGGGGGAGGGGGGGGACGGGGGGTCTGGATGATCTTCCTCCCCAGGAAAGCCTGAGTTTCTCTGAGCATGGCTTGAAACAACTACTATTAAGATTTTCCTGTAGTTCTCGGTCAGGGGGAAAAGTGTGATGTTCTGAAGGGACAGGGACATTATCTCTGCGGTAGAGCGAGGACTTTTCCAGAGCATCAGAGCACTGAAAGCAGGGTGCCTCAATGAAACAAGGATCAAAAGGGCTATGATCGCCAGTGATGCAAAACGATTTTATAACAAAGAGAAACCTGCACAGCAGTAAGGACATGAAAAGAAGGGGGAGTAAAATTCAACAGCACGAACAAAGTGAAACGGCTGACTCATGGGAATGGAAACTCATATGTCTGAGGGGGGGAAAAAAACAATTAAAATTCGCTCAACTTTTGCATAACGAATTACACATGAAGATGATGAAGACCACTCAAGCACTTCCAGTGCACAGCTCTGCGTCAAGATCTCCATAATCGCAAAAAGACAATCTCAGAGCATAGTTGAGCTCTTGGTTTCAGAAGCTACATCTGCAAACTGACCGTAGCGGTATTGATTCTCACCACCTGCTGACGCCGTTGATGGCCGCGTTTTGGTTGAATTGGTATTTCGCATTACTGCATGCCTTAAAAAGCTCGCAATAAACATTTATTCTCGCTAATCAGCCTGTGACTCAAAGACTTGATTCGATCGAGATTCAAGAGTCTTTATTGTCATCATGTTCACACATAATGAAATTTGGTACGAGACTCGCAGCATTAAAAGGTGCAAACGAGACAATAAACTGCAATTAACGCCATCAGAGCAGAATATAAACAAGTAATTCTGCACACTAAACTTTAAGTACAAATATAAAATAGAAATATAAACACTGTCGCTATGAATGAAAACTGAACACATACATCATAATAATAATGATAATAATAATAATAATAATAATAATAATAATATGTACACTGAGACATTGTGGAATGGAATAAATAAATAGTAGCAGTAAGGTGGGTCACTGCCCCCCCCCAGTGCAGCTAACTGGGTTATCAAAGCCCGGCCGTGTCTCTCACTGTCTATGGTGTGAGGTTCATGTTAAAGAACCATTGTTGGCTTTCGACGAGAGTACAGTAGCTGCAAAGCCGTCAGCGTGTTTCCACCCTGCGATGGCCTGGCAAGCTGTCCAGGGTGTACTCTGCCCTCGCCCAGAGTCGGATGGGATGGGTGCCAGCCTCCCCATGACCCTAATTAGGATTAAGTGGTTACAGAAAATTAATGTATGAATGGATGAACAGCATCCTATTCTGGGCCTGCTATAATACCACACTACCAAAAAAAAAAAAATCCTCTTTCACAATGTTAAACAAATCTTTGAAAAATTCCAGATCCTGAAGTTTGTGTGTGTGTGTGTAAGATTGTGAAGGAATGGGGGGTGGGTGGAGGGGTGGAACAAACAGTCCACTTCTCAGGTGTGCGGGATATGGTGCGATGCGGCGAGCCTTCTTTTGGACCCGGACAGCATATACTTTGTCTAGATCTGGTAGATGGCAGCCCATGATCCTCTGTGCAGTTCTCACTACCAGGGCCAAGTCCTCTCTGTCCTTAGCAGCACAGCTGCCGTACCACATAATTGCACTGAGGCAGAGATTACTTTCTATTATAGCATTGTAGACGTTCTTGATCTCTGATCAGCACTCTGTACGACTATTTTCTGATGGGAAGATGATTGACATGCGTGTGCTTGTCTGAAATATGGGTGGGTATAATAGAACAGAAGATGCAAAATCATGGCTGAGGGGAAGTGCAAGATTGAGTCTTTGCCCATCAATGACAAATCACTCATAAGCAACACACACACACACACACACACACACACATTGTCTGAACAACATCTTCACAACTTTGGAACCCGGTTCAAATGGATGGGATTGGAAGGGGGGGGTGAGCAAGAGAGAGAGAGAGAGAGAGAGAGACAGACAGACAGACCCCACCACCACCACACACACACTCTCCCCAAATCTGTTTATTCATTTTTACTAGTTAATTGAGATTCAACACAGTGTGGGGCAGTGGTGGTCTAGTGGTATAGGGCGCTGGATCGCTGATCCAAAGGTTGGGGGTTCGAGTCCCACTCTCCACAAGATTGTCACTGTCCCCCCCCAGTGCAGCTAACTGGGTTATCAAAGGCGGGCCATGTCTCTCACTGTCTATGGTGAGAGGCATGTAAAAGAACCATTGCTGACTTTCGTAAAGCGTAGCTGCAAAGTCGTCAGCGTGTTTCTGTCCTTTGCTAAAAAAAAAAAGGGTTGTGACAGGAAGGGCATCCGACGTTAAAAAAAACCTCTGCCAAATCAAACGTGCGAATCAGATGATTCGTTGTGGCGACTCCCGAGTAAAAGGGAAAAAGCCGAAAGGAAGACAGAATTGAGATTCGACACAGTCAACTTGTTGACTTGTCTTTTCCAAAAAAAAAAATCTCTGTTTTAGGACATTAGCACAGCTAGATTAGTGCAGTTAAATATTGATCAAAGCAAAGAACACATCAAGACACACTTCAATTACCAGCCGTTTGAGGTTCGAGTGCTTGTGTTGAGTTTGCATGTTCTCACTGTGCTTGGATGGCTGTCCTCTGCATACTCCAGGTTCCTCCCATTGTCCTAAAGACATGTACATTAGGCTAATTGTTCATAGGTGTGAATATGTGTGCGTGTGTGTGTGTGTGTGTGTGTGTGTGTGTGTGTGTGTGTGTGTGTGTGTGTTGACCCTGCAATGGTGTGGTAAGCTATTCAGTGCCTGTTCCAGTCTTTGCCCAGTTTGAGCTTTGATAGGCTCCAGCCTCCACATAAACCAGCAGGATTAAAGGGGTGATCACAGTCGATAGAAAACTGACCAAAAAAAATGGCAATTCTTGTCACTTTTCATTCTCAAAATGTTCTCGAATTTGTCTCACAACATTCACAGCGTTCCATTTTGTTCACCTGCTCACTATTGAGCAGGCTCTTCTGTAAACTGGATTCTGGACGAGAAAACACAAAACATCATGTAGAAGCAGATCATGCCGCTGAAATAGAAATCTGATCTTCCTCTAAGCTAGCTGAGGGTAATTACTAATGTCTCGCCCGTAGCGCTGCATGTACTTTTTCTTCACACACA
>CM045733.1:18237500-18335000 GCA_024760905.1 Plotosus lineatus
ACCATAGACAGTGAGAGACATGGCCCGCCTTTGATAACCCAGTTAGCTGCACTGGGGAGGACAGTGACAACCTTGTGGAGAGTGGGACTCGAACCCCCAACCTTTAGATCAGCGATCCAGCGCCCTATACCACTAGACCACCACTGCCCACTAGCAGCACTGTAATTATATATATATATATATATATATATATATATATATATATATATATATATATATACACACACACACACACACACACGCGCGCAGAGAGACGCTCCCCGACTTGCGTTCATCCGTTTTTTTTTCTTTTTGAAAAAAAGAAAAAGGCAAATTATGAGTTTAGACGTACCTTCATACTACGCTGACGCAATGATGCTGCGTCCATTGTTTACAAACAACAGACTGAACGTGCCCCTCCTTCTTCCCAATTCAGTTATATTGTATATCGTTATAGTATATATATATATATATATATATATATATATATATATATATATATACACACACACACACGCGCGCAGAGAGACGCTCCCCGACTTGCGTTCATCTGTTTTTTTTTCCTTTTTGAAAAAAAAAAAAAGGCAAATTTTGAGTTTAGACGTACCTTCATACTACGCTGACGCAATGATGCTGCGTCCATTGTTTACAAACAACAGACTGAACGTGCCCCTCCTTCTTCCCAATTCAGTTATATTGTATATCGTTATAGTATATATATATATATATATATATATACACACACACACACACACACACACACAGTAAAAGGCACTTTTATCACGCCAAAGTTCAATATTTTCCAATTAAAATATTAAATATTTATCCATGCATTCATTCGTTTGTCAAACAGTTTAATCCTACTCGGGTCGTAGGGATGCAGCTTTAGGTGAGATCAGAGTACACCTTGAACAGCTTGTCAGTTCATCACAGGACTAAAACACACACAGGTCAATTTGGAACAGCCACTGAGGTTAGTGTGCATTTCACAGAGCTATGAGAAGACACCAGACTACCTGGAGGAAACTCACATAAGCATGTGGAGAACATGCAAACTGTACACAAAAACTGGGGTCTCAAGCATGCCAATTACCACACCACTGTGTAGCTCCTATGATAAAAGCACCACATAAAAATTACACTTGTACAAGTTATACATTTTAATGGGACACATGGTGGTGAAGTGGTTAACAAGAAGGTCTTGGGTTTGGCAAGTGTGTTTCTATGTGGAGTTTCCATGTTCTCTCCATGCTTGTGTAGAGAACTGGACTCCCACGGGGGGGGGGGCTGCAACCCTCTCAGGATAAAACATAGTATATCGCAATGTAAACCACAAATGCAGTCCGGTGCATCATTCGTACAGAAAGGGTTTTTTTTCCCTTTATATTTATAGGTCAAGTCAACATTTGGAAAATTGACAACACAATTAAATCATGTTATAATTTAAATTAGAGCCATAAACATTCCTTGCTTCGGCGAGCTCATTTGAAGTTAATAGGGGGCGGGGGAAGCTTTGTGAGTGAGAAACAATTTCTTGAATGAAGATTCGCCTGACAGTGCAAACACTGGAGATTCCTTCCACAAATATAATGCCTTGATTTAAGCAATGTCTAAAAGTAAACCTCCCGATAGACATCTCTGTTAATCATTCTCTGACGCTGGTGATATAAGAGTAATACGGCTCCTTTAAACACTAAATCAACTTTAGCTCGGGAATAAAGTAATTAGTTAATTAACACTCCTGTGCATTTCCTGACTACCCTCTGGAGTAAATGAAAAGAAGGTTAACACACACATTTTCTTTTTACTCACTTGTATCACTGGTCTTGTTAGAATAATTGTCCGGTTAACGAGTTAATGTTCCGTGTTCTTGGTTGTGTTTGGTGTTATGCTCTGTGAAGATTTGTCTACCTACCCAAATTAGATTGTGTCGGGGTTTTTTTATGGACACGGAACAACCATCGAAGTCATGTTCAATGCTTATGGGGCTCTCTTCAGGAGCTCTGCTACCAAAATCTCTTCACAGAAAGCTTCAGCACTTCACAAACTTAAAAAATAAATAAGTCACATATTTTAGCAAGCATGTTAATATAAATTTGTTTCACTTGTTGCCACCAGTGGTTGTCAAAGCTGCTATAAAATTCAACACCATACAGGATTGTGGTATGAGTGTTCATAAAGAATATTACTTCATCCTTCTATCTAAAAGCAGCCTTTTATTCAAATGTTAGTGTGCACTAGGAGCATGGCTCGATTTCCCCTTTGAAATATTCTACTGACACTCAAACAATCGAAAAAATCTATAAGAAAATGAAAGCCTTGAGATGACTTCTTTATTCCAGTGGATTCATTAAAAGAAGCTCGGCAAACATTCATCTGATGAAGATTCTCCTATGTGAGTGAACTCATGAGAGGATTTTCAACTTCTTTCTGATCGGTTATTGTTTATGTGAAACACAATTTTGCACAATGCTTTCGAGAAACCTTTATTTTTTTTTCCCCAATAACAGAGCTGTCAGTTTCAACATGAATTTTAAATAGAGTGGTTATGTTTTATTTATTACTACAGGAGCCAGCTTCTGCCGGATCACATATGCATACCGGAAAACTTTCAGAATAGTGGTCCCAGTTTTCAACTTCCGGAATACCTTTTTAGTTATAGGTATTTTCAAACAAAATTGCAAATAAGATTAAAAAATATATATTACAGTCTGCCTCATCCCCTAACAGTTACTGAAAAAACTTAACAGTGGATCTGAGTTAAAGTTCTGCCTTTGTGAGAAAATTCATATCAATTACAGAATTCATTTAAATCTCATTCCTACTACAACAACAACTGCCAGAACAACTACTGCTACAAAAACAACTACCGGAACAACTACTGCTACAACAACAACTACCGGAACAACTACTGCTACAACAACAAATACCAGAACACTACTACTACAACAACTACCACTACAACAACTACCAGAACAACTACTACAACAACAACTCCCAGAATAACTACTACTACTACTACTACAACAACTACTACTACTACTACAACAACTACCAGAACAACTACCACTACAACAACTACCAGAACAACTACTACAACAACAACTACCAGAACACCTACTACTACTACTACAACAACAACAACTACTACTACTACTACTACTACTACAACAACTACCAGAACAACTACTACTACTACAACACCACCAACAACAGAATGGCAGTTATTTATTTATTTGTAATCAAATTCTAAGTTGACTTATTTTCACTTCATCATCTTTCATTGACATTTTCATGTCTACCATCACCCAGAATGCCATTTCATTACCCTCTAATAGTGTTCATTGGGGAATGTAGCTACCTAAAGATAGGATGCATTTTTTTAACTTTCTATTTTATGGGTTTTCTACAATGAGAACTTTCTAATTTCATTTCAGCCAATTTCCAACCATTAACAAGTTCTTCCCCATCATACAACTGCTCCCCAACCAGGAAAGGCAAAACAAGTTGTTGCCAGCCTGCCACATTTGTTTTTTTTTTTTCAAACTGCAGCGCATACATATTTGGGGACTTTCTAACACATTTAGAGGAAACCCTTCAATGCATGAGCTCAGGAGATGCCTATGAGTGGCTTGTGTCACTTGTGAGTACCAGGAGTGAGCGCGTAGGTCATCCCTCAATCCGTGACTGCATGGCCAATTAGCTTTCAAGGGATCCTGAGCATGAATGGATACATGTCCCACCAACCTGTGACCTCTTGGACAGAACTCTCTGAAGCCCTAGCCTGGTTCAGCTTTCAAAACACTGCTTAATCTTCATTTACTAGCCGAGCCTGTAAATCGATACACTGCTGATTTACATTGGATGGTTATACTACTTACATATCGCACCACTTGTTTGTTTTTACGCAAGCTTGTTACATGTTTTCATTTTATTGCACATTTTCTTAGTTTTGGCTCGCTAAAGACAATCAATCAAATTGGAGGTGACCATAATGTTCTGTTGAGAAAGTCCATTATACCGTGCTTTGAGAGGTGACAACATTGTGGAGAAAGGTTGTGTCATAATTATAAGCAATTGCATCATTTCATTCCTACACCCTCCATTTCCATTTATACCGGAGACAGCTCGACATCAATCAGAAAGCCCGTGTATAGTGTCACGCAAAGACCTATCCGCTTATCCTCTGAAGATTTTGGGATGAATGCAGCATGCTAATAACCCCGCCCTACTAACCTGCACAGTCACACGGACAATCAGAATGCAGATCAGTCATCACCTATTGACGTGCTGTGCTGGAAACAGAGTCATTGGGTGAAATCCGTTTAAATTGCACTGCTGCAGGGACGGAAGCTATTGGCTTGATATTTTAGGCTAGACAGTACTTTGATTGACAGGCCATAAAACTGATTTTCTTTTGAATAGAGTGCTTTTAGTTGAAGCCCCTTTCCAAATCTCAGAGGATGAGTGATTCCACAAAGCCTTGCCCAATTCATATTGCGTCGTAAACATGGACAACATGGAGTGAAGCATTGCTCATCTTGGGAGTGAAAAATATATGGCTTTACGAACTGGTTTATTTCCATTTGGCCACTTTACAAGTTCCTTTCTTGGCGGACCATTTATCAATGTGCAAGCCATGGGAGGCATCCGTCAGGGTTTCCAGCTTAATGAATAATTAGAGACAGAGCTTTCAGGTCCTGCTTAGTCCCTCATCAGCTGTCAGGCATAAGTCACTTGAGCTGAACAGTAAACAAATCCGTATCAACTTCACCACCACATCAACATCACCCCTCTGCTCAGGACCATTCATCAATAGGAAATAAGGCAGACAAGGCACAGTGTAAATGCGATGTTCACATGTACAAACGCGTGACTAATATGAATACATTGATGGCTTAATCATGGCTATAATGGCACCCTGTAGCTTCTAGTGATTGAGTGTATGCACATGTGCATACACCAGGACTGGAAGTGCTGAGAAAACGGTCACACTTCAGTAATCCACATACAGAAATTCGCCTGACATCAGCATTTCTCAGAGGATTCAAGAGCGACGCAGGAATCAAAAGAAGGGGAGGGGAGAGGAGAGAGAGAGAGAGAGAGAGAGAGAGCACAGCGCAGTGCAGTGAGAACTAGCAGAGGTCAGCTGACTGTGCGGATGGGCCCTGCTATCCTTGTAGCATGCTAAAGGTAGCCCCTTTGTGCAAGTTAGCGCTGATTAACAACAGGTAACCAAGCTCAACTACTGTAAGAAGACCTAAAAAGTGACCAGACACCTGGACTTAATGGGTTACCCGCATCAAACTTTGATCATTTGTTTAATTACTGCTCAGAGACAAGCAGTCCCCAATGCTAATCCTCAATACTCATGCTTAGGTGATGCTATGGAAATGCTCAGAGTGTGTCGAGAAGATAATGAGTCATTCGTAAAGGCTCCAGCAGGGGCAATTATTATTGCAAACTCAGGAGCCGTCTCATTGAATTTTATTGAACAATTACTGTCCTGACATAGCCGTGAAAGCCATGAGTCACCCCCAGGGAAAAATGACTGGTACACTGCAAACCCTTTGGTCTTCTGGTTAGATTGTGAGAATAGGTTTTACATCTGAAGGGAAAAGAAATCTTTATACCGTAATATCAGTGTTAAACAGCAGCGACACAACAGGTCCTACTCAAAAACAGATCTCGGCTTGTTCAAGGGGGAGGGGGGGGGGGGTTAGGAGAACATTATTCAATGTGGCTTCAATGAAAAATTTTAGTCAATTTTGTATACAACCAATAATCAAATAACTGCAAAAATTGTATGACAACACATTTTTATTACACTTTAGCAATTTATTGAAGTTAAATACATAAATATTGATAAAAGTGGCAGTGGTTGCCTGGTGTAATGGACGCTGGACCGCTGATCCTAAGTTTGGGGGTTCGAGTTCCACGCTCCACAAGATTGTCACTGCTCCCCGTGTGCAGCTAACTGGGTTATCAAAGGCCGCCATGTCTCTCACTGTCTATGATGAGATGTTCATGTAAAAGAACCATTGCTGACTTTCAACAAGAGGAGCTGTATAGCCGTCAGCATGTTTCTGCCCCTTGCTAAAGGGTTGTGTCAGGAAGGGCATCCGACATAAAAACCTATGCCAAATCAAATATGTGAATCATTAATATCACTTCCATGCGGATGGAGGCAGATGATTCGCTGTGGCGACCCCTGAAATTGAACAGCCGAAAGGAAAAGAAGAAGACATAAATATTGATAAACAAATAAATTGCGCACTCAAAAAAAAAAAAAAAAAAAAGCATAAACCTGAACTGAGCTGGCCATGTCTCTCACTGTCTATGGTGAGAGGCTGTAAAAGAACCATTGCTGACTTCTGACAAGAGTAGGCTGCATAGCCATCAGCATGTTTCTGCTCTGCGATGGTCTTGCAAGCCGTCCAGGGTATACTATGCCCTCACCCGGAGTGGGCTGGGATGGGTGAAAGCCTCGCCCCCCCGAATTAGGATTAAGCGGTTACAGAAAATGACCACAGACACAATACAGAAAAATACCACACTACCCAAAAAAAAACAAAAAAAAACAAAAATCATCTTTCGCAATATTAAACAAATCTTTGAAAAATTCCAGATCCTGAAGTTCCTTCTTCAAAACCCCACCTGTGGTAGAAATTTCATAAAAATTGATTCCATATCTGTTTGTGTAATCCTGCTCAAACAAAGTGCAAGTAAAGCAAAGTCCCTGACAGCAGTACTTCAATTAGATCTTAAATTTGACTGGTACACACACAAAAGTATCATTAAAAAATAAAAAAATAAATAAATAAATAAAAAATCATACACTCTTCAAGAACGCTTATATTCAGTGCTGCAGTCTTGATGTCATTTCAGCACACCAATTTCTTCTGACGGTTTTCATGTATCCTGAAAGCCTATAGTAGGCTAGCACAGGAGGAAATCATTCACCCACCCCCCTACTGCTCAGGTTAACACGAGCTAAAATTTGTGCTTCTCGTATGAATAAGCTGAGAGGATGCTGCGAATACTGGTAATGCATCATGTCCTCCACAGTGTTTCTCATAACACAGCTGGAGTGAAAACGCTCCTCATCCTACTCCCCAGCTACATCGATGTCTGTGTTATTGGTTAATCAGTATAAAGGAGTTGGGTCTTGGCGAGCTGACGATGCCTTATCAGGCAGTTAAGCTGTCAATGCAGTTGCTGACAGCATACTCTTGGCATAGCCGTTGCCTGCAGTCTGTGCCAGCTCAGAGGCAAAGAATGGTCACCTCTTCTAAACAAGTACTCATTGAGATAAAATGATTCAGAAAGGCAGTCATGCCTGCATTCACAAACTGACCCCGAATATAACACTGTTTTGGACCCATCCATCACGGAACGGTGGTGAGGTATCATTAAGTTGTTTACTGTCTGATGATTGCCTGCACCTTGCTAAGGGGGCAAAAGCAGATTAGATAAATTACATCTCCATATGGCTCCGTGGATCTGGTATCAGCTAGCGTATCCAATGCTGTTAAAATCACTGTGTATAATTCAATAGCTTCGAGGGAGTTTCAATGCTGTGAGGATTTTTTTTCTGGGATATTTGCATATTACACGTGCAGGGAAATGCCTCCAGCGCAATTTTAGTATTTTTCTTGCACACAAATATACACAAAACTGAAAGCAGGACAAACAAGAATAAAACTGCAAATACTCTGAATAATTCATTCACTCTATTCTCAGGGGATATGAACTGACCTTGTGATAAACCAGTGCCTTTCAACTGTCTGCGGGACACTACAACCCTACGCTACAAGTAAGGCGACAGTCAGTATACGTGACTACAAACTCAATACAGGGATCCTTCACTTTCCGCGGTTAATGGGGGCCGAGACCTCCACCCACCCCACCCCACCCCACCCCCGCGACAGCCGATCTCTGCGAAGTAGGATCGACCCCCCTGACTGAAGTATACTTTCACGTATATGTGTATATAATATCAATAAATACATATTCAATGTTATAAATGCTTATAATAACAATTAAACATTCAAAAATAATGCATAAGATGTAAATAAAATATAAATACACACACATACAGACGTGCACACACTCAGATGTGCATCTCACATAAAAATATAAGTAGTTTTGGGTTTTTTTTGTTTGTTTTTTTTGGGGGTGTGCTGCATAATTGACTGTGTTTTGTCGCATTTTCCTGAACATACAGACACACGTGCACAAAGATGCCACCTCACATAAAAATGTAATTTTGTAGTGGGGGTGTTTTTTTTTGTGTTTTTTTTTTTGTGGCATTTTCCTTAACACATTCCCTATTTTTTGTTTTTAGATTAATATTTTTGAAAAACCCGCAATGTACTGATGCCGCAGAAACAGAAACACGAAGTAGCGAGGGATCACTGTACATATGAGGGCAGAGCCGTAGAATTATGAAATGTATCATTTTAATTTTATATTGTTACGGATTTTCAAAACTACAATCTATCCCAATGATATTCAGTTGAAAAGTTTTTAGTAGTTATTCAGGTCTGTACTCTGGGCCCTATAGAAAACTGGAAAAATGCAGAATACTGAGAACTATGACTGGACTGTTCTATGCCACCCTATTACGATAGTTCAGGGAAGAGATGAAAAAGAAACATTGAGAGAAGCTTTGATCAGGTGTCTTGCCGCTTCAGAACAGTGCACCAAGTTCACGCCTCACAGGAGGCCGTTGATGCAGCAGCCGAGTGCAGTTCCTACCACACCCACCTTATTCACCTGATCTTGAACCCTCAGTGTTTTATTTGTTTCCTAAGCTTCAAATGGAATCTTGAGAATATTTTGTGAGCAACAATGAAATCATTGAAGCTGTGGAAACCTTATTAGAGGAGCACGATGCCAGTTTCTACAGAGACAGAATTGTAAAGTTTGTAACATTTCTGGAACCAGTGTATTGACGTTCAGAGAGATTCTATTGAGGAATAAAGCTATTAAACTTATAATATTGTTGAGTTTTTATATCTGGGCCACAAACATCTGGATTTACTCTCGTGTACACATCTGGTTTCCCTGCATTTTACTCCCAAAGGAAAGGGTCCCAGTTCATCTTCCTCATGTTTGCCTGTCTGCTGATGTTCAGAAGTAACATACATGTTGGATGTCTCAGAGGTTAGCACTGATGATTCATCGCAAGAAAATCCTGGGTTCGAGTCATGCCTTCCAGATCCTCTGTTTCCTCGCACAGTCCAAAAACCTGCACATTTGGCCATCTGGCTACTCTAACTTGCCCATAGTTGAGAATGTAAGCATGAATGGTTAAATATACTGGTGACCTCTTCAGGGTGTACACCACCTCTCAACCAAAGTTATCTGGGATTGGCTTCAGCTTCTCCCGCAAACCTAACCTACAAGAAGTGGAGACAATGAATAGATGAACAGCATAAAACATCCGAATCTTTACAGCCAGTAAGTAAGACTCCAGCCTTTAAACAAAGTAAAAAGTAGCACATGGGGATTTTCTTCTTTAAAATCATTTTTCATGTCAAAACTTTTACAAGTAAAGGTATCAAGTACTGCCGGGCGATATAAATTGTACCGCAATATGAATATTCATATTGCCAGGTAATGAATATTGTAAGTACAGTGGAGCCTCGGTGGTTGAATGACTCTTTAGTCGAACAGATCGGAGTTCGAACAAAAAATATGAGGAAAAAATCTGCCTCGGTGTTCGAACAAATGATCAGAGCCGAGTGTATTGAACGCAGGCGCAGTGTCCAGTACTTTGAACTGCCATTGAACGAGAGTCTCGTACTGCATATTGTGTTTATTCATTACATTACGGACATTTTAACCTGAAAAGCAGTGAGAACGTGAACGAATCAATTGCGATCAAGAGACAGAGATGGGAAAAAAACGCCACGCCCCCCCTCAAAGCAATAACTTGTCCCCCATCTCTCCCTTCCCATCCATCCACATACGCTGACACATCGCAACCAGAAAGGTATGTAAACAAATACAGTACATAATTAGGCCAATTATTATATGATGTTTTTCTCATTTGTACATTAATGTATGTATCGTATATTTATGTCTCATACATACACCCTCGTTTTCGCGCTTCAATACATGCGGCTTCAGTGCATCATGTTTTTTTTTTTTTTTAACATTCATCAAAAAATGAAGAAAAAAAAAAAAGGAAATTAAGGAAGAATAGGGGTTAAGGAAAATGCCACAGAAACGAGGCCAATTATGCAACAACAAAAAACCCTAAACAAACAAAACAAAAAAACAACCCAAAACCTCCCTTCAAAACTAGTTACATTTTTGTGAGGTGCGCATCTGAGTGTGTGCATGTGAGCGTCTGTATGTGTGTATTTATATTTGATTCACATCTTATGCATTATTTTTTTCATGTTTGTTATTATAAGCATTTATAGCACTGAATATATATTTATTGAAATTATATTCACATATACATGTATGTATATGTCAGTCGGGAGGTTGTGGGGTTGGGGGGGTGATCCTACTTGGTGGATTTCGATGGTCGCGTGGGGATCTCGGTCCCAATTAACCGTGAAAAGTGAGGGATCCCCGTACAACTGTACTGATGGATGTAGACGTTCATCTGAATGCATTAATCGACTTCTAACTATTTCTTATGTAAATATTGTTTCACTTTTCAAACACATTGGTAATCGACCACATTTTTGGAACAAATTGTGTTCGACCACCGAGGTTCCACTGTATTGGGGTTTAGCAGAAATATCAGCCCAGCTTTGATTTATACACTGTGATAAATATCAATAAAACTTAATTTAAACCTGAATGACATCCTTATGTGATATCCTTCTCTTGGGAGTGCAAGAGAGCCTTGAAGCTGAACAATAACAAACGACTTGATTAATACTATTGGGCATATCGAGATTGACTGATAAAAAATATATATATATCAGAGAAAGATTTATTGTGATAACATATTAATCAAGAATGGACAATTGATGTCATCAGCAAAGCTATCAGGAAAATTAGAGCTCCGACCGAGGCTCATGGTTTCATTTCACACACAAAAAAAAATGAAGGTGAACATGACACAGCACATGCCGTTGCATTCCTACAGATTAATGTAAACAAGCAAGTATATGGTTGGCTGCAACCGAGGTGAATGGCTTTAGTCTAAAAATTGCAGATGTAGCACATAACATCAAGAAGAAAAATCTTATATCAGGTCCACAATAAAAAAGCTGTAGGCTAAAGTTTCATCTACAAGCTGAAGTCTGGGGTTGATGATCTGAAAAAGACAGCAAGACGTGAAACGGGCATCTCTTCAAGGCCTCGTCTAAACCCTCTCCTACTCTTCCACAGCGCCCCATGCACTCTCACTGCAAGTTCGTGCACAGTAGGGTCATACACAAGCAGAGACATTTAGAGGCATTTCATTGGATATTTCCCAGCAGGCTACATGGCTGTGATTGGATTGTTTTTACAGGATTACAGTGGCTAAGCGATGTTTTTTTTGTTTGTTTTTTTTTTTTTCAGACCTCTTCAGATCTTATATATGCTATTGACTGCTGTCTGGGTGTAAAGGCCATTGTAACCCATACAAGCAGCAACATCCAAATAAAACTGAGCAGAAATGAATGAGCTAATGAAAGGGAAAATTCCTGACTTTTTTCTGGAAGGTGGCGTACTGCGCTAATAAAATTAACAGACATGATGGTGTTTCGAGTGCAGCATGGTGAAGGGATTCACAAACATCACGGCATGTGATACTGTCGCAATACATCCTATAGTGAAGCAAACATGCCAACTGATTTACAAATTACTAGTTAATGAGGCTACTTGTGTAATGAACAACTATGAATATGAAGGCGAGGTGAGACTCTACACGCAAAAAAAAAACAACAAAAAAAAACAAAACACATTTGGTGAGACATTGAAGACACTGATCCATCAAATGCTGAACGTTATTACAGACACTCCTCGACTTACGTTTTAGTTATGTTCCGAACGTAAGATGAAAAAAAGCACAAATTGTTACTGTACGTTCTCGTGACGCATGACTTCATACTGTACTGTGCATCCAAAAATACTCTTACCGTATCTCATAAAACATCCCTAAATCAATTATTATAAACATAACATTGTAAAATAAGATCGACATTAATTTCAAATAAATTCAATTTTAATCAAATTCACTTATTACCACTGATTCTGATTACCACTATCACTAGTAGGCTTACGCTTCTGACCAACTATATTTGCTTAAGGTTACAAATACGTAAAACAGTGTAAACACAAAGATCACAGAGACGATGTCTTAACCAAGGGTAACACACGGTGAACTGGGAAGAAGCAAGGCACGTTCAGTCTATCGTTTGTAAACAATAAAAGACGCAGAGCTATGTAAACAATGCACACAGCGTCATGCATAAGTAGCGTACTACATCTATGTACTACGTAAGAACATCTCGTACTACGGAGAACGCGCTAAACTCAAAATGACTTACAATTTTTTTTTTTTTTTCAAAAAACATAAAATTGAAAAAAACGTTAGGCAAATAAACGTAGAGCGAGGAGTGTCTGTATTGTTATTTTTAACTAAGCATTTCTGCCTATGTATACCATGGATGCAGTGCTATAGAAATCAGAAATAAGGCATCAGCACATGGACAATATTTAATTCAGGTTGTTATTATACTGCTGAGGCTGCAGTGGGAGGGTTATCATCCACAAGCTCAGCCCGGCACTAACTCACCTTCATATCTTTCCGCCTGCGTAATGTGCAATTTCACAGAAAAACTTAAACCTGCTCTTATCAGTTGCTTCTCTGCTACACGATTACCGCCCCCCCAAGACATTCAGAAGATGCTACAGTATATATTGCTGTTCCTTATCTGCTCTGCTTTACAAAGCACTACACATCGGAGCCCCCATTTCCCTTCGCTTTCCACAATAAAAGATATGGAGCAACCAAATTCCGGCCCAAAGATTTATTATAAATTATAAACAAACACCGTTCCGGGCAGGTTTTATATGTCTCATCTACATTCATGATGAGCCTATCAAAATCCGTAAGGTCATTTGTGAGCTGTAGAGACGTTAAATTATTTCCAAGATGACTATATGGCGAAGGGATTCCTCAGGCCACAAAAATTTGAAATTAGCCTATAGTATTTCACACCTCAGTACCCATGCGGTTTCCTCCATGCAGATGAATAACCCAATATCAAGTGTTACACTTGAACATGGCCTGTAATTAAGTAAGAGCACTTGCGTGAGGCTTACTGATGTGTTGAATTAACTCGGTCTGACAAGAATGAGAGGACTGCAATGGAATAAAGAAGCGCACTACGGTGTTTGCTGTAGCGCACTCAAAACACCAAGCTGCACTCCCATACTGCCAGGAAAGCACAGCTCAATATTAACTACACATCAGGGAGCAGGAGCAGAATTTCAGTTTCACACTAAGCATTCTTTCTACATCTTCAATTTTTGTTCTTCTATCCTGTGTTTCTGCAGAAGTAGGAAAGAAAAAGACAAGAGCCATGAGGGTAAACTGTGTAATGATGGACTTCCTGGGTGACAGCCATTCCCACTGCTCAATAAACACAACTGTTTCAGTCGGTATTTTTGAACATTGGGCCAGCTGAGGTTCAGAAAGTGCCCAATTGACCGACGAGTCAGAGTAGAAACACCGGCCTCTGAAGGAATGATTCAAAATCAGCATGTGAGGTACTTCTCTGGCCTTTAAATCTACAAGCAATTCAATTAAATTATTTTTAAGACATTATACAATCTCCAAATTATAGTTGTGACGACCTGAAAGAAGAGCACCGATGGCACACAAGTCGTCCTTCACAGTTAAAATGATCATTAATTATTTAACATGAATTCCAGGGATCCCTCGCTACTTCGCGCTTCAATTCATGCGGCTTCAGTTTTTTTGTTTTTTTTTAATATTCATCGAATTAAAAAAATAAGGAATTAAGGAAGAGTGGGGGAAAAGTTCAGGAAAATGCCACCAAAGCAATGTAAATTATGCAAAACAACCCCAAACAAACAAAACCCAGGGATCCCAGCGAGGTTGAGAAAAAATAGAGGACACGGGTTTCTCAAATAAAGGAAATTAAATATTTCAGCTGAGGGTCAAAGGGGCCGCAGGGAACCTGAAGCTGAAAAAATAGAGGAATTCCTCTAAATAGAGGAGATCTGGAATCCCTGAAAAACAAAAATCCCTCACAAAACTCCTTACATTTTTATGTGAGGTGCACATCTGTGTGTGCGCGCGTCTGTATGTGTGTATTTATATTTTATTTACATCTTATGCATTATTTTTGAATGTTTAATTGTTATTATAAACATTTATACTGTTGAATTTGTATTTATTGATATTATATACTCATATACATGTATACATTTGCCGGGGATTTAGCTCAGTTGGTAGAGCGTCCGCTTTATCCTCCGGAAGGTCGGAGTTCGAATCTGGCCGCGTCATACCATAAGACGTTAAAATTTGGGAATTGTTGCTTCCTGCTTGGCGCTCAGCATCAAAAGGATAGAACAACGCAATAACTGGCGCTGCACAGTGGCGACAGGTGCCCAGAGCACAAACCAAATTTCAATGTATGTAAAAGTACTTTGACAATAAAGAATTGTTGTTAATTTATATGTCAATCATTGGGTCCAACCCTACTTTGTGAAATTCAGCATTCACTGGGGGATCTCGGTCCCAATTAACCATGGAAAGTGAGGGATCCCTGTATACGTGTTTCATATTACATTTTATGTGCTGGTATCCCTTGACCTTTGACAACATACAAGTGAAGAATCTCCCATGGAGTCGTGTTTCATATTTCACTGAATTCTACGAAAGTAGGAAGAAGTTATGGTAAAAAGGTTCACGTTACAGCACAGTCATACCATGACACCTCCTGTCCAAAGACTGACGTATAAAAACCCTGTGCTGGAAAAATGTGTTTTGGTATTAAAATTAAGCAACAAATAAACCAATGAATAAATTTCACCAAGATGACATGGCATTGGCCTGAACAGTGATCCGCGAAAGAAGAACTCCATCGCATCGTGATCCGTCAGGTCAACTTTTCACTGTCGTCTTCTGCAGTCCGACGGGATAACATGACAGATGTTGGCCCAATTTCATCTATCCAGCACATGAATAGAATTGCATGCATCTTTCGGGAAGATGTTCTCTTGTTCTCTTTTTCCTTTCCCTCACAGAAATGAATGGAGTTTGCATGTTCTGCCTGTGCTCCCAAAACATGCATAGCAGGGTAACTGGCTGTTTCAAATCATCCTGAGGTGCGAGTGGTTCTGCGAGTATTTGCCCTGCAACGGCCTGGCAAGCTGTCTAGAATGTATGTAACGTGCCTTTGCCCAGAGTCAGTTGAAATGGGCGCCAACCTCCCCTGCAACCCTAATTAGGATTAATCAGCTTAGAACATGAGTGAATGAACGAACAAGGGGAGAAAATTGGGGCGCGCTGGGGTGGGGGGAGGGACTTCTGAGGGGACGTGTGATGTTTGCGCACGCAGGAAGTAGTAGAAGCAGCAGCAGTAGTAATCTATCCTATTTATAAAGATTATACTCGAAATCATGATCCCATTAGTAAAATAAATAAATCCCAATGACAACAATGCAATAAAAGAAGTGTCATGATTTGTTTTTCCACATACAGTAAGTCCTTGCCCATTCGCGGTTCAGCACTCGCGGCTCCGCACACTCACGGATTAGCAGCAAACCCAGAAGTTACTGGCACATGATTCAAATTTAGCCAATGGCTGAGAACTTTTGTTTCTCCCTCCTGCTGATTGGTTGCAGCTGATGTGTACACCTCTTTTTTTTCTCCTTGGCACAAGTCATCAACGTGATTGCTTGAATTGTGAATTCACTTTTTTAGTGTTTTTTATTATCATTGAAGCAATATGATGCCACTCAAATGCCCTGCATCTTCTCTAGCTTCTGGTAAGGAGCCCAAGAGCTTTATTTTTTCATAAATATTATCACAGTACAAAATTAAAAAGTTTTTACTTAATCATTACAACAGTTGAATGCATTATTACTGTACTAATGAGTAGGACTGTCTATAAAATGTGTTTAACAAGCATACTGTAGCGTATGTAATACCACAGATAGGGTTTTAAAACCGCGTCAATAATTTGTGGATTTTCAGGATCCACGGGAATTGGTGGAACGCAACTCCCGTGAATAACGGGGGGGGGTTACTGTAAATATTTCTTGACTAATAACTGCACTGTAAGGCCGGTGATATAGTGGTTAGGGTGTTGCGCTCATGATTGAAAGGAAGTGTGTTCAATTTCCAGTGAACCCTCCGCTGTGCAAAGACCTCTGGGCAAGGTCTTAACCACAAATGTGCCTCTGTTCACCCAGCAGTATTAATGGGTCCCAGTAAACATATACTGGGAAGGTAACCTGTGATAGACTAGCGTCCCATCCAGGAGGAGTTGAACTCCGGGGATAAGCACCGGCCTGATGAGCCACTAGGCTCGGGTGTAAAAAGCCCAACAGACTTTCCCTAATCTTTTCGTTTTGGCTTTTTCCCTTTTTCAAGGGTCGCCACACAGTGAATCATCTGACTCGCATGTTTGATTTGGCATAGGTTTTTACGTCGGATGCCCTTCCTGACACAACCCTTTAGCAATAGGTAGAAACTCGCTGACGGCTATGCAGCTACTCTTTACGAACGTCAGCAATGGTTCTTTTACATGAACCTCTCACCATAGACAGTGAGAGACATGGCCGGCCTTTGATAACCCAGTTAGCTGCACGGGGGGTGGGGGGGTGGGGGGGCAGTGACAACCTTGTGGAGAGTGGGACTCAAACCCCCAACCTTAGGATCAGCAATCCAGTGCGTTTTACCACCAGGCCACCACTGCCCCTCAACAGACTTTCCCTATTAACTGCACTAATTCACACTTGCCGTATGATGATACTGTAATAGTATCACCCTGGTTAATTATGTTTGACATGTTAAATGCTTCATGAGCTCACTGTGTGGACAGCAAGTGCTCACCCCTCACATATCCGGAGTTAGAGAGCGAAAATCAATAGTTCCTAGAGCTGAAAGATGTGACAGTACAAAAGAAATCTGACGTTGAAGAGGGGAAGAGAAGACCGAGTGCTCCCTTCGTGTTTTTGCAGATCAGTCCACAGACATACAGTATATCGATCGCTCAACCGAGCCTTTATTAATCCCAGAGAGCAATTGACATTTTCTAGCAGAGTTGCAGTAAAACGGCAAAAAAAAAAAAAAAAAAACACAATCTCAAATTAAGGCAAAGAAGAAGACGACGACGGTAGGCCCTTGCCCATTCACGATTCAGCGCTCGCGCCCCTGCATACTAGCGGATTAGCGAGAAACCTGGAAATAAATGGCACGTGATTCAAGTTTAGTCAATGGCTGGGAGCATTTGTTTCTCCCACCTGCTGATTGGCTGCAGATGATGTGTACACCGTTTTTTTTCTCCTTCTCACACGTCATCAATGATATTTAAGCCCTATGATGTCACTCAAACGCCCTGCATCTTCTCCAGCTTCTGGTAAGGAGCCTAAGTGCTTTATTTATTCATAAATATTATCACAGTGCAAGATTAAAAAGTTTTTACTTCATCATTACTGCATTAATGAGTAGGACTGTATATAGAATGTTTTTAAGAAGCAAACTTTAGAGCATGTATTATCATAGATGCGGTTTTAAAACCGCGTCAATAAATCACGGATTTTCTTGATCCACGAGAAGGGCCGGAACCAAACCATCACAAAAAACGGGGACCTACTGTCCAGTAAAAATACTGAGGCATATATCAAGACATTTCAGGTAAACCAAGGCGAACTGGTCCGTTTCCTGCTTCTTTAATTCGGCTTTTGAATCAGGACCTACAACAGGGGTGTCAAACTCATTCAACAAAAGAGCCGTGTGTGTGTGTGTGTGTGTGTGTGTGTGTGTGTGTGTGTGGCTGCATGTTTTTGTTTCAACCAAACATCTGTGTGCTCTGTACAGAGCCTGCCCAATCAGCTTCCTGAAGACTCAAATCAGTTGATTTAAATGAGCCGAGACACGTGTGCTGCTGCTTGGCTGAAATAAAAACCTGCAGTCTCACGGCCCTTTGTGGAATGAGTCTGACACCACTTGATGTAGAATCATGTTTATACCAAACCGATGCTGATCTTTCGCACGTGTCTGACGATTTTTTTGACAAACCTTCTGACAAATCTCAGGTGAGTCTCAGAAAATCAAGGTTCTCTTCTGTCATCAGTGTCATTTCGCAAAAGTGCATGCAAAAGACAGACGGCAAACTGTTAGCAAATGTAAGCAGCGGTTTTTGTGAATACAGGGATCCCTCGCTACTTCGCGCTTCAATTGATATGGCTTTAGTGCGTCACGGTTGATTTAAAAAAAATATTTATTGAATTAAAAAAAATAAGGAAATTAAGGAAGAATTGGGGAAAAGTTAAGGAAAATACCACAAAACAAGGCCAATTCTGCAAAAAAAAAGAAAAAAACCCAAACCCCCCAACAAAACTATTTATATTATTGTTATGTGAGGTGCGCATCTGAGTGTGCGAGCGCGCTTCTGTATGTGTGTATTTATATTTTATTGACATCTTATGCATTATTTTTGAATGTTTAATTGTTATTATAAGCATTTATAATGTTGAATATGTATTTATTGATATTATATACATATGTCCGTATTCGTCAGTTGGGGGGTCGATCTTACTTTGCGGAATTCGTTCGGTGGTCGCGCGCGGGGGGGGGGTCTCAGTCCCAATTATCCGCAGAAAGTGAGAGATCCTTGTATTAGCAAGTATTTGCCACACATTTGACACTTGGGTAACGTTTGGACCCCCCCCCCCCAACTCCTGGTAACCAACCAGGTGCAAACCCTCCCCAGCAATGTGTTCAGTGCGTGGCAAACCAAAAAGAACAACAACCTTTAAGGCACCATGAGAAATTTAAAACTCACCATGCTCGTAAGCATTTGCCGCTCTATGAGACACTGGTTTGGCTGATCTTTCTCGAGTCTTGTAGAAATCAGTTTATTTCCATTGCACCATTCAAACCTTCCACCGAGTGCAAAAAGTTCTAATGGTTTCCTTGACTTTGCGGAAACACTCAATCACAATGTCACCTTGCCTTTTGTTTGCCAGTTCCTACCTTTGATGAGGTCATACGAAGATAAACAGCTTATCCTGAGGTGAAATATGCTGATTCTGGGATTGTCATTCATCGTGTCCTTTCGCTCAGTCACAATCACTGCGGCACAAAACCTCATCTTATCTTTACTGTTCTCCTCGGCTCAAAATCTGTATATGCACAAACACCTTGAGGGGGTAAAAAAATAAATAAATCACCAGTTCTGGCTCACAAAAGAAAGAAATGGACATCGGCGCTTTGAAAATTAGTGAAGCTATTCACAGGAAATACATTTTGATTTAGTATCCGAGAATGGTACACGACGGAAAAGCATTTATCTTTAATCAAACCGCATTCACTCTGCAGATTATCTCGAGCTATTGAACCCCGCACTGCTCACTTTATGTAGGCACACAACTAAAAAAAAAAAAAAAAAGACCCAGCAAAGGGTTTGCCTTGTGATTGCTTGATGTCCTCACTGATATACTCTACCGCAATTACCAGTTGTAATTAATGACCGTGTGAGAAAGCCTCAGCATGGCTGTGATATTGGCCCCTTACGTCCTGATCGAGCTGCGGTCCCTAACTTGGTCTCATTGCCTTTAAAACAGGCCTTCGTTCACGTTATGGAGATCGATGCTACAACTTCATAAATAATGAATCAAATGCAGGTTGCAATTAAGCCTACTAATCTCATATTTATGTCGTTATCGCAGGATATTCTGGCTAGACATGGAAGGTGGTGTATTACAGAATGTTTATTTGGCAAGCTAATTACATAGATCAAAATGTTTAAGCAATGTGATGTCATGTCTCCAAAGTTTTTATTTTGGTTGAATGAGGTTTTGCTGATAAATCAAGCAAACCACCACATTTCAACACTATAGGGGCAATCAGAGTGCAAGGTACTACCCCAGGCACAAATAGATTATGAATGACGAGCGCATTAATTAACCTGTAAAATCTTCTGACATTATGACTTGCCACTGATTTTAGTTTTTGATTCCTCCTCCATTTTCTCCCTACTTTCAGTCATATTTGCATATTTTGGGGCGGTCTAAAACACTCAGAAGGAAAGCAATATTAGACCCCCACGTAAGAATGAGCTCACAGATGCTCATGATTGGTTGGGGACTGTTGTGATTGACAGGGAAGGGAGCATATGCCGCCCCTCCCTCACGTGAGAGCTTGGCCAATTCGCTCCCACGGACTATCGGTCACGGACAGCAGTGGCATAAAACCAGATTCGGACTTCTGATCTCCAGTTTAATGGTCACACACCTTGCTTTACACCTTGGCATACTTATAAAGGAATATCTCCCCCTACTGGCCATCTACTGAACATTTATTCACACATTATTTGTTCATATTGAGCTTTTTTTTTTTCCTTTCTTTCTTCTCACCCTAATCTGGTGGGGAAAGTAATCAAAACCCGTGCATAACTTTACAAAAACAAACAGCCCAAAAAAATAGCAAGAAACCAACACAGGAGAAAACATCATATGCTCACAAGATGCACCATTTTTAGTAAGTACATGACGTACAGTGCTCGATATGAACCCTGTTGAAATTCACACACACTGTACCATGTCATTAAGAGTACAATAACAGAAGGCAAATTGAGACACGAGTCTCTTTCTATGATGTCGACCAAGCTTGTTGAACACCAAGCTGTTTATTCTCTGGCTTGTGCATATGCTCTTCTCACATTCATGCTTTCAGACAGAGATACTCCTCGCAAAACACAGAGTGTTTCTTTAAGTGTTTTTGTATGATATTTAACTGCTCATTTTGCTGAAAGCTCCATCTATAGCCAAGTCGTAACTTCGAAGCATAATCAAACGGGTTCGGCACATGAAATTTCCTGGTACTTGGCAGAACTCACAATAAGCCAAAACATGTCGTGCGCAACCAAAACATCTCATTTGATCATGAGATGCGAAGCCAAATGTAAAGATGATGTTTGCTGGATGGAGTCCAAGCAATGCATTTTATGAGATGCTCTCAGGAAAGGTTTCCTTCTTGTTAGACTTCCAAATAACCTTCCGTCATAAAGGTGTAGAAATAGGCTTAATGTCTTAGCTTTGTAAAACTGTTAACATTCTGAAGGGATCTTTGATATCTTGTAATTATGCATAATGACATTTAAACTGCTTGTGCATTTTCATATCCATTACTTAAATTGTGCAGGCCAGCAACTATTTGTCTTTTCTGTATTGAAAGTTCTTTGGACTTGTTTTTGGTAATGAATGTTGAATTGATTTTGTACGCAATCTCTTTTTTAGTCCTGGAGAAACGGGGAATGTTAAAGGCAACCATAGTAACCTGAAAGCCAGTAAAAATACATTTTAAGAACAGCAATTTGTTTTAATTGATATAAAAGGATGTCAATGAATTGGTTTAAGAGGGGGGGAGATAATCCCAAGTACAATGAGTACTGAAATAAATATATAGGCAGTTGATCCTATTCTTTGAGTAGGAAATTTGGTTCACATTTTATGAAGGGTGCCATTAATTCTGGAAGGCATCTACACATGGGGATGAAAGGCAATGACATTTTGTCTTCATTCTTTATTTAAGCCTGAAGGGATTTCAACCAACACATTTAGAGTCGTGGATGAGAAGCTGTTGGCACAGCGCCATTGTGTCAACTCATTTTAAAATAATCCGTGTTATTTTCACAGTCAAGAGTTGACAACACCTAATTGGAAGCAAACTATGTTGAGCACTTTCAGAATCTGTACAAACTTTTGAGATAGATATCTGTCTGTCTTCCTTTCGGTTTTTCCCTTTTACTCGGGAGTCACCACAGCAAATCATCTGATTCGTACGTTTGATTTGGCAGAGGTTTTTACGTCGGATGCCCTTCCTGTCACAACCCTTTCGCAAGGGACAGAAACACGCCGACGACTTTGCAGCTACTCTTTACGAAAGTCAGCAATGGTTCTTTTACATGAACCTCTCACCATAGACAGTGAGAGACATGGCCCGCCTTTGATAACCCAGTTAGCTGCACTGGGGGGGACAGTGACAACCCTGTGGAGAGTGGGACTTGAACCCCCAACCTTTGGATCAGCAATCCAGCGCCCTATACCACTAGACCACCACTGCCCCTTTTTAGATAGATATGAATGACAAATTATAGCAAAACTTAATCCAGTCATGAATTATCTATATATCCATGAGGGTCATGGGGAAAGCTGGTTTCAATCCCAGAAGACTTTGGGTGTAAGGTGGAGTGCATCCTGAAGAGATTGGCAATTTATCTTTGGGCTAAACACAGGGATAGCCAATCATTCACAGTTACGGGCAACGTAGGGTAGTCATAGAGACATGATGTAAATCCATAGGTCTTCAGACTATTGGGAGGAAAACTGAAGCCTCCTGAAGTAGCAAACCCACACAGCCATGAGAAGAGAACGCAAACTCTGCACAGAAAAGCCCCATTCCTCCAAAACCATCTGCTGTGAGTCGACAGTGAGAACCACTACACTTCCCTTTGAATTTAATTTATACCACACAGGAATGACGCACTTTGACTGGTCCTCTATTTCGGGATTAAAATTCATTATCCCGAGTGGATAACGAATGAGTCAGAACAATCGTAATCACAGACACTCACAGTCTGTTACCTTCATTTGGAGCAAAGGGCATAATAAAATCATCATGCTTTAAAATGGAAAAATATGCGTCACTAATCAGGAGATGCTACTTTCAAGAAAATGCCAATTATAGTTGCAGAACTTACAGAATGTCAGCATTTTGCTAAGATCCATATGCTAAATGAATCTGGCCGGCTCTTGACCAATCAGCGTGATCTCTTTTGCATCAACAACAAAGGAGTTCTGTTTACACCGAGTCATGTCAGTTTTGAGACTTCTCACCGTTTTACCATTGTATGCTTCAAAGAATCCTTCTGAGATTCTGTCAGTAGGTAGAGTGTTCGGATACCAAATATGGTAAGACACATGACAGCAAGGGCAGCCGTAACCTAATGGCTGAAGAAGCGGCTTTTGGACCAAGAGGTTGTTAGTTTGATTCCTGAAACAGCAGGAAAAATATGTGGCGGAGGGGAAGTAAGCTGCACCGTCCTTTACTCCACCTTCATAGCTAAAGTGCCCTTGAGCAAGACACCTAACCCCAGCTGCTCTCTGGTTGCCACCAATGTCTCTGACAGCCCACTGCTCCGGGTGAGTATGTGCTCACTGTTTGAGTGTCTGTGTGCTAAGCCAAGTATGCGAGCTGCCCAGGGTGTACCCCGCACTCGCCCAGAGTCTGCTGCGACCCTAATGAGGATTTAGCAATTTGAGTTTAGCAGACTAGATGGATGTTCTTGTGCTTGTATTCGGGTTACCAAGTGTAAATGTTTTTACCCATAACTCGGTGGGAAAAAATGTTACATGTTTTCTCCATTTTTATTTTATATAATATGGCAAAGTCTAATGATAAGAATTTAGTTATTATTAATATTATGAGAGATGTCTTTACACAGCCATTGCACCTACGGTTGGAGCTCACCTGCATCCATCATAATAAAAAAAAAACTCATTCGTGTCCTTTTTGTGCTTCGGTTACCATGCACTCATTCATTCATTTGCTGTGGCACTTAACCCTAGGAGGGTCACAGGGAGGCTGAAGCTTATTTTAGCCAACTCTGAGTGAAGGCCGAGTACACCCTGAACAGCTTGCCTGTCTATCACAGGGCCACCACATGCAAACCATTTATATTTCAGATTTAAAGCAGCCAGTTAGCCTAATGTGCAGGTCTTTCTACTCTGGGAGGAAACCACAGTACCTGGAGCAAACTCACACAAACATGGGAAGAACATGAAAACTGCACACAAATACAGTTCCGAAGAATGAAAGTTGAACCCAAAACCTTCTTGCTATGAAGAGAATGTGCTAACCACTATAACCAATGTGCCACCCTGTCACCTTGTAGTGTATACTAAAAATTATCTGCTTTAGGCTTGGTGGATGTCGCTAAATTGAATAGTTCATATTCCATAATTGCGAAACATATTGCACCAGAAGATGATGATCCCTCCCTCGAACAACGACGACAAATGATGCAAAATAATGTTGCTTGGTTGTCGAAAACTAGCGTGTCAAGAAAAGTTCTTCTGACTGGATGATGTCTTGTGACTCCTAATAGCCAACAGGTAGTTTCCTTTGAGTTGCCATATACAGTCAGTCATGTGAAAAAAAAAAAAAAAATCAGGACAGGCCATTAAATAGTCAACTTTTTATTCACAAAATGTTCACATTGTCAAATCTTTTTATTTATTTCTGAGAAAGAAGGTGTTTTAATTTAATTAAACAAATGAACATATTTTTATTCAAACAAAATGATATCAACAAAAATGCAGATTTCAATGGAGGAATAAATTAGGACACCCTACCCCCCCTAATAACTATTGTTGCCCCCTTTCAATCGAATAACTTCAGTGAGACACTTGTGGGCATCTACCCGTCTCTGACATCGGTCTCAGGAACATATTCTCCGGTCTTCCTTGCAGAATTCTTTCAGCTGTGAGCTGTTTGAGGGGGGGTTCTTGCATGCACAGCCCGTTTCAAGTCACCCCACACCATTTCAATAGGATTAGGATCCGGGCTTTATCTGGGCCATTCCAGGACTCTCCACTTCTTAGTATTTAACCGGTCCTTGGTGGATTTACTGGTATGTTTTGGGCCATTGTCATGTTGCAGTGTTCAGTTCCACTTCAGCTTTAATTTTTTTTTTTTTTTTTCACATGTTCTCCAAGCCGCCGATACACAGTAGAATTCATGCTGGATTCGATGATGGTGAGCTACCCAGGTCCTGCTGCCGCAAGGCTCTCCCAAACCATGACACTTCCACCTCCATGCTTCACAAACCTCAGTCTGACATTAATGTTCTTTTGAGAAAGCAAAGCTTTTCTCCTTTCACACCTCCCATGGACATCAAACTTGTGTAGTCTCTTTCTGATTAGTAGTTATGCGCTTTCACATCGACAGTAGTGAAAGCATACTGTAACTTCCATGATGATATTTTAGGACTTTTGATGACTTGTTTTAGCATCTTGCGGTCTCCTCTTGGGGTGAACTTACTTGGACCGCCAGACCTGGTAGCAGTTGGTATGAACTTGTAAACAACTTCCTGGATGGTGCAATGGCTGATGTCAAGGTCTTTTGATACATTTTTAAATCTTCTTACCAGACTCATAAGCACCACGATCTTCTTTCTGAGGGGCCTCAGACGGCTCTTTAAATCTCACCATCGTGCTCAATCTCAGATCAAACAGACAGCAGCACCCCAATTTAAATGTGTGAGGTTTAAATGTGGCAAGTCTTCTTCAAAATGCTTGGTAACAATGTTCTGATCATGTGAACCTGCTCTGATCACCATTTTAAATGAGAAGTTATGTGTGTGTATGTCTTGGGGGGTCCCCTTTTTTTTTTCCTCCATTGAAATACATATTGTTGATATCTATTGTTGATTAGTAAAATTGTTAATTTGTTGTTTAATTACAATTAAATCACTTTATTTATTCTTTTTAAAGACGACTATTTAATGGTATGTCCCAATTTTTTTTGACATGACCCCAATGTACTTGCAGCACACTGGTACCAGCAAGCTTAACAATTCAGGAAATGCATTCCATGTATATTTGCCCAACAGATCTTCCTCGATATCCTAGAGATCACGTTCAGCCACCCCCAACTCCTGAGGAAAACATTATGGTTCACAGGTACGCAAGGTTATTTGTGCTTTCAGCGTCTCAGAAGAATTTATACTCGGACACAGCAGGAAGATGAACAGACTGCAATGGTGACAATGACTTCACTCCAGGGAGGCCAAGTCTAGCAAAAAAAAAAACCAACACAAAATCCATCAGCAAATATCTGACCTAAAGCAATTACTTTTCACACAGACTAAACAATTACATTAAAAAAAAAAAAAAAAAAAAAAAAAAAAGGAAAAAAAAACACAGGGATCCAGTTCTAGAATGACATCTAGTCCTCCAATGATGTATAAAAGTTCATGAGCTGAAACCATGCCAAGTTGTTTGCCCCCAGCAACATGAGCCGAGAATTCACTTGCTTATCCTTGCGGATTGAGACTTGTATGTGCATGCTGCAAACGCGAGCGACATCCAAGGCAAACTGAGAACCTGAGCAGACAAAAACAAAAGCAATTACTTTTTCCCCCCCTTTTAAAAGCAATCATTCAGCCTGAGGTAATTCTCAAAAAGGAAACTGGAAAGCCCTGCAATGTACTGCTGAAGTTGCAGAGACATGAGTAAGCAACCTTTCAAAAGAAATTAATTCACCTTGGAACGGCATTTTAAATAATGGTTATTTTTCTATTTCTAAAAAAAAAAAAAAAAAAAGAAAAAAAAAGAAAGGATCCCTTATTTGTGCTATTTTGCGTCATCATTTTAAAAGCTTGTCATTCTTTCTCAGTGTCATTTGTTTAACGAGAACTTTTCCTGTGTAAAAGAATAAAAACGGAAGAAAACACAAAGCTTGGACTTTTGTTAAATCTCCACCAGGAGAACAAACGCATCACTGGAGTGTCAAAGAAACACTGCATGCATACAGTAATTCTCTCAGAACTACTCAGAGTCCATTGTTGAGTTAATCAGCTCTATTCATGCTAGCCGTACAGATGTGTCGAGAACAGAGCCAAAGGAAAGCTATTTGAATTTCTAGTTGAAGTGAGCACTTAAAGAAGCAACCATATATAAACAAGTGTGTTTTTCCGACTACTTCACCATATAAAATTCAATGCGCTTGCTCTCTCTATGTATTTAACGTCACTTCATAAAATTACATTGGATTCTGTTTATTTTCTTGCAATAATTTATTCAGAACCGACTATATTGCTCTATTCTGTTATAAAGAGACAGCGTGGTAGAAGAGCTGAATGGTACTAGTTAGTGCAGGAACAGGGGAAAAAAAAACATTTGCATACAGGCTGCCTGGGGCAAGCAAATTTCATGTCTGGGCTATTAGTTGTTTGTATTCATATGTTCAATAGGGCTAGATTAAGAGGAAAAAAAATCTTTACTGCCTTCCAACAAATGAAAGTTTTCAACGCTGGAAGCAAATTGCATCTTTTGAAACTCCAACACCTGCTGCACTACATCGACCAAAGTGCAATCCGGCTGCTGGTAGAGCAATTTGTGAATTCATTAGCGTGCACAGATAACACCAAGCAACCGAGCAAACTAAAGTGCCTTCCACAGAAGCATCAAATAACTCACCTACTATTATACAAACACACCTTGCGGTTAACCTTACAGAGAAGAGAAATACCCAGACTCAGGGCTTTCCACACCTTGTGTGCAAATGACTCTTTGATAGAACCGGTGGGTGAGTGAGGAGCACTATTGCTGGACAGTGACCAGGTTCAGGGTATAAATTTTTGTCAAAACTGCTTTGTGATTGATGTGTGTGTATGTTCTTAGTATGCTAATGTGGATTTCCTCTGGGTATTATGGTTTCCTCCCAAAGTCCAAAGACATTCCCATTCAGTCGACTGACTAGTCTAAACTGCTCAGAGGTGTGAATGTGTACGGCTCTTTGTGTCTGTTAGCCTTGTAACCGATTGCCTAATTGTTCAGGGTGTACCCCACCTCCCACCTGAGGTCAGCTAAGACTGGATCCAGCTTCTTCCATGATCCTGACAAACAAGAGGCATGGATGGATGAATGGATGGATGGATCTCTTGACATCATGGATTTTCTGGAACCTCAAGCTTTTACCACCCTACTTTTTTTAAATTCTAAAATTGGTGGCATGGTGGTAAAGGTGCTGGATCACTGATCCCAAGGTTGGAGGTTCAAGCCCCCCCCAAACCCCACACACACACACACACACACACACACACACACACACACACACACACACACACACACAAACACACACACTGCAGCTAACTGTGTTATCAATGTTTTATCAATGTAAAAACTGTGTTATGCAGACCATGGCATGTAAAAGAACAAGACTTTTGACAAGAGTAGCCGCATAGCTGTCAGTGTGTTTCTGCCCTGCGATGGCCTGGCGAGTTATCCAGGATGTACTCGGACCTCACCCGAAGCCAGCCTTCCTGTGACCCTAATTTGGATTAAGCGGTTACAGAAATGATGAAATTCCACTACATTTTATACAACTATTCTCGGAAGTGTTGTAGTCTTACAGGAAATATAGCCGGCCTGACCTGAAGCACAAAAGAGCCCAGTTAATACTTCGCGCATGATTATGCATCCATGTGTACAAATTAATATTCAGCAATTTGCATCAGTGCACTGATTTAAAAAAAAAAAAAAAGAAGAGATTTTTATATTATATATATATACGCACACACACACACACACACACACACACTATGAATGCCTTGATTTAAATGGAAATGAAGTGGACCTTAAATGCAAAACTAGACTGCATCATTTCTAACATTTTTGCAAACCTGAATTATAGATATAAAATTATGACAGGACCTGTGCCTTTTTATTATTTGTGACCAACAATTTTGGAAAATTATTTTAAACTGAGACTGACTCCTCCTTGATGAACTGTTTAGCACACCACCTATTGATATCACTCCTCGCCTATTAATAACATGGTACCCTGTAAATGATAATTCATATCAAGTCTTCTGCAAATTTGATGCATGTCTGGAAAAAGATTTCAACACACACGTTTTTTAGCCTTTGTTTATTTGAATGCCGAGTTTGCTGTTACTAATAGATGACTTAGAAGAACAAGCCTAGAATTTTAATTTATCCAATATATTCGCTACTGTCAGAAAAATATGTAGATTAAGTCACGGCTTAAAAGCAGAGCTCACAAAAAGAGGTCTCATGATTGTTGTCCAAGCCTGGCTTTGCAGATTCTCACTTCAATTTGCATCACCTGTCGTCTTAGTTTTATTACCTGTTTAATTATTTCATGGTCAAGTTTGTCTGCTTACCCCAAATTCGACTCTATAGTTGAGTTTTTTCTGGACAAGTCTGAGCAATGGTGTATGAGCTTTTTTTTTTTTTTTTTACCCCAATATTTGCCCATTGTCAAGTCTGCGATGTATAACAGCCCATCAACATCAACTCAGTGACTTGACAACCTCATTACGTTTCCTGTGGTGAGCACACATGGACACCGAACAATACAAGCCATAATTTATGACAATGGTGTTCTGCTCAGAATGATGTTTGCATATGACATTGTGATCTGTAGTGAGAGCAGAGAACAAGTGCAGGAAAATCTAGAGAGGTGGAGGTATGCCCTGGAAAGGAGAGGAATGAAGGTTAGCCTCAGTAAGACAGAATGCATGTGTGTGAACGACAAGGACCCAAGAGGAACGGTGAGGTTACAGGGGGCAGAGATAAAGAAGGTGGAGGATTTTAAGTACTTAGGCTCAATAATCCAGAGCAAAGGAGAGTGTGGAGAAGTGGTGAAGAAGCGCGTGCAGGCAGGTTGGAATGGTTGGAGAAAAGTATCCGGTGTGATGTGTGATAGGAGAGTATCGGCAAGAATGAAAGGAAAAGTGTACAACACGGTGATGAGGCCAGCGATGTTGTATGGGTTAGAAACAGTGGCACTGGGGAAAAGACAGCAGGCAGAGCTGGAGGTAGCAGAGATGAAAATGTTGAGATTCTCTCTGGGAGTAACGAGGATGGATAGGATCAGGAATGAGTACGACAGAGGGACAGCCCATGTAAGATGTTTTGGAGACAAAGTCAGAGAGGCTAGATTGAGATGGTTTGGACATGTACAGAGGAGGGACAGTGAGTATATTGGTAGTAGGATGCTGAGGTTGGAACTACCAGGCAGAAGGTCTAGAGGAAGACCAAAGAGAAGATTTATGGATGTGGTGAAGGAGGATATGAAGGTAGTTAGAGTAAGAGTAGAAGATACTGAGGATCGGGTGAGATGGAGGTGGATGGTTTGCTGTGGCGACCCCTGAAGGGAAAAGCCAAAAGGAAAAGAAGAAAGTGTTCTGCTCAGAAACTCCGTTATCGACATCTTCCTGCCAAAAAGAATCAAGTATTAAACAGAGCTGCAGTATAACTGCTAATAAAGCATCTTCTTCTTCTTTTCCTTTCGGCTGTTCCCTTCAGGGGTCGCCACAGCAAATGATCTGCCTCCATCTCTCCCTATCCTCTGCATCTTCTACTCTTACTCCAACGACCTTCATGTCCGCCTTCACTGCATCCATAAATCTTCTCTTTGGTCTTCCTCTGGGCCTTTTGCCTGGTAGTTCCAACCTCAGCATCCTACGACCAATATACTCACTATCCCTCCTCTGTACATGTCCAAACCATCTCAATCTAGCCTCTCTGACTTTGTCTCCAAAACATCTAACATGTGCTGTCCCTCTGATGTACTCATTTCTGATCCTATCCATCCTCGTTACTCCCAAAGAGAACCTCAACATTTTCATCTCTGCTACACTCCAACTCTGACTCCTGTCTTTTCCCCAGGGCCACTGTCTCTAAACCATACAACATTGCTGGCCTCATCACCGTCTTGTACACTTTTCCCTTCATTCTTGCCGATACTCTCCTATCACACATCACACCGGACACTTTTCTCCATCCATTCCAACCTGCCTGCACGCGCTTCTTCACCTCTTTTCCACACTCTCCATTGCGCTGGATTGTTGAGCCTAAGTACTTAAAAATCCTCCACCTTCTTTATCTCTGCCCCCTGTAACCTCAAAGTTCCTCTTGGGTCCTTGTCGTTCACACACATGTATTCTGTCTTACTAAGACTAACCTTCAATCCCCTCCTTTCCAGGGCATACCTCCACCTCTCTAGATTTTCCTCCACTTGGTCTCTGCTCTCACTACAGATCACAATGTCATCTGTAAACATCATAGTCCATGGAGATTCTTGTCTAACCTCATCTGTTAGCCTGTCCATCACCATAGCAAACAAGAAGGGGCTGAGAGCTGACCCTTGATGTAGTCCCACCTCCACCTTGAACTCTTCTGTCACACCGACAGCACACCTCACCACTGTCTTACATCTATCATACATGTCCTGCACCACTCTAACATACTTCTCTGTCACTCCAGACTTCCTCATACAATACCACAGTTCTTCTCTCGGCACCCTGTCATATGCTTTCTCCAGATCCACAAAGGCACAATGCACCTCCTCCTGCCCTTCTCTGTACTTCTCTATTAACATCCTCAAAGCAAACACTGCATCTGTGGTGCTCTTTCTTGGCATGAAACCAAACTGTTGTTCACAAATGCTGACCTCTGCCCTTAGTCTTGCTTCCACTATTCTTTCCCATAGCTTCATTGTATGGCTCATCAACTTTATCCCTCTGTAGTTGCCACAACTCTGTACATCGCCCTTGTTCTTAAAAATGGGCACAAGCACACTTCTCCTCCATTCCTCTGGCATCTGTTCACTTTCTAAGACCTTGTTGAATATTCTTGTCAGAAAATCTACTGCTACCTCCCCTAGACACTTCCATACCTCAACTGGTATGTCATCAGGGCCAACTGCCTTTCCACTCTTCATCCTCTTCAATGCCCTCCTCACTTCTCCCTTACTAATCTTTGCTACTTCCTGCTCCTCAACGGTCACCCCTTCTACTCTTTTTCTCTCTCATTTTCCTCATTCATCAGCTCTTCAAAGTCCTCTTTCCATCTTCCCAGCACACTTCTGTCATCAGTCAATACATTTCCCTCTCTGTCCTTTATCACTCTAACTTGCTGCACGTCTTTCCCATCTCTATTTCTCTGCTGTGCTAACCTGTATAGATCATTTTCTCCTCCTTACTGTTCAACCTATCATACAAGTCATCATACGCCCTCTGTTTGGCCTTTGACACTGCTACCTTCGCCTTTACGCTGTGTCTCCCTGTACCCTGTTTACTCTCTTCGGTCCTCTCAATGTCCCACTTCTTCTTGGCTAACCTCTTCTTTTGTACACACTCCTGCACTTCCTCATTCCACCACCAAGTTTCCTTATCTACTTTCCTTCCAGAGGACACACCAAATACTCTCCTACCGGTCTCCCTGATCACATTGGCTGTGGTTGTCCAGTCCTCTGGAAGCACTTCCTGACTACCCAAAGCCTGTTTCAACTCCTCCTTGAAGACAACACGACACTCTTCCTTTTTCAGCTTCCACCACTTTGTCTTCTGCTCTCTACCTTTGCCTTTTCACCTTTCTCACCATCAGTGTCATCCTGCACACCACCATCCTATGCTGTTTGGCAACACTCTCACCCACTACTACTTTGCAGTCACTGACTTCCTTCAAATTACCTCGCCTACACAAGATGTAGTCTACCTGTGTGCTCTTACCTCCGCTTTCATAAGTCACCCTATGCTTCTGTTTCTTCTGGAAGAAAGTATTCACTACAAGCCATTTCCATCCTTTTTGCAAAATCGATCAACATCTGTCCTTCTGTGTTCCTGTCCTGGATACTCAAACCTGCCCATCACTTCTCGTCCCTCTGTTGCCTCCACCAACATGTCCATTGAAGTCTGCTCCAATGACCACTCTTTCACCTCTGGGGGTACTCTGCATCACTTCATCTAACTCACTCCAGAATCTCTCCTTCTCTTCTAGCTTACATCCTGCCTGTGGGGCATAAGCACTAACAACATTGACTATCACGCCTTCAATTTCTAACTTGAGACTCATCACTCTGTCTGACACTCTTTTCACTTCTAGAACCTTCCTCACAGACCCCTCCTTCAAGATGCCTCCTACTCCATTTCTTTCCCCATCCACACCATTATAAACCGGTTTAGAGCCTGGTCCTAGGCTTTTAGCCTTTCTCCCTTTTCACCTTGTCTGCTGAACACACAGTATGTCCACCTTCCTCCTCTGCATCATGTCAGCCAGCTCCTATCTTTTCCTTGCATAGTTCCAACATTCAAAGTCCCTACTCTCAGTCCGAGGCTCACGATTTCCTCTTCTCTCTCTGCCTCACGGACACGCCTCCGCCTCTCTCCTTCTTCGGACGCCTTCGACCAACAGTAGTCCAATTTCCATCAGCACCCTGTTGGTTGACAGCACTGATGGCGGTCGTTGTTAACCCGGCCTCGACCGATCCGGGTATGAATTTTGTTTTGATCATTTGCATTTTTAAATGTGGCAGAAGTTTTACGCCGGATGCCCTTCCTGTCGCAACCCTCTGCATTTATCCGGGCTTGGGACCGGCATAAGGGGGAGAGACACTGGTTAGTGCCCCCCCCGCCTCATGGCTGCATTTGCTAATAAAGCATGAAGAGCTTTAATTTACTACCACATGTAGTGGACGTTATAAGGAGAAATTTTGTCCGACATGTTAAGTTAGCTATTAAATCTGTTTTTTTTTTTTGTTTTTTTTGTGTGAGGAAAGCTTATGAATTTGTGATGCGTCTGTGATGCATGAACACTTGGCAATGCTCCGTCACTCCCCGGTTTGTGTTTAAAACGGTACATATGACCAGTGAAAGAGACTTCACTCATAAATACAGAGCATACAAAGCTCTAACATGTCTGTTTAACAAGTAAAAACTCAGCTGGTGTGACATGATTAAATAATTCAATGGAAAAGGGGCCATAAGGTAATTGAGTGAAAGAGGAAACCTGACCTGGAGTAATAGTGAACACAATGAAGCAACCTCTCTAGAGCAGTGGAAAAGTCATCCGAGTGCCTCTGAAGCCGATTACACGTCATGAAGAAGCCACCCCTTTCTGTGTGGTTAAAGAGTCTATTAAAATAACCTTGATTTCCTCACAAAAGAAAAACAGACAGTTTCATTAACACATCGCTTATTCATACGGGGCGAGGGAGTTTTCCGTGCCGCAGATCTCACACTCTTCCCGTTCAGCCTTAAAAGCCTGAGTACAGACAGAGGTTAAAATTCAGCAAATATCCTCACCGTGTTCGGGAGATTCGATCAAGCCTACGATGGCCCTCTTTAAATGCAATTATATGCCACAGTGGCAGGCTGCAGTGCAGTAGATCAGGAAGGTTTGCATCCTGAGCATTAACAGCATGCTGGATTATGCACTGCACATGGAGTCATGCTGTGAAAGACCAATGTCATTAGATTACACACACCGTTGCGTCAGGTAAGAAGTAAAATATTTTAATACACCCCACACACTCCATTAAACTCCCCTCCCATGTCTGTCCATTTGCACCTGGGACCAAATGATCTGTTGGTGAAGTTGAGCGGCTTGTCATTCCCAGCCCAAGCTTTAAACCTACAACAAAGCTGCCGTCGCTGTATTCACTCAATTATACATGAGATAAAGCTTTTATATCAAAGATTTTCCACCGCTAATGGTGATAATAATCACTCATTAAATCCCTTCACATGTTTTCCACATGTGGCACTATGGCATACTGGGTTAGCATCACAGCAAGAAGAATATTCCACTTTTTCCATGATTATATTGGGGTGCTTTCGAATTCCATGGGGGCCGGTGCTGTAGTGGTTAGGGTGCTGGGCTCATGATCAGGAGGTTGTGGGTTCGAATCCCAATCCCAGTTAAACCCCCACTGTGCTCAGACCCCTGGGCAAGGTCTTAACCACATGTGTGCCTCTGTTCACCCAGCATTATAAATGGGTACCAGTAAAATATACTGGGAAGGTAACCGGTGATGGACTAGCGTCCCATCCAGGAGGAGTTGAACTCCTGGTCGCTTCATGCTACGGAAACCGGGGATAAGCACCAGCCTGATGAGCCACTCGGCTTGGGTATAAAAAGCCTATACTATAGACTTTACCTTTTTACCTTACCTTCGAATTCCATGACTTGATTGTTCAGATGTGTTGATGCGTTTTCAGAATCCCAGATATACATTAAATATGCTCATTTTAATATATTGTTTGTCGTATATACAGTAGATTGCAGTAAATGATATGGTGGTGGTAGTATCAGATTAAATATATGATATGGTCATGCTTACTGTAAAATGATGTTTATTTATGGAATTCGTCTCCAGTGTCAGCATTTTGTTACCGTCTATATCAAAAGTTTTCAGAAAGATAAAATTTCTCTCAGCAGCAGAGAGGGGTCATTTGGGTCAGAGCTTTTAGCCTTACTTTATTGAGAGATTGAGAGAGATAGGCTGTAATTTAGCCTTATGTTTTCCCTCTCCCCTGTCGGTCTTCCTTTCGGCTTTTTCCCCTTTTACTCGGGAGTCACCACAGCAAATCATCTGATTCGCACGTTTTGATTTGGCAGAGGTTTTTACGTCGGATGCCCTTCCTGTCACAACCCTTTTTAGCAAGGGACAGAAACACGCTGATGACTTTGCAGCTACTCTTTACGAAAATCAGCAATGGTTCTTTTACATACCTCTCATCATAGACAGTGAGAGACATTGCCCGCCTTTGATAACCCAGTTAGCCGCACACTAGGGGGCAGTGACAACCTTGTGGAGAGTGGGACTCGAACCACCAACCTTTGGATCAGCGATCCAGCGCCCTATACCACTAGACCACCACTGCCCCTTTTCCCTCTCCCCTGATCACACTTATTAACAAGGTGTACCAGCCTGCACATCTTTTGCTCAAAGGATATTTTTTGTTATACAGCATGACTTGCTGATTAGATTACTGGATTAATGCACAGCTGTACAGGTGTTCCTAATAACATGGACAGTGAGTGTAATTGCATTGGGGACAGCCATTATAACGAGCTGGATATTGTTTGTCAAATTTTATCGCGTTTTCCCAACTACAGTTTTGCAAGAGTTGAATTAGCTTCCTCACAATACACACATCCAACCCCCCGAACTCTGCATGTAATGAAGTACAACATCTGGCTCAACCCACTGAATAAAACAAAAGATGCAGCAGCCATGTAAATGTGCCCTAAAATAAAATTAACTGTACGAGGGGAGAAAAAAAAACACGCGTCTAGTTAGCTATGATGAAATAGCAAAGGAAAGAACATTTCTCAAAGATTTTCCCCCTTTTTGTTTCTAATGATGTAAAGCAGAACACAAACTCATTAAAACTCAGTTTTTTTTTATTTTAGTATAAACCGCGTATACCGTAATTTATAGTTAAAGTAGAACTTTAACAAGCTGGAGCAGTTTTATTAATCTTGTTAGCACGTTGGTTGTTGAACACCAGCCCAGGTGGCTTTTTTATTCTTCTGCTTTATCGTCTCAGACCAGTTTGGGGAATTTAATTTGACTCAGTGTGTAAAGCTCTGTGCCAATGTCCTTCAGATTGCTCAATTCCTAGATCTGGCCCAAAAGAAACATCAACAAATACATGTCAAACCATTTAACTGCTTCGTGATCAGAAATCTCCAACTTGAACTTGTTTTAATTTTCATTCTTCACACAGCATTTGGACAGAAACCACAAAGCGCCAGACTTGGATGTTAGACAACCCCACCCCCAACAGCAAGAGCCTCTGTTCTCCTTCGTCACTTTACAGTGATGTCATTGAAAGAATTTTCAAAACTCGATACAGCTACAAGACAAAAAATTATATTGACAGAAAAAAAATTATACCCGTGTGACTGCTACCACAGGGACGATGTTCCATGCGACTTCAGATTCGGATTCAAAAGTCCCAAATGCATGATGACAGATGATCAAGGTGGTGTTACACCAATCGTCTTTGCAAGCTGATTGTGAATACAATCAAATTGTCCAGTGTCTTTCGGAAACCATTTGCTTACTCCTGTACCCAACTGTCAGTGGACCTGGACCGAGCTTGTTGATATTAGTAAACCTTGATATCTTTCTTATTATTTCTTTTGAAATTCTATTCCGCTCCCCACATTTCTTTAGACTGAATCTCGGAGTTTTGAACTTTCTACGAATCGGTGCCACACTTTCAAGTTATGCCTTAAATCAGGGGTCTCCAATCTTATCCACAAAGGGCCTGTGTGGGTGCAGGCTTTCACTTCAACCAAACAGTAGCCACACCTTTCTCCTATTTCAATCACTGATCATTAACAGAAAAGAAAAAAAAAAAAAAAAAAAAAACTTGATTGGACATTAACTGTTTCAATTCTAAAGTGGAGCCAACTTGGTGAGATCACCTTGCTTTAAGACTTAAAGCAAGGTGATCTCACCAAGATGGCCCCACTTCAGAGGTGAAACATGGATGTGATATCTAGTTTTCTTTTTTCTTTTGATGACCCGTGATTGAAACAATAGTGAGTATATTGGCAGTAGGATGCTGAGGTTGGAACTACCAGGCAGAAGGCCTCGAGGAAGACCAAAGAAGAGGTTTATGGATGTGGTGAAGGAAGACATGAAGGTCGTTGGAGTCAGAAAAGAAGATGCGGAGGACAGGGTGAGATGGAGGCGGATGATTTGCTGTGGCGACCCCTGAAGGGAGCAGCCGAAAGTAAAAGAAGAACAAGAAGACCCGTGATTGAAACAGGTGGAAGGTGTGGCTACTGTTTGGTTGAAGTGAAAACCTGCACCCACACCGGCCCTTTGTGGATAAGATTGGAGACCCCTGTCTTAAATGGTTTCTCTGGGTCACACAATCTTGTTTTTGTTTGAGTAAACAGATGTGGAACCAATGTCAATCAGGTGAATAAGAGACACCAAGCCTATTAGTTGGGATATTTTCACCAGGAAAGCTTTGTATTTGGTCCAAATTAACTGATAACAGAAGATAAAATGCATTTACTATTTATTAGTGAGTGGGCACTTTTTAAAAAAGTGCCTGTGGTGAATTAGTGTTGAGCTATTTGAAACAATCGTGGGGCCGGTGGCATAGTGGTTAGGGTGCTGTACTCATGAACGGGAGGTTGCGAGTTCAAATCAGTTAGACCCTGACTGCGCCAAGACCCCTGGGCAAGGTCTCAACCACAAGTGTGCCTCTGTTCACCCAGCAGTATAAATGGGTACCAGTAAAAATATACTGGGAAGGTAACCTGCGGCAGACTAGTGTCCCATCCAGGAGGAGTTGTACTCCTGGTCGCTTCATGCTATGGAAACTGGGAATAAGCACCGGCCTGATGTGCCACTATGGCTTGGGTGTAAAAAGCCCAAAAGACTTTACCTTTTATTTGAAATAATCCTATTTGACAATGGTGTTTTTTTCCATAAAAAAAAAAAAAGTCAGTCCTCGAACCTTGTCAAAGTACGTTTGAGTGCGGCAAAATTGAGCATGCTCATAGACATCTTGCCATAATGAGTCACTGTGGCAGCCTGGGCGGAGACAAAATTTTTGGATTGGCAGGCTACGTCACTGACCTTTTGTCTTCCTAACAAATCATTGGCAGTATAAGCCATTTTGGATTTACCGTCACACTCATCTCTGGTAGCATTCTCATCTTCAGAGTCAGTAGAATGTAACGGATTACTGTCTCCACAGGACTCCTCCCTTTCTGGTTCATATAGGCATCCATTTACACTCATTTCCTTGAAATTGCTCACCAGAATTCCTTCCCGAACACATTTTTCACCCCTCACACAAATGTCGCTGAATAGAGCTGCTTGTTTACTTACACTGAACAAAACGGACCAAGGAGTTCCCATAACTGCCGTGGCAGGTGGAATGCTAATCATTGTTTATGCCCCTGCTAGTTATTCATAGGATAAAATGATAATAGAACTGCATTCTGGGTAAAACAAAATTTTAAAAGTGAATGAATTCCAAATGGGGAATCAGCTTTTAATAAGACTTGTAGATGGAAGGTGTGTGAGTAGCATGTACTGGACTGTGGTTGGCTAAGATTTTTGTGTGTGTGTGTACAGTGATCCCTTGCTACTTCGTGTTCAGTTTCTGCAGTTTCAGTGCATCGCAGGTTTTTACAAAATCATCGAAAAATAAAAAAATAAAGAAATTAAGGAAAAATAGCGAAAAAAGTTCCGGAAAATGCCACAAAACAAGGCCAATTATTAAAAACAAACAAACAAACAAACAAAACCCAACAAAAATACTTACATTTTTATGTGAAATGCGCATTTGTGCGCGCGCCCGCGCGTCTGTATTTATATTTTATTTACATTATATGCATTATTTTTGAATGTTTGTTATCATAAGCATTTATATCCTTGAATATGTATTTATTGATATTACATACACATGCATGTCCCTTGCTAAAGGGTTGTGACAGGAAGGGCATCCGACGTAAAAACTCATGCCAAATCAAATCTGCGAATCAGATGATTCGCTGTGGCGACTCTCGAGAACGGGAAAAAGCCGAAAAGAAAAGAAGACATGCACATATGTCAGTGAGGGGGTTCGATCCTACTTCGGCGAAATCAGTGGTTGCGCAGGGGGTGGGGTGGGGGGGAGTAGATGTCTCGGCCCCCATTAACTGCGGAAAGTCAGGGATCCCTGTGTGTGTGTGTGTGTGTGTGTGTGTATATATATATATATACACACACACACACACACACACACACATACATACATATACACACACTCACTAACTCATACACACACACACACACACACACACACACACACACACACAGTCCAGTACATGCCACTCACACACCTTCCATCTGATGAGTAAGACAGAGCGATTCATAGACGCAAGAGGCTAATAAAGCATCTGTGTATGTGTCATTAAAATAAGATGGTTTTAGAGTGAATATAAAAACAAGAGTCATTCGACATCTCATTCCCGACAAAGACTATGAGACTTTATGTCATTTGAAAAATTTTACCGGTAATAGCTCCATCAAGGAGTCTTTAATGAGTTTAATCTTTGAATCATGAAGCACATATTGGTAAATATAATATCACATGATACAGTGTACAATCTGTTATTGCATCATCTGGAACAGCTGAAAAGGTTAGAAGGAGCGAACGCATCCGACCCGTCATTCCACACATATTTCCTCCTGTGACCTACAGAATGTGTTAACACCACAACCCCCTTCTGCATAGTGTGAAACACAGATCTATCAGGTGATCAGAACAGGACAGCCATATTTAAAATGGCAGGATGGAGAATTAGTTTATTGGACTGATGAATTTTTGCTAGAAAAAACAGGACTACTCACTGACTCATTTTCCAAACCACTTAACTATATAAATATTGGAGATGCAGGAGGCTGAAGCCAGTTGACACTAAGCAAAGGTGGGGTACACCCTGAACAGCTCACCATACCATCACAGGGCAGCTATCCACACCTAGGGGCAATTTCACAAGTCCACCAACTTCACAACATAATACCAGATGAACTGCTCTCACTACCTATATGTACCATGAGAGATAAATTCTGAGACAATGGGGTGTGATGTTTCTTGTCCTTGACTTATTGCCGATGCCTATCCAAAGACCTCAATGATATTTTGTCATTCGTCGGATTAATTTGGAGGTTTGACACGTGTTCTGATTACATTTGCCTTTAGAAAGGTCAGGCAAGTTTACACAAAATCTCCTAAAATGTTTCAAACCCAGAACTGCATGAAATGGTGTCACTAAATGTAAAAATCATCAATTATTACAAAATTTAATCTTTGTCAAAAAAAAAAAAGGAAAATATTTTAGACAGAAAAAAGAATGAAGCCCGTGCGCGCCTCACGTCACTCTCTACTGCAGTCAGTACATTAGCGAGCCTACTCCCCTGTCTGCCTTGAGTTTATCATGTCTCATGGACAGTTTTCATAGAAATTTGAAATAAACTTTGATGTTACAAGAAAAATAGATGCATGGGAATTCCATCAATCACTCATTTTTTTTTCATGAAAAAAACAAACAAAAAACAGAAGCCTCTTTTCTTCGCTGCCTGAATATCTCAAGTCGTTAACTACACCCATAGAAAATGGATCAACTTTTAGTGTGAGAGTGATTGAAATAGTTCAGGCACCTTATAAACGTGGTGTCCATCATGGTATAACCAGCCATTTAGAATACAACTCTAACCCAAACCCTGATTGATCAAGAGTTGACCGAGAGTAAGAATGAGAAGCATTTAGCCAGGAAGTAACCCATGTCAGGCGTTTATTCAGGATAGGGCTTAAAGTGAGCACGATCAGATATAATTAGTAAACGTTGGATTCGAATCAGATGCATTTGGTCAGGATTTGATTGGATCATCTGTGATTTCGGGTCAGGATGGGAGGAGTCAGAATTGGGGATATGTCCTGTCAGGACCAGATGTTATTAGTTAAGGATAGGTTCGGGATTTGATTAGTCAGGGTCATGAAAAGATGAGTCAGGGATGGTGTGGGATTAGTCAGAGCTGGAATGTGTGCTGTCAGGATTAGAGCTTATTATTTTGGTATATGGATGGGATGTTGTTAGTCATGGTCAGATGTGTTTATTCAGGGTTTGAAAAGAATTAGTCAGAGTTGGGATATGTTCAGTCAGAAACACGTGATTAGTCAGGGTCAGAAAGTTTGTAAGATCAGATGTGATTAGTTACGTTGAAATGTGCTCATTTAGGGTCAAATGTGATTAGTCAAGGATCAGAACACAAGAAAGGTTCAGATGTGGTTAGTCAACGGTCGGGATGTGATTAGTCAGAACATTAGTAAGGATCAGATATGATTTTGTTCGGGTCAAAATGTGTCCAGTCATGGTTTGAATGTGCTCGTTTCGGGTCTGGCTGAGATTACTCCGGGTCAGGGTGTGTTCAAGCAAGATCAAGTGGTCTGATGAGTCCTTTTAAGGTTAGATATGCTCATTCAGGGTTGGGATGTGTTCACACAGGATCAGGTGTGATTCGTCTGGGGGTGGGAGATCTGAAAAGTGCAAGAAAGGAAAAGGAAGAATCACGTCCAGAAAACTAGCAAGATTCAGATGTGCTTAGTCAACAGTCGGCATGTGATTAGTCAGAACATTAGCAAGGATCAGATATGATTTGTTCGGGTCAAAATGTGTTCAGTCATGGTTTGAATGTGCTTGTTTAGGGTCAGGGTGTGTTCAAGCAGGATTAAGTGTAATTAGTCAGGGTCAGAATGTGATAAGACAGAGGTGAGAATTTTATTAGGATCATACATTACTAGTGAGGATGTTGTTGGTTACAATCAGATGCGATTAGTCAGGGTTGGATTGTATTCAGTTAAGGTGAAAAAGTGGTCAATGTTGGGTCAGACAGGCTCAGATGTGATTAGTCAAGAGGAGATGTCATTGCTCAGTGATCCGATGAGTCCTTTTATGGTTAGATGTGCTCATTCAGGGTTGGGGTGTTTTCAACATAGGATCAGGTGTGATTGGTCTGGGGTCGGGATGTCTTAATAAAACTGTGACCACAAGGAATAAGTGCAAGAAAGGAAAAGGAAGAGCCACGTCTCGAACACCATAAAAGTTCAGATGTGGTTAGTCATCGGTCGTTATATGATTAGTCAGAACATTAGCAAGGATAAGATACGATTTGTTTGTGTCAAAATGTGTTCAGTCATTGAATGTGGTCGTGTAGGGTCAGAGTGTGATTAGTCAAGGTCAGGTTATGTTCAAGCAGGATCAAGTGTAATTAGTCAGGGTCAGAATGTGATTAGGCAGAGGTGAGAATTTTATTAGGATTATATGTCTCCGGTGAGGATGTTGTTGGCTACAATCAGATGTGATTAGTCAGGGTTGGATTGTATTCTGTTAAGGTGGACCGTTGGGTCAGACAGGCTCAGATGTCATTGTCCAGTGGTCCGATGAGTTCTTTTAGGGTTAGATGTGCTCATTCAGGGTTGGGGTGTGTTCAACACAGGATCAGGTGTGATTAGTCTGAGGTCGGGAGATCTCAAGACTGTGACCACAATGAACGAGTGCAAGAAAGGAGAAGGGAAAAAACTCTCATCCAGAAGTGTATCAAGGTTCAGATATGGTTCGTCAACAGTCGGTATGTGATTAGTCAGAACATTAGCAAGGATAAGCTCTGATTTGTTCGGGTCAAAATGTGTTCAGTCATGGTTTGAATGTGCTCGTTTAGGGTCAGAGTGTGATTAGTCAGGGTCCGGTTGTGTTCAAGGAAGATCAAGTGTAATTAGTCAGGGTCAGAATGTGATTAGGCAGAGGTGAGAATTTTATTAGGATCATATGTCTCCGGTGAGGATGTTGTTGGCTACAATCAGATGTGATTAGTCAGGGTTGGATTGTATTCCGTTAAGGTGGAACGTTGGGTCAGACAGGCTCAGATGTCATTGTCCAGTGGTCCGATGAGTTCTTTTAGGGTTAGATGTGCTCATTCAGGGTTGGGGTGTGTTCAACGCAGGATCAGGTGTGATTAGTCTGAGGTCGGGATGTCTCAAGACTGTGACCACAATGAACGAGTGCAAGAAAGGAGAAGGGAAAAAAACTCACATCCAGAAGTGTATCAAGGTTCAGATATGGTTCGTCAACAGTCGGTATGTGATTAGTCAGAACATTAGCAAGGATAAGCTCTGATTTGTTCGGGTCAAAACGTGTTCAGTCATGGTTTGAATGTGCTCGTTTAGGGTCAGAGTGTGATTAGTCAGGGTCTGGTTGTGTTCAAGGAAGATCAAGTGTAATTAGTCAGGGTCAGAATGTGATTAGGCAGAGGTGAGAATTTTATTAGGATCATATGTCTCCGGTGAGGATGTTGTTGGCTACAACCAGATGTGATTAGTCAGGGTTGGATTGTATTCCGTTAAGGTGGAACGTTGGGTCAGACAGGCTCAGATGTCATTGTCCAGTGGTCCGATGAGTTCTTTTAGGGTTAGATGTGCTCATTCAGGGTTGGGGTGTGATCAATGCAGGATCAGGTGTGATTAGTCTGGGGTCAGGATGTCATAATAAAACAGCGACCACAAGGAATGAGTGCAAGAAAGGAGAAGGATGGTGTATAAAGCAGATGTTGTAATGATAGTTGTGGCTTGAACACAGCTGCACAGTGTATAGCGGCAATGCGATTCTGCATAAAACGCGCGCGCACGCGCACACACACACACAGATGGGGGTTAGTCGGGAATATGTACATATGTTGCGCGTGTTGTGGCGGCTCCGTTAAAACCACCGCAGAGGCGCTGCCTTTATATTCAAAATACTGAACTACTGAAAAAGTTCCCACGAACAGCGCGTTCAATTCACCCGGGACTTCACACTCCAATATATTATAGCAAGAACAAGTTTCACTCCAGAACACACACACACACACACACACACGTATATACAACACACGAGCGCGCGCGCGACACCGCCGCCGAGCCCCGGAACCAGCCGAACCCCACCGTGTGCACGCGTGGAGCCTGCTGTGGAAAGGAAAAGCGCTGTCCTACCTCCCTCTTGGTCGGCCTGAAGACAAGCGGGGATGTTCTTCTTCCAACCCGGCATGGTTTCTGCAACGTGCTTCGCCTTCACAGCCTCAAACACATAATCTCACGCGCGTTGTTCGGGCTCGGCTCGCGCGCATGTCGCTCCTCTCAGAAACTGCAGCCGCTTCTTTTTTCAGCGAGCGCCTTGTAATTCAACGCCGCGTGTGCGTCTCGCTCTACTTCGGAGCAGCGCGAGCTCACAACGAGCAGGAGGGAGGAGCAGGAGGAGGAGCAGGAGGGAGGAGGGAGGAGCTGGAGGAGGAGCGAGGGGGAGGAGAGGGGGCGGCACTACTTTCACTACTATCACTCCAGAACAATCCTGGGTACTTCTCGCTCTTTCTTCCTGGTAGTCACTGGGTTTTTATGGATTGCTTGTTTGTTTGTTTGTTTTTTGACAGACTTTCTAAGCAAATGATCAGCACCGGAAACGTCAGTGGTCTGTTCTGGTGCTGTAGCCCAACATGACCTCATTCGTTCATTAATCGTCAAAAGCGATTGTAACATGCTGCACCTGCTTTAGAATTTCCACTTTCCTGTCAAATCACTGCAGCAGGAAGCGAATCATGTATTTACACAAAAACAACTTCATCAAGCCGACACCTCCAGCTCTCATTGGAGCGATTCACAGTTGACTGCAAAGCGGTCAGGATGAAAATCAGCACCTCCAAGTCCGAGGCCATGGTTCTCAGTCGGGTAAGGGTGGAGTGCGCACTTCAGGTCAGGAATGAGGTCCTGCCCCAAGTGGAAGAGTTTAAGTATCTTGGGGTCTTGTTAATGAGTGAGGGAAGGATGTAGCGGGAGATCGACAGACGGATTGCTGCAGCCTCTGCTGTAAAGCGGAGCCTGTACCGGTCCGTTGTGGTGAAGAGGGAGCTGAGCTGCAAGGCAAATTTCTCAATTTACCAGTCGATCTACGTTCCAACCCTCACCTATGGTCACAAGCTTTGGGTAATGACCGAAAGAACAAGATCATGGATACAAGTGGCTGAAATGAGCTTCCTTTGTCAGGTGGCGGGGCTCTCCCTTAGAAGAACCCCCTTAGAGTAGAACCGCTGCTCCTCCGCATTGAGAGGGACCAGTTGAGAATTGCTCCTGGACGCCTCCCTTGTGTGGTGTTTCGGGCATGTCCAACTGGGAAGAGACCCCAGGGTCGACCAAGAACACGCTGGAGGGACTATGTCTCTCGGCTTGTCTGAGAACCCCTCAGTGCCCCCCCCCCAGAAGAGTTGGAGGAAGCGGCTGAGGAGAGGGACATCTGGAACTCATTGCTTAGGTTGAGGTGACCCGACCACGAAAAAAGTAGATGATGAAGATGATGATGATGATGATGATGATGATGATGAAGAAAAACAACTACAGCACAGTTCAGCTGCCGCTCTGGTTTTAAAGACTAAAATATGTCATAGACAAGTATAGCCACCTATCATAGCTACCAATTTAGAAATGACTGCCCCCCTCCGCCCCAGTGAAGAGAATAAGGGGCGTGTCAAACTACATCATGATTGACACTTACACCTGATGGCCAAGCACATGCATGTGCTCATTCATTCATGATGTTATTCTGATTGGGCTTGTGGATCCCTGTTGGAGGAATGCTAGGTGGGGCAATCATTCATTCATTTGTTCATTCATTCATTCATTTTCTAAACCGCTTAATTCTAATTAGGGTCACCAGAAGGCTGGTGCCCATCTCAGCTGACTCTGGGAGAAGGCAGAGTACACCCTAGACACTTTGCCAGGCCATCGAAAGGCAGAAACACACTGAAGGCTATTCTTTATGAAAGTAAGCAATGGTTCTTTTTTTTACTCGTGTCTCACCATGGACCACAGGTGTCAAACTCATGCCTTTCATGCCTGGTTTTTGTTTCAACCAAGCAGCAGCACACCTGACTTGGCTCATTTAAACTCCCGATCTGAGTCGTCAGACAGTTGATTGGTCAGTCTATGTAAAGAGCACACACATTGACCAATCAACTGCCTGAGGACTCAAATATTTGTTTAAATGAGCAAAGTCAGGTCTGCTGCTGCTTGGTTGAAACAAAAACCTGCAGCCACATGGCCCTTTGTGATATGAGTTTGACATCCCTGTCATGGCGGTCCCTTGATAACCCAATTTGGTGCACTGGGGGGGGACAGCAGTGACCATCGTTGATAGTGCAGCTTGAGCCCCCCCGATCTTGGGATCCGTAATCCAGCACCTTACCACCGGGCCACCACTGCCCTGCTAGGCAAAGCATGAGATGGAAAAACACATTGGATGGAACACAAGTCAATCAGAGCATCATGCGTGCTCGCACGCACACACACACACACACACACACACACACACACACACCAATGGGCTCTAGATATGGGTTAGGGAGGTCATGGCAAGCCAGAGAAATTATACTGATCCTGCAGCTCGATAATGTATCTATCAGCGCACAACAGGTGACACCCATACATGATACCCATGACAAGAAATTGAACAAATTCCTAGGACAGTTGGTGTGTCGTGGGAAACTCACTTGCTGTGTGATGGAAAATTCCACAGTTTTGAACATTTTTTAAAAAGGATTTTCAGGTGAATCTCAACCTCTGGTGCATTTCCTAGGTTTGTTGTGATGTCCTAAAGCTGTATTATGATATACGTACTAATTTTTAAATTTTTAAATTTTTTTTTTTTTTACCATATTCCTATTATTGCTCTATGTTCAACCTTCAGGAATTTCCTATGTACCCACCCACGTGTATCATGCATCATATTTATCACAGTGTTAGTATAAATTCTACAGTGGTTGGACATGAACCGAGTATTCCAGGAATCTCATGAATATTTTTTGGTTTTACAACAATCTTATTACTTTCATGTGAAAAAAAGATCTGATCTGTGTCCCCCCCACCCCCACCCCGACAGACATAAAACACATATTTTATATGTGAACTCAACTATGCAGCTTTCAAATCCACCTCACCCAAGCCTAGGTCAGTTTCTTCAGTCACAGCTCTGTGAAATTCATTGAACAACAGTAAATAAATAACATGGGTTGTTTGTGAAAGGAGCTTAACACAGAAAGCCAAACAACAATTCACACTCATGCTTATCTATGGGAAGTTTAAATTAGCCAGTACACTTCATGTACGTACATGTCTTTGGATTATGGACGGAAACCAGAGTACCCCTAGGAAACCCATGCAGGCACAAATAGAAGATACAAATTCCATGCAGAAAGTCTCCAAAGAGGCAAGCAGTAGGCTCAAACCTTGGACCTTCTCACTCATGAGGCGGCATTGCAAAGCACTACACCATTGTGGTGCCCGATGCAATGCCACCAAATGGGATCCATCAGCAGATTGTGATCAATCGTTCAAAACTTTCAACCAATTGAGAGAACAAATTAATTTCTTATCTGTTCACCAGGATAGTGTATAGATTAAGGAACCACTTAAAAGTGGAGCTCCTGATAAATGTCCACACTGTTCGGTGTCTGAGCCTGAATTTGCTTTTCCTCACCTTCTTTCACTCGCTGACTTCTACTTTCTTTTGTATTACTTCTTGTCAGTTTAATTATCCGGTTAACTATTTCATGTTCCGTCAAGCTTCTGCAAGTATAGGGAATAGTATGTTTTCACAGTCTGTCTACCACTGCCACATCTACTGCCACCACACCAGATACTTTTTAACACCCTAGTGGTGTCAGTTCTTCATAGATTTATTTTATATGTATGGCGTGTACGTGTAAGAGGTTTTGGAGACAAAGTCAGAGCGGCTATATTGAGATGGTTTGGACATGTACACAGGAGTGATTGTGAGTATATTGGTAGAAAGATGCTGAGGTTGGAACCACCAAGCAGAAGGCCAAGAAGAAGACCAAAGAGAAGATTTACAGATGTGGTGAAGGAGGACATGAAGGTAGTTGGTGAAAGAGAAGAAGATGCAGAGGATATGGTGAGATGGAGGCAGATGATTTGCTGTGGCGACCCCTGAGGGGAACAGCCGAATGTCAAAGAAGAAGATTGTACGGCGCGTACGGTAAATCTACCAGCCTTTCGCAACTGGGTCAACTTGACCTATTTTTCAAGGTCACAAAGGTCAAGTCATCAAGAAAATGGATGGTAACACTCCAAAACGTGCAGTTTTTGTTGAATCGGTTTCCAGTTTAGATCTGTGATGCTTAGAGTCCAGGTTTTCATGCCTATTGAAATTGGGTCACCTTGACCTAATTTCAAGGTCATAGGCATCATATGAAATGTGCATGTAAAAAAAAATGCTCTGGATTATTTGTTATTTACACTAGATTTGACAATAAACATGCACCGTTGACCACACGGGGGGTACAGCTATTCTTCTGTGACAAGAGCGCACTTCTAGCTTAAGAGTCTGTTTTGTTTTTTTCATGTTGTCCGTCATGAGGCAAATCAGCAGTACAGTATCAATTTTGGGATGTTGCAACCTTGTCTTATTTCCTGTGGTGGGCATGTGCAGACACCAGACAAAACAAAGGACGACTGTCCAAGCCAACCATCCAAACGTGTAATTTTTCTGAATCCTTTAACATAGTGTAGTTGCTGTTTCATTATCCTGCTACTGGGGGCAGTGGTGGCCTAGTAGTATAGGGTGCTGGATCGCTGATCCTAAGGTTGTAGGTTCAAATCCCACTCTCCACAAGGTTGTCACCCCCCCCCCCCCCCATGTTGCTCACTGTTTATGGTGAGAGGTTCATGTAAAAGAACCATTGCTGACTTTCAACAAGAGTAGGCTACAAAGCTGTCAGTGTGTTTCTGCCCTGCAATGGCCTGGCGAGCTGTCCAGGGTGTACTCTGCCCTCGCCTGGAGTTGGCTGGGATGGGTGCCACCCTCCCTGCCACCCTAATTAGGATTAAGCGGTTACAGAAATTAAATTATCCTGCTATTGTTTGCTTACCCTCTAGCCCTTGTTCCTGTAGTTGCATTTCTTTTGAGTTTGTAGTTGGGATGGTTGTGTTGTATAATTTCTGATCCCTTCTGGCCTAACAGCACTGACACAGCAACGATGAAATGTTATACAGTCAGGGCATTTCACAACAGTTTAGGAACATCATTATTTTTTCCCTTCCTGTCATCATGTTTCGTTTGATTTTTGCTGCTTTTACACTAAATTTTAAGGACGAAATGGTAAAAAAAATTTTTTTCACTGTTATGACAATAAAAACTGTTGAAGCCTGGATTTTATGAGACAATTGTATTGTTTGTGTGTTTCTTGATTGGCTCTGTCAGTTTACAAATGATTGCGTCATTGTCTTTGCCTGTTTTGTATTAATTAATTCACATTGTGAGGTGAACACTTATCAGCCATAATACTAAAAACCTCTGACAGTTGAAGTGAACACCATCAATTAGCTCACTATAGTAGCACCTGTCAATGAGTGGGATGTTAAGCAGTTCTCAAAGTCAATCAGTCAGTTCTCAAAGGTGATGTGCTGAAAAGAGGAAAAATCGGCAACCATAAGGATCTGACTGACTTCGCCAGAAGCTCAATTGTGATGACTACAGTGATGCAAGCAAGCTAACTGACACTGGGAATACCCATAAAAGACAAAAAAGCTAAACTGGCATCTGTTACGAGTGCCCACTGATGCACATGGAGCTGGTGGCATAGTGGTTAGGGTGCTGTGCTCATGATTGGGAGGTTGTGAGTTCGAATCCCACTGAGACCCTCACAATGCTAAGACCCCTGGGCAAGGTCTCAACCACAGGTGTGCCTCTGTTCACCCAGCAGTATAAATGGGTACCAGTAAAAATATACTGGGAAGGTAACCTGCGATGGACTAGCGTCCCATCCAGGGGGAGTTGAACTCCTGGTCGCTTCATGCTATAGAAACCGGAGATAAGCACTGGCCTGATGAGCCACGAGGCTCGGGTGTAAAAACCCAACAGACTTACCCTTTTTAACTGATGCACATAAGTAGTGAAGGCTTGCCTATCTTGCTAGGTCCCACAGAAGTATTTTGGCAAAAATCTTAAAAAATTCGCCCACTCCACCGACAGTTTGCATGGAACCATCAGAACCTAATTATGGAGCAATGGAAGAAGATAGACTGGTCTGATAAATCATGTTTTCTTTTACATCAAATGTATTTATTTATTTTTTTACATCAGTCAGGTGCATGTGTGTACATTACTTGAAGGAGGGACAACACCATGATGCATAATGGAAGGTAGGCAAACCAAGGGTGGTAGTGTGATGTTTCTTGAATTGTTTGGCTGAGAAACCATAGGTATTTGCATTTGTACAGATGTTACTTTGACTTGTAAGGTAGAGTCCGTTGGGCTTTTTACACCTGAGCCATTATGGCTCATCGAACCAGTGCTTATCCCCGGTTTCCATAGCGTGAAGCGACAAGGAGTACAACTCCTGGATGGGACGATAGTCCATCGCAAGTTACTTTCCCAGTATATTTTACTGGTTCCCATTTATATTGCCGGATGAACAGAGGTACACTTGTGGTTAAGACCTTGCCCAGGGGTCTTGGCACAGTGGGGGAGGGGGGGGGGTTATAACTGGGATTTGAACACACAACCTCCTGATCATGAATGCAGCACCCTAACCACTACACCACCGGCCCCTACTTTTGCTTGTACAAGAACCATATACCGAAACATTATCGTGGATCAAGTTCACGCTTTCATGATATTCTGGAATGTATTATTTTAAAAAGTTTGTTTATAGACATATTTTCAGTTTCTATGGGGCAGTGGTGGGCCGGGGGTAGGTTTCTGGCTTACAGATCTGAAGGTCCGGGGTTCAAGTCCAATGCCATTGAGTTATCACTGCTGTCCCCCCAGTGCAGCAAACTGGATCATCAAAGGCCACCCATGTCTCTCACTGTCTGTGGTGAGAGGAATGTAAAAGAACCAGTGCTGATGTTCCTAAAGAGTAGACCATTGGGTTGTCTTTAGCATGTCTTTGCCCTGCGATGACCTGCTGAGATCTTCGGAGTGCACTCTGCTCTCGCCCAGCGTCAGCTGAGATGTGCACCAGCTTCCCGGCGACCCTAATTAGGATTAAGCGGTTCAGAAAAAAATAATAAATGAATATTCATTTCCTATTTTAAGATGACTTGACGGGTTTTTTTTTTTTTTTTTTTTTTGCCAAGACAATCCGAACAATTAAAATCAATGTGTCCGTCAGTGCTTGGTAGTGGAGGTTATGTATTCCCGGTGTCAGTTAGCTTGTTTGTTTGTTTATTTGTTTGTTTTTCTTTTAGCAGGGTGACACAAAAACTACGGAATCAATTTCCACCAAACTATCTTTTTTCCCCCAACAGCTGAATGCAGCACAAATATATCACCCATCATCTGCTTCTGGGAGGAGGTAGATTTATTCTGTCACTTTTTTGTACACTTTTGTAAATCATTAAGATGTTGCCTGTTTACTATTCGCTCCCTTTTCACTGCTTTCTCACTTCGTAAGTCCACTCAGGATTCTTGGCAGCTTCACACTGGCCTGATGCTGCAAGGCAAAAGCAAGCACTAATGAGTGATACTATTCAGAGGTGAGTAGATGGGGTCCGGTTGGAAGAGTATTTGTCCAACAGTGCACCCATCCACTTACCCCTGAGGCAGCGTACACAAATGCACAGCTTCGGATGCGAACATAGGAAATGAATGAATGAGGGGATCTATCAGTTCAATGAAAATTAGATTGCCTTTCTTCATAGATATGTTCAGAGGTTGGTAATACAAATGTTGGCACCAATATCTTACTGAGAGGTTTGAGTGAATGGTTCATGGTATCATTTTCACAGAAAGATAGTTCCCTATGGCTTAAAAAGTAATATGCCATTAAAGGTTCATTATCCCAGCCAAGCAAAGAGGAAACCATGGTGTGTTCTTATAAAAATATCATCCCATTACCATCTCGAAGTTGATTATTTTCTGCTCCAAAAGTGTTTTATTCTAGTTATACCACAGTACATTGCCAACAGTTACAATTTTTATTCACAAAGAATGACATGCTTTTACAATTTTACAACGATCACCATGTTTATAGCAATGAAACATCCATAAAAACTAAGTGGGTGCTGTTATCACTTACATTACAGCAGCTTTAGTCATTCTCTCACTGGTGTTATTCACAACGTTTACTTGTCTCAAAACCTCAACTAATGTCAACCACAAATCCTGCGGTGTTTTGAACACATTCCTGTGACAGAAAACTAAAAAATTCTGACTCGAACTAATGTAAAGCACTGACACTGGAGACTCCTTCCAAACATTCATTCATTCATTTTCCGAACCACTAAATCCTAATTAGTATTACGAGAAGGCTGGTGAGGGGCAGTGGTGGTCTAGTAGTATAAGGCGCCGGATCGCTGATCCAAAGGTTGGGGGTTCGAGTCCCACTCTCCACAAGGTTGTCACTGTCCCCCCCCCCAGTGCAGCTAACTGGGTTATCAAAGACCAGCCATGTGTTTCACTGTCTATGGTGTGAGGCATGTAAAAGAACCATTGCTGACTTTCGACAAGAGGAGGCTGCAAAGCCGTCAGCGTGTTTCCGCCCTGCGGATGGCCTGGCGAGCTGTCCAGGGTGTACTCTGCCCTCGCCCTGAGTTGGCTGGGATGGGTGCCAGCCTCCCCGTGACCCTAATTAGGATGAAGCGGTTACAGAAAATGAACTGAACTGAACTGAGAAGGCTGGTGCCCATCTCAGTCGACTCGAGGCGAAGGAAGAGTACACCCTGGACAGCTCACTAGGCCATCACGAGGCAGAAACACACTGACAGCTATGCAGCCAACTACTGACAAAATTCAGCAATGGTTATTTTACAGACAGTGAGAGACATGGCCAGCCATTGATGACCGAGTGGGGAGACAGCAGTGACAACCGTTGAGAGTGGGGCGTGAACCCCCCAACCTTGGGATCGGTAATCCAGCATCTTACCACTAGGCCATCACTGCCCCACCTTCCAAGCAAAGTTAAATAAATATGTATACAGTGATCCCTCACAAGTTCGTGCTTCAGTTTCTGCGGCTTCAGTCTATCACAGGTTTTTCAAAAATATTAATAAAAAAATAAAAAAAGAAGGAAATTAATGAAAAATTGGGGGGAGGGGGGGTTAAGGAAAATGCTACAAAACAAGGCCAATTATGCAAAAAAACAAACAAACAAACAAACCCTCCCTCAAAACCCCCCAACAAAATTACATACATTTTTATGTGAGGTGTGCATCTGTGTGTGTGTGCGCCTGTCTGTGTGTGTGTGTTTTTATATTTTATTTACATCTTATGCATTATTTTTGAATGTTTAATTATTATAATAATTTATAGCGTTGAATATGTATTTATTGATATTATATATACATATACATGTCCGTATAGGTCAGTCAGGGGGGTCGATCCTACTTCGTAGAAATTGGCGGTCGCGTGGGGGCTCAGTTTCCAGTAACGCGGAAAGTGAGGAAACCCTGGACTGTATCTTTGCAAATTAATAAATTCCCCTTCATTCAAAGCCAATATTTGTGGACTCAATTATCATAGTATTTTCTAAGTGAGATTTTTACATGGTAAGTCATACATCTTGGGGCAGTGGTGGTCTAGTGGAATAGGGCGCTGGATCGCTGATCCAAAGGTTGGGGGTTCAAGTCCCACTCTGCACAAGGTTGTCACTGTCCCCCCCCCCCCCCCCCCCCCCCCCAGTGGAGCTAACTGGGTTATCAAAGGCCGGCCATGTCTCTCACTGTCTATGGTGAGAAGCATGTAAAAGAACCATTGCTGATTTTCGACAAGAGTAGGCTGCAAAGCCGTCGGCGTGTTTCCACCCTGCGATGGCCTGGCGAGCTGTCCATGGTGTACTCTGCCCTCGCCCTGAGTTGGCTGGGATGGGCACCAGCCTCCCCGTGACCCAAATTAGGATTAAGCGGGTACAGAAAATGAACTGAACTGAAGTCATACATCTTTCTCCTCCACGTTCCCAATCACATTTTATTCAGATTAGTCAAGTCCCCAAAAGTGTAGCAGGGTGGTGTAGTGGTTTGCATGGGATAAACCTGGAGTGTATGAAGGAAGAGCATCCACACACAAACCCCTTGCAGCTACAGGGCTTAAACCCAGGACCTTCTTACGGTGGCGCTAACCTCTATGCTACCTATAAATAATATCCAACGTACACCACTTATTAAGATTTCCATCTGATCAACACTCATTTTATCGCCTGTCAAATCAATCTTACTGGATAAAAAAAGCGGCGAGTGCCTATTACAGTCAACAGGCAAGGTGCACCCTGAATAGCTCACCAGAACACTGTAGGGCCAACACATACACATCCATTCACAATCACACCCGGGGGCAAATTGTAACAGTTAAAAATGTAAGACATGTTAGTACCTTTGAATATGCTTTACTTGTATTTTACTGGAAGGAATGTTATTAAAATCTGAAATAATGAATCGCGCCTGGGTTTAAATTCCACGCTCACTGAGGACTTTTCTGTTAGGAGTTTGCATGTTCTTCCAGTACTTGAATAGGTTTCCTCCAGGTACTACAGTTTCCTCACACAGTTCCATGACATATGCATTACACTAATAGGGTATTTTTGATTGCCCCTAGGGGTGTGTGTGTGTGTGTGGACTCAGCAATGGACTGGCAAGCTGTTCAAGTAATAGGATGGCTGACATATGGCTCCAGGCCTTCATCGAACCAAATAGGATGGGCAAATAAATGAATGAATAAATGAAATTATGAATAGGATCTGGGTTTGCAGAGAGCATGCAGAGGTCCCATGTAATCCCTGTGCTTTGTGTGACTTTCTTCCAGTTACTCCAGTTTCCTCCCACAGTTTAATAAAAGTTTCAGTTCATTTTCTGTCACCGCTTAATCCTAATTAAGGTCACGGGGAGGCTGACACCCATCCCAGCCAACTCCAGGTGAGAGCAGAGTGCACCCTGGATATCTCGCTAGGCCATCGGAGGGCGGAAACACACTGATGGCTTTGTAGCCTACTCTTGTTGAAAGTCAGCAATAGTTCTTTTACAGCCTCATACCCTAGACAGTGAGAGACATGGCTGGCCTTTGATAACCCAGTTGGCTGCACGGGATTGGGGGGGGGGTGTCAGACGACAGTGTCAATCTTGTGGAGAGTGGGACTCAAACTCCCAACCTTAGGATCAGCGATCCAGCGCGCTATACCACTAGGCCACCACTGCCCCTATTAAAAAGGTGCATAAAGCTAACTGGCTATTCCAAGCCGCCCAAGGTGCATGAGTGTGAATGGTTGCGTGTGTGTGTGTGTGTGTGTTAGCCCTGTAATGAACTGGCGAGTGTTCAGTATGTCCCGCACCTTTTAAGCTGATTACACGGATCAGAAAATGAATGAATGAATGTATTATAATTCCACTCACTTTTCATTAAGCATCGTTATCACATTTTACACGAATTAGCAGCTCATTCATCAAACAAAAATGTGTTAAACTCAGAAAAGTGCTTCCTCTATTATTAATTGACCCAAAAGAGCATCTAAATCTGAACCTTTTTTGACAGGTACTAGTAATGAATGCTCATTCCCTGAAGATGGAATAAAACATTAAATAATATTTTCTTGTCATTGTGCTGACATTGCCTTGGTCTATTTTTTTTGTCAGCCAAATGGAACCATTTACCTTCCAGATAATTGAACATGGCATCTACCTTGTGTGTGTGTGTGTGTGTGTGTGTGTGTGTGTGTGTGTGTGTGTGTGTTTCACTCTTGCTGGAATGTGTGTGTGTTTGTGTGTGTGTGTGTGTGTGTGTGTGTGTGTGTGTGTGTGTGTGTGTGTGTGTGTGTGTGTGGTTCACTCTTGCTGGAACTGCATGGCCAGATAGTGAGGCAATTATTGTCACAATTTGATTGATGTTAACACAAACCTCTTTCAAGGACCCTTATACAAAAGTAATCAAAGCAACACATCTCAACTATTGTTTTCATTCTGACTGTTTACAACAGTATTTGCTTAGTTGTTGATTTTGTCAGGGTTTTTTAATGGGTGGCATTGTGCACTCATGGTTTGCCTGTCTGGCTCATATTGAAAAGGTTCTGGCTTCGAGTCCGAGTTCAGGGAGGGTGTTTCTATGTGGAGTCTTTGTGTTCATCTTCTCCCTTTGCTTCCGTTGGTTTCCTCTGGGTACTCGGTTTTCCTCCCACTGCATAAAAGACATGCACATTAGGCTAACTGGCTGTTCCAAATTGCCCTCTAGCTTTGACTGTAAGTGCGAATGGTTGTGTGTGTTGGCCATGTGATGGTCTGGGTGTACCCTGCCTTCGACCAGTGTCAGCTGAGATAGGCTCCAATGATCGGTCAATTCAGCACTTTTGGCAAATGAGTGAGAGTGAAGGAGGTTTTTTGTATGTTTCCTAACATTTGAGAAATACATTCTGGGAGTGAGATTCATGTTTGAAACCCAAATGTTATATTGACGCTCCCCAACTTACGTTTTTGTTTGGCTCCGGACGGCCGAACGTAAGGTGAAAAAAAAAAAAACGTAAGTTGTTACTGTATGTTCCAGTGACGTATGACATTCATACTGCACTATACATCCATGAATACCATTACCGTATCTCATAAAACACCCCTAAATCAATTATTTTAAACATAACATTGTAAAATAATATGAAATACATAAAATAATATCAACATTAATTTCAAATAAATTAAATTCAAGCAAAATAATTTCAAATAGATACATTTTAATCAAATACACTCATCAAATATCAAATACAGTATCAAATATAACCTTTAACATTCTCTATGATGTGATCTTTCTGCTTGTAAATGGTTCCGATGTTCGACGGAGCCATTTGGAAGAAACGTGCAACATTCACGTGTTTTTCACCAGCATCCATTTTCTTGATAATAGTCATCTTCATTTCTAATGAGATGGCTTGCCGCCTTTTCTGATTACCACTATCACTAGTAGGCTTACACTTCTGACCAACCATATTTGCTGAGGGTTACAAAAGTACGCAAAACAGTATAAACACAAAGATCACAGAGACGATGTCCTAACACAAGGGTAGCACGCGGTGAACTGGGAAGAAGGAGGGGCACGTTCAGTCTGTCGTTTGTAAACAATGGAGGCAACGTCATGCGTAAGTAGCGTATTATGTCAGCATACTACGTAGGTACGTCTTATACTACAGAGAGCATTTAACGCAAAATTTGACATAAATTTTTTTTTTAAAGAAAAAAAACGTAAAATCGAAAAATACATAAAACGAATGAATGTAAGTCTGTAATCAGTGAGGCTCGTGCAGTGAAAACTGCCCATGACAAGTGTTTCGTAGTGGCTCAGTGATTAGTGCTTGAAGCTACGGATTGGAAGTTTGGATCTTGTAGCAAGAACTTTAACCCCCAATTGCTTAGTTATAGCCTAACTCACGTGTAAAACAGTTTAGATTAAAGTACCAGGAACATTTCTGGCACCTCATTTCAAATGTCTCCTAAAGCACATCATGATGGTAGACTGTGCTATAAAATTATGTAACGAGGTGAGTCTTGTGATAGCACACGCTCTCTTAAATGTCAATACAGAAAAAAGTATTTTAGCCAAGATTGATTCAGTATTTTGACCTTTAGTGATTCCGACTTGTTTCTGCTTAGCATCTGAATGAGTGCTGTGGCAAAGTATACACTTGGGATTGAATCAGGTAGTCTGAAGTAGAGGGTGAGAGACAGAAGGGGGGGGGGGATCAAAGAAAAAGGTTCTGTCATGTTTCTGATCTCAACCTTTATTCAAAAACTAAGCAACAACAACAACAACAACAACAACAACAACAGAAAACTAAAATCCTCCCTTTTTTTGGCAAATCCTTCTGAACTTAAATTAAGGACTGTTAGATATTATAAGACGTTCTATGTAAACACACTATTTGTAAAAACAACAGCATGCATGCTGTCATTACTGTAATGAATATAAACAAAAGTGTTGTGTATCCCAGCATATAGACATGGATGCAGGTACAAATATAACCCATTATAAGCGACCTACCTTCATCATCATCAGGCCGTGGTGGCAACTGCCTAAGCAATGAGGTCCGGACCTCCATATTCCCAGCCACTTCCTCCAGCTCTTCCGGACACACACACCACACACACACATACACACCAAGGCGTTCCCAGACCAGCCAAGAGACAGTCCCTCCAGCATGTTCTTGGTCAAATCTGGGGTCTCTTCTTGGATGGACACAGTAGGCGTTCAGGAGGTATTCTAACCAGCTGCCTGAGCAGCAGTTCTACTCTGTGCTCCTCCTGGATGGCTGAGGTTGTCCTCCTCTCTACGTGAGAGCCCCGCCACCCTATGAAGGAAGCTCATGTCAGCCGCTTGTAGCCAAGATCACGTTTTGTCGGTCACTACCCAATGCTTATGACCATAGGTGAGGGTTGGAACCTATATTGACTGGTAAATTGAGAGCTTTGCCTTCTGTCTCAGCTCCTGCTTCACCGCGACTGACCGGTACAAGCTCAGCTTTACAGCAGAGGCTACACTTATCCACCTGTTGGTCTATCGCTCCATCCTTTCATCACTCGTAAACAAGACCCCAAGCAACTTGAACTCCTCTGCTTGGAGAAGGACCTCATTCTAGACCTGGACGGTGCATTCAGCTGTTTATCAGATGAGAACCATGGTCTCGGACTTGGAGGTGCTGATTCTCAGCCCATCTGCTTCGCACTCAGCTGTGAATTGATCTGATGTGAGCTAGAGGTCCTGGATCAATAAAATCAAAAGAATAAAATCATCTGCAAAAAGTAGAAATGTAATCCTATAGACATCAAATCAGAATCCCTCACTCTCTAGACCCTGCCGAGAAATTCTGTCCATAAAAATTATAAACAGAATCGATGACAAAAGAAAGCCTTGGTGGACTCCAACCTTCGCCAGAAGCAAATTAGCACTGTTGTTACCAATTTGGATGAAGCTCTGGCTCCGGTGGTGCAGAGATCTACGTTTACATTTATAGCATTTGGCAGACAGACCAGAGGAACTTAAAACTATCATATATACATATATATGTCCCAAAAGTGGTGACAGTGGGGTTTAAACCGCTGACTTTCAGATTAGACACCCATTGCATTAACCACTAAGCCACCCACCACTGCCCCAATCTAATGGCCCGTAGCAACTGATCTGCCCCACTATGCCCCCTCCATGATCATGTACATTGTATAGAACTGGTCAAGAGTGCTGCAGTCAGAATGAAACCCATATTGTTTCTTCTGAATCCGAGCTTCAACTATCAATCAGATTCTCCTCTCCAGTAACCCTCAGTCAACTTTCCTGGGAAGGCTGAGGAGTGTGATTCCATGACAATTGGAACACACTCCCTTTTTAAAAAGGGGAACTTACCACCCAGGTGTGCCAATCCAGAGATACAGCCCCTGATGTCAATGCAATGTTGCAGAGTCTTGTCAACCAAGATAGTCCAACAACTTCCAGATCCCTGAGATTTCCGGGTGCATATTCATCTACCCCTGGAGCCCGACCACCAAGGAGCTTTTTGACTACCTTGGCAACCTTAGCTCCAACAATGGGTGAACACACACTGAGTCTTTCACCTCAATGGAGGGTGTGTTGGTGAGATTGAGGAGGTCCTCAAGGAATTCCTTCCACCTCCTGGTAACATCCCTAGTCAAGGTGAGCAGCTCCCCACTTCCACTGTAAACAATATTTGAGGAGAAACCCCCCCCCCCCCCCCCAACCATCAGATGGTGGTCCAGAACCTATTCAAGGCCAATCAATAGTCACTTTTTAAGACCCTCACTGAACTCCACCCATGCCCGAGATTTTGCATCAGCAACAGCCTGGGCTGCAGCACGTTTGGCCTGCTGATACCTGTATGCTGTCACAGGAGTCCCATATGCCAAAAAGACCCGATAAGCCTTCTCTTTCAACTGGATGGATACCCTCATCACATGTGTCCAGTACCAGGTTTGGGGTCTACTGCCATGATAGCAAACGAAAACACACAGGTGTCCAGTACAGCTATGGGCTGCTGCCGCAATAAAGGAGGAACAAAACATGGCCCATTCAGATTCTATGCCACCTGCTTCCTTCAGGATATGGTTGTAGCTCTGCCAGAGGTGTGAGTTAAAGGCACCTCTGGCAGAAGTCTTAACCAGACATTCCCAGGAGACCCTAAATACATTCTTGTGCCTGGCCTCCACCACTACCGGAGTCAGCTCACCACCAGGTGGTGATCAGTTGACAGCTCAGCTCCTTTCTTTGTGTGAGTGTTCAGAACATGTAGCTGTAATTCTCCTGACATGACTACAAACTCAATCATCAAACTGCAGCTTATGGTGTCCTGGTGCCAAGTGCAGTATGGACCCCCTTATGCTTGAACATACTGTTTGTGATGGACAAACCATGATGGGAACAGAAGTCCGACAATAAAAAAAAAAAAAAACAACACCATTCAAGTTCAGATTGGGGAGGCTGTACCTGCCAATCACACTCTTCCAGGTCACACTGTCATTGCTCACATGGGTGTTGACATCTCCGAGGACAACGAGGGAGTCCCCAGGGGTATCATTCTCTAACACACTCCCTAAAGACTCCAAAAGGGGTGTGTACTCTGATCTGACATTAAGTGCATTAGCACAGACAATAGTCAGGACCTGTCACCAAACCCAAAGGCATAGGGAAGCTAACCTTTTGTCACCTGGGTAGAACCCCAACATGTGGGCACCAAGACACTGAGACAATACCCACACCGGCTTGCCGCCTCTCTTCATGAACAACTTCAGAATGGACTAAGGTCCAGCCCTTCTCGAGATGGGTGTTTCCAGAGCCCAAGCTATGTGTTGAGGTGAGTCTGACTATACCTAGTTGGTTATACAAGTGTAGTAATTATTATGGTTGTAATACATGTGAGAGGTGGGAATATACCCTGATGTCAATATGCAATTCCTGCATTTGCACACACATAGACATAATTTGAGATCAGCTACACCTACAACCACATTTGGAACATTGAAACTGGAAGAACTGGTGAATCTCGAGGAAACCTCAATGGGCATGGGCAGAACAAAAACAAATATGTGCAGTTGTTTTAATGATTAGAAAAACTATTTTACAAACCTTTTTCCCGGTAACTTAAAAAAACTTCTACCTTTCAATAAATTTTTTTGCATATCTTTAAAATAATACTACTGAAAAACCTATTTTTTCATAATTGAAACAATGGCATTTATCTGTTTTGCACTCAATCTCTTCATGAGAAACGTCACAGAAAAAGTAAACTGAGCTGAGGATCACCACAAGGACCCTAGAGCTTTGAGGTGCCAATATGATCAGCTCCACCATCATGCTCACCTACAAATGGGTGGAAAGGGCAGAATGAAGTAAGAAAATAAGGAAGTCAAAAAGAAAGAAGATTACTGACTGAGAGTCTGGTAACACGTATCAGGATTGAATCCTAAGCATGTAATTCTTACAGCAGGGATTATGTGCATCTGGTGCTGTAAAAGGTATGGCCTGTTGGACCGTTTCTGCCTGCTGCCTGACAAAAGTGATTTATATGGCACTGGCAGCACTTCAACTTTCTCGGGGCAATCAAAGGCAATATGATTTCTACTTCAATCAGAGTACTTTACTGCCCATTTCACCACTTGTTTGTGTGTCAGAATAAAATACGAGTGTCAGTCTGCTTCCTCTTTGCAGGCAGCAAGCTGATGTAAGTCTGATATTAAAAGGCAGAGGAAGCCAGGGCACAGGAGGAGATAAAGAATGGAGAGAAAGCAAAAAAAAAAAGCATGCTGCCTTGATAGAATTGGACACAAAACTGAAAGGAAAAGAGAAAAGAAAGGATCCTAATAATGTCTTCATTTGGGGGAGAATTACCAGGCTTTACCTGTAATATAATAATAATAATAATAATAATAATAATAATAATAATAATAAGGGCAGTGGTGGTCTAGTGGTACAGGGTGCTGGATCACTGATCCAAAAGTTGGGGGTTCGAGTCCCACTCTCCACAAGGTTGTCACTGTCCCCCCCCCCAGTGCAGCTAACTGGGTTATCAAAGGCCGGCCATGTCTCTCACTGTCTATGGTGATAGGAATAAAAGGACCATTGCTGACTTTCGACAAGAGTAGGCTGCAAAGCTACTGGTGTGTTTTCCGCCCTGCGATGGCCTGGCGAGCTGTCCGGGGTGTACTCTGCCCTCGCTTGGAGTTGGTTTGGGTGGGCGCCACCCTCCCCGAGACCCTAGTTAGGATTAAACGGTTACAGAAAATGAACTGATGAATAATAATAATAATAATACTATCCCCTCCTTGAATTTCCACCTTTTTTGCTGCTAGAGGGGTTTCTGTGTTCTCTTGATCATGTGAGCTATGTTGTCAGGAACATTATGTCCCTTGTGGGGTCACCTAAGGCAAACATGTCCTGGGTGGAGGTCCAGACTAAATGTGGTTCAGAGTATCCCGATGAGAGAATGAAAGTGCAAAGGCTAAGTTTCCCTTGGCCGGCACCCGGTTACCAAGGTCCCCGTTAAGAAAGGCCTTGGGGAGGGGCTCAAAGGCGAGTGCCTGGGGATTGGTCTTCTCTCCATGGAGCTTGGTAGGGCCTGCCCTATCAGGCAGAAGAGACATGAGTCTGCCCTCCCATTGACCAAACACTTGTGAGAGCAGCTAAAGGGGTTTGGTGCAGTGTGAGATGAGTGTCAGCCGAAGATGTGGGTTCTACCAGACAGGTTACTCAGCTACTGACTCTGGCTCATGGGACACAAAATGTCACCTCTCTGGCAGGGAAGGCACCTGAGCTTGTGCATAAGGTTGAGAGATGCCAACTGGATATAGTATGGCTCACCTCAACACATAGCTTGGTTTCTGGAACTACCCATCTGAAAACTGGACTTTGTTTTATTCTGGAATTGCTCACGGGGAGAAGCAATAAGCCAAGTGTGGGCATTCTTGTTGCCCCCCATCTTGGTGTCCACATGTTGGGGTTCTTGCTGGTTGATGAAACGATAGCTTCCCTTCATCACCAAAAGTGGGGGGACGAGTACTGAATGTTGTTTGTGCTTATGCACTTGATGACGGTTCAGAGTAACCACCCTTTTTGGAGTGCCTATGGAGTGTGCTAGAGGGCACGTCCCCTGGGGATTCCCTGGTTGTTCTAGGAGACTTCAACACCCATGTGGGCAATGACAGTGTGACCGGGAAGGGTGGAATTGGTAAGTACAGTCTCTTAGATCTGAAGCTGAATGGTGTTTGGTTGTTGGGCTTCTGTGCTCATCACAAACACCATGTTTGAATGTAAGCATGTCCATAAGTGCACTTGGCACTAGGACACCCTAGGCTGCAGTTCGATGATTGATCAAGGCTCTTGAGCAAGGCCCTTAACCCTCAATTGCTCAGTTGTATAAACATGATAATTGTAAGTTGCTCTGGATAAGAGCGTCTAACAAGTGCTGAAATGGTAAATGTAAATGATTGAGTTTGTAGTCGTTGTCACCAGGTTTGTTGCCGCATGTTCTGGATGCTTGGGTGAAGAGAGGGCCAAGTGTGAATGTTGTACTACCCCATAAACCCTTTAAAAATTATCAAAGTACATTGATTTTGTATGCAATATGTATGAAATGTGTTAAAAGTAAAAGAAAATTATTTACCTTTTTTTTTTAAATCTCTCGAACCACCCATCCGACGCTTTAAAGTCCGACGCTTTAAAGTCCGGGGGTTGCTGATCTGAAGAACCCTCAGCCCCACCCCCACTCTCCTTCACGAGGTCCTTAAATATGGCAGTTGCTTTTTCCGAAATAATCGCCTCCATCACTGTAGCTCCGCTTTTAATGCCTCCTTCTGCTTCAATGTCTGTATGTCTTTTTTTCAGCTTTTTCCCTTTTACTCGGTAGTCGCCACAGCGAATCATCTGATTCGCACGTTTGATTTGGCAGAGGTTTTTACGTCGGATGCCCTTCCTGTCACAACCCTTTTTAGCAAGGGACAGAAACACGCTGACGGCTTTGCAGCTACTCTTTACGAAAGTCAGCAATGGTTCTTTTACATGCCTCTCACCATAGACAGTGAGAGACATGACCCGCCTTTGATAACCCATTTAGCTGCACTGGGGGGGACACTGACAACCTTGTGGAGAGTGGGACTCGAACCCCCAACCTTTGGATCAGCGATCCAGCACCCTATACCACTAGACCACCACTGCCCCGCCTCCTTCTGCTTCAATATCATTCCAAAATAATCGCCTCCGTCACTGTATTTCCGCTTTTAAGGTCTCCTTTAAGGTCTTCAATATCGTCCCGATTGTAGAGGGGTTTCGGTAATACTCCTTTGCGATTTCGCTCAACCGCATCCCACTTTTATATTTTTTATTAACTCCTGCTTCACTTCGATTGATAACGGAGCCCGCTTCTTCTTTTCGGTGTCATCGGGAATCACTTTCTTGGGGTCCATCATGGATAATGAAATATAACGCTGCAATGATCACTCTCAAAAATACTCACGAGCCAACAGTCCTGTTCAACTTTCCTTCACGCATGTGACAAACAGGAAGTATGGGTACAGTAATGACTACAGTTCAGCTCTCTCCTGACGATTGGGAGACCAGCGGGGTGGGATGTTAGGAGCCAGCCAATGAGAGAGCAACTCGCACAGTGTTTGAATGTTTGAATGGCACGTTTTAATGTTTGAATGACGCGTTTGAATGTTTGAATGACGCGTTTGGCGCTTTTCATATAAAGAGGTTCTTTCGTATACAGAGAACGAAAATTGAGGAAAATGTTTTTCGTAACGTAGATTTTTCGTATTCAGAGGTTTTCGTAAGTAGAGGGCCGACTGTATTTGTTTGCCGTTCAATAGACTGGCAAGCTGTTCTGGTTATACCCCACTTTGACTGAGATTTGGTTGAGAAAGGCTTTAACCAGCCTGTTTGGAATAATAATAATAATAATAATAATAATAATAATAATAGAATCTTCAGTCAAGGAAACATTGTCAAATGTTTTAATTTTGAGATTACGGTACATCTTAATAGAAAACTATTAAGACCATTATGACCTATAATATACTGTACATGAAATTATCTGGAATCATTATCATCGTGCTAATTTAATATAATTATGTATTATGTAGCTGATCACTTCTCATTTATTGCATATGACCTCCTCCTCAAAAGGATTCTCCAATATGTCAAAAACAGATAGCTATAACTTTGTCTTTATTTAGTCTTCTCACATAAGTCTTGTCAAACACCCTAATGTTCTAGGAATCAAAATAACTGCTGGCAGACCTGAAATCATATGAGGCATGACAGGGGGTTGTGCTGCATTAGGCTGGCATGCCTGAGGATGTGCAGTGCAGAGTCAGCTTTAATCCACACCCGCTTCTCGCAGCCATAGTGCTGGCTTTGGCATTATGACAGGCACTTTAAGACTTTAAGACTACTTTGACTTGAGCTTTTCTTGATGTTGTTATCACAAACTTTCTAGATGAGCTGCATTCAGAACCTGTGCATGCTCACTGATATGTTTAATTGAGAAGGACACAGCAGAGGAAGACTGAAAATGGAACAAAAATTTTATTTTTAGTCACGGTGGAAAAACAAGAATTAATTATCTTAAGAGAAAAAAGGCAAGATATGATTTATTATTACAGTATATTGGCCTTTATCATAGACTACATTGCATAACTAGAGTGGCATGGTTACTTCCATTGGTCAGGTCAAGGCTCACCAAAATTATGTGGCAATAAAATGAAGTCAACTGATCACCTGAATGTAATGAATAAATAAATTACCCAATCAATGGACTTTTTCTTTCCTGATGGCATGGACATACAACTGGGGCTCAAGTAGTGAAAAAGTGATTCAGGAAGAATGATTAATCCTGAGTTTAAGAATGTTCATAAGCCTTTGGGATGTGCCAGAGAAGACTTTATGGTGTGAATTGATTTTCCCTTGAACAATTCAAGATGTGGGTGGATAAACCAAACCGTAGATGAAAAATATGTCCAATGCCATCTAATTTTCTTGTAACAAAGTGATGCCAATTATGTGCAGTATGAAGACTAAAAGAAGTCCAACAAAATATTAGAAAGCAAAACTTTTTCTTTTGCCAAGCAGTATTTTTTGGAATTAGGCTACAGCGGTACCTTGACTTACGAGTGTCCCTTTTTAACGAATTTTGATACGAGCTTCGGTCCCACCAAAAATCTGCCCTATCCAATGAGCAAAATTTTGATTTACGAATTCTGCTGGGGAAATGGTTTTTCCGGGCTGATTACCTCTTATTCTTCTGCGTGTGTTTCTCCGTGCTCCGAGAAAGCCTTGTGCAGTGATTCTCAAGTATTTTCTGTGATGCCCCCCCTCTAGGAAAAAAAAAAACAAAAAACAGTTCACTCCCCACCAGAACCCTGTGTGCAACTATAAATAGTGTTTACTGCATTTTATATTGTTTGTTCAGTGCTTTTTCCCTACACCATAGTGCGACAATGAAAGCGCCACTTCCAACTACTGGAGTGGATGCGCAATTACACCTAATTACAGTACAGTATGGCAAAAAATCATGTTCCCCAGGGTCATAGACGCCTCCCCCCCCCCCCCCCCCCCCGGCATCACATCAGGGCACGTTCCATTATTTGAGAAGCACTGACCTTGGAGCTCACAACAAGCCTTTCCTTGCACATTCGTAGCATGCACACGAACAAAATTCTCCTCCTTCTCTGTTACACACCACCTCCTGCTTGCCTGCCCACGTGACATCTTCGCCACAGTCGATGATCGGAAGGGTGAGATGACTTATTGTTTATTCTTGTTTTATTATTATTTATTATTAATTATTATTAATGTTAGTGTATATGTATTATTATTATTATTATTATTATTATTATTATTATTATTATTATTATTAATAATAATAATAATAAATATTTATTGTTTTTAAATTTTTATGTTTAATATATTATGTCAAATATACATGTTTGTGGCAGTTTATATGAGTTTGGGAGGGGTTGGAATGGATTAATTGGTTTTGTTATTTTTTATGGGAATAATTGTTTCATCCAACAAACTTTTCGACTTACGATCTTGCCCTCGGAATGGATTAAATTCGTTAGACAAGGTACCACTGTATTTGATTATACTTAGTGGCCTTGCAATGAATTGCTGACATGTTCAGGGCATTTCCCACCTCTCATCTAAGGTCAGCGAAGATTGGCTCCAACTTCTATCAGCCCTGACAGAAGCCATTATAGATGATGGATGATGGATGGATTATTCTTAACTTGTGTGAATCGAATTTTAATTTATTTAAATACTTCCCAGTGTTTAATGAATATTTTTAGAGTCCAACTTGATCCCAAAAAGAATCAACTCAACACCATGAGTTTTTATTTCAACCCTGCTAATTTTACTCTGTATAACAGATCAAAAATGTAGCATACCTGAAACACACTCACATATTATGCCACTGATAGTAATCTCTATTGCATTAAAGGGGGGAAAAAGACCCATTTCACCTATAGTGCCTCGGGTAATAGTGAGATGTACTCTTTAGAAACACTAATCTGTGGATGCACTACACATACCTGCAGAGTACAAAGGCTCAGAGAGAGTGTGAGAAAGTCAGACAGTGAGAGGAATCAATAAAGGAAAGGTCAGAGCTGCTTGGAATGGAGAAGAGCTCTACTGGAGGAATCATTACACATAAGGACTGAGTAATAATCAGTCTAAAGTTTGGGCTGGTGATGAAGTAAGTTTGGGTCAATCCATCTGGTGGTCAGTGGAACATGACATGATTGACCTTTCAAGAAAACCTGTATTTTATTAATAAAGAAAACATAACAGGTTGATGGTCTACTAAAAGTGATGGTGTGCCATTGGGGAGCTTAGAGGTTAGCATGTCTGCTGTACAGCAAGAAGGTCCTGGGATAAAGTTCTGGTCCCAGTGAGTGTGTTTTTGTGTTCTCCGTACTTGTGTGGGTTTTATTTATGAGAACTCTGGTTTCCTCCAACAGTCTTAAGCAGGGATATCCAATTGTATCCACAAAAGGCCAGTGTGGGTGTAGGTTTTCACTTTAACCAAGCAGTAGCACCTTCCATCTGTTTCAATTACTGAGCTAAAAAATGAAAAAAGAATAATAATAAAAAATACTACATCGCAGGTTAGTATTTCAATTTGAAGCTCGGTGGAAGCCATCTTTGCGAGGCCACCTTGAGTTAAAATCTTGAAATGGAGCTGCTGAAAGCGATCACAGCTCTAAAACCCTGAAAATTTCCCTGCTGATGGTCAGAAAATCAAAACTTATATAACTTTACCAATAATTTCACAAATATTTGTAATTAATTGAAAAAAAATTCAAAAGCTCTGCTGAAATTTGGGGGGAAAGAGATTAAAATTAAATATACACCTTGCATGTAATGACTTCAATTTTATTTTCATCTTTTTTTGTATACTATTTGAGTAAAACTTTCAACAGTGAAGTGGTCTCACTAGCATATGGCACCTCTCTGTGCGTGTAAATGGTTGGTTGTGGTGATGGTCCTTTAATACAGTGATCCCCAACCTTTTTATCACCACGGACCGGTCAACGCTTGACAATTTTACCACGGGCTGGGGAGGGTCATAGATTGTTTATAATGTAAATATAATTTATTTATTTAGAAAATTATTATCATCATTATTATTATTTTTGTTGTTGTTATCATTATTATTATTATTATTATTATTAATAATAATAATAATAATAATAATAATAAACACTTCATGAATGTTATTTTTCAGCAGCTAAAATAAAGTTGGTTGGAGAGTAGAGCTTGACTTTTCTAAAAAAAAAAAAAAAACAAAAAAAAACACAGACAATCATGCACCTGCTGGGAGAATGAAGGTTCAGGCTCAGTCTCACCCAAAATCCCCCCTGTTCACACGCTGTCCACTTGTGGGTTACATTTTAGCTCTCAAATGACCGACATGCAACCAAGAGAATCCAGTCATATTTCAAAATAAAATATTTTTCAAAAATAAAGCTCATTCAGACTCAGATAATAAATAAAACAGAAATAATTAATTATTTTATTTCGTCTATGGCCAGGTACCAATTGAGCCACGGACCGGTACCGGCAACCATTGTTGGATTTAAGCAATGGAATGAATGAATAAATGGATATGTTAAGCTTTCATAAGAACAAGGTAAACCCTTTTACCTGCAAGTATGAAATATAGAGTTTAAGATTTTTGAAGTGGTAGTCAACTGTCAGACTTTCTTCCCCTCGGGCCACGGACAGATAGAAGTCAGCTTTCTGTTTATGTAGTCACTCTGAATGCCCATTCGGACGTGAAAGACTTTGGCGTGATTCCTTACCCTTTTTTGAAGCTCATTTAGATAACATCACCTGAAACATTTTTTTCCATCTTAACATTGCTATCTTCTTCTTCTTCTTCTTCTTCTTTTCCTTTCGGCTTTTCCCTTCAGGGGTCCCCACAGTGAATCATCTGCCTCCATCTCACCCTGTCCTCTGCATCTTTTACTCTTACTCCAACTACCTTCATGTCCTTCTTCACCACATCCATAAATCTCTTTGGTCTTCCCTTAGGCCTTCTGCCTGGTAGTTCCAACCTCAGTATCCTACTACCAATATACTCACCATCGCTCCTCTGTACATGTCCAAACCATCTAAATCTAGCCTCTCTGACTTTGTCTCCAAAACCTCTTACATGTGCTGTCCCTCTGATGTGCTCATTCCTGATCCTATCCATCCTTGTTACTCCCAAAGAGAACCTCAACATTTTCATCTCTGCTACCTCCAGCTCTGCCTCCTGTCTTTTCCCCAGTGCCACCGTTTCTAAACCATACAACATCGCTGGCCTCAACACCGTCTTGTACACTTTTCCTATCATTCTTACCGATACCTTCCTATCACACATCACACCGGACACTTTTCTCCAACCATTCCAATCTGCCTGCACATGCTTCTTCACCTCTTTTCCACACTTTCCATTGCTCTGGATTGTTGAGCCTAAGTACTTAAAATCCTCCACCTTCTTTATCTCTGCTCACTGTAACCTCACCGTTCCTCTTGGGTCCTTGTCATTCACACACATGTATTCTGTTTTACTGAGGCTCACCTTCATTCCTCTCCTTTCCAGGGCATACCTAGATTTCCTGCACTTGTTCTCTGCTCTCACTACAGATCACAATGTCATCTGCAAACATCATAATCCATGGGGAATCTTGTCTCACCTCGACACTGCATCTGTGGTGCTCTTTCTTGGCATGAAACCAAACTGTTGTTCACAAATGCTGACCTCTGCCCTTAGTCTCGTTTCCACTATTCTTACCCATAACTTCATCGTATGGCTTATCAACTTTATCCCTCTGTAGTTGCCACAACTCTGCACGTCTCCTTTGTTCTTAAAATGGGCACCATCACACTTCTCCTCCATTCCTCCGGCATCCTCTCACTCTCTAAGACCTTGTTGAATGTTCTTGTCAGAAAATCTACTGCTACCTCTCCTAGACACTTCCATACCTCCACTGGTATGTCATCAGGACCAACTGCCTTTCCATTCTTCATCCTCTTCAATGCCCTCCTCACATCACCCTTACTAATCTTTGCTACTTCCTGGTCCTCAACAGTCACCTCTTCTACTCTTTTTTCTCTCACATTTTCCTCATTCATCAGCTCTTCAAAGTACTCTTTCCATCTTCCCAGCACACTTCTGTCATCAGTCAATACATTTCCCTCTCTGTCCTTAATCACTCTAACTTGCTGCACATCCTTCCCATCTCAATTTCTCTGCTGTGCCAACCTGTATAAATCATTTTCTCCCTCCTTACTGTCCAACCTAGCATACAATTCATCATACGCCGTCTGTTGGGCCTTTGACACCACTACCTTCGTCTTACGCTGTGTTTCCCTGCACTCCTGTTTACTCTCTTTGGTCCTCTCTATGTCCCACTTCTTCTTAGCTAACCTCTTCCTTTGTACACACTCCTGCACTTCCTCATTCCATCACCAAGTTTCCTTATCTACTTTCCTTCCAGATGACTCACCAAGTATTCTCCTACCTGCCTCCCTGATCACATTAGCTGTATTTGTCCAATCATCTGGAAGCACTTCCTGACCACCCAAAGCCTGTTTCAACTCCTCCTTGAAGACAACATGATAGTGCTAAATGCAGGTTACGAGAAAGGCTCTGGAACAGATTAATTTCGTAAAGTGAGGTACCTCACCTTACGACATTAATCCGTTCCAAAGCCTTTTTCTTAACCTGGATTTTTCATAAATTGAACCACATTTTATTTGTAAAACGTGTGATTCATTCCAAGGCCCCCAACACAACCCCCTAAACCCTTTAAAAATTATAAAAGCATACCGTTTAAGACCTGCTTCTGCTTCAACTTTAACTCAAAAAGATGAATACGGTGGTACCTCACTTTACGAGATTAATCTGCTCCAGAGCCTTTTTCTTAACCTGGATTTTTCGTAAATTGAACAGCATTTTACTTGTAAAACGTGTGATTCATTCCAAGGCCCCCAATACTACCCCCTAAACCCTTTAGAAATTATAAAAGCATACCTTTTAAGATCTCCTTCTGCTTCAATATCGTACGGATGGTAGACGGGTTTGGCCAGATTCCTTTGCGATCTCACTCAACCGCATGCCACGAGCCCGCTTCTTCTTTTCACTCGCACCAGAAATTACACACGCGCAGGGGGTGTCATAGATTGTTTATATTGTAAATGTAATTTATTTATTAGAATATATATTAGGGGGCAGTGGTGGTCTAGTGGTATAGGGCGCTGGATCGCTGCTCCAAAGGTTGGGGGTTCAAGTCCCACTCTGCACAAGGTTGTCACTGTCCCCCCCCAGTGGAGCTAACTGGGTTATCAAAGGCCGGCCATGTCTCTCACCGTCTATGGTGTGAGGCATGTAAAAGAACCATTGCTGACTTTCGACAAGAGTAGGCTGCAAAGCCGTCAGCATGTTTCCGCCCTGCGATGGCCTGGCGAGCTGTCCAGTGTGTACTCTGCCTCGCCCGAAGTTGGCTGGGATGGGCACCAGCCTCCCCGTGACCCAAATTCGGATTAAGCGGGTACAGAAAATGAACTGAGAATATATATTATATATAATTATATATAAATCATCATCATCATCATCATCATCTTCTTCCGCTTAGTCCAGGGTCGGGTCGCGGGGGCAGCAACCTTAGCAAAAAGGTCCAGACATCCCTCTCCCGAGCTACTTCCTCCAACTCTCCCGGGGGACACCAAGGCGGTCCCAGACAAGCCGAGAGACATAGTCCCTCCAGCGTGTTCTAGGTCGACCCCGGGGTCTCTTCCGGTTGGACATGCCCGAAACACCACACCAGGGAGGCGTCCGGGGGGCATTCTGACCAGATGCCCGAGCCACCTCAACTGGCCCCTCTCAATGCGGAGGAGCAGCGGATCTACTCCGAGCTCTCCCCGGATGGCGGAGCTTCTCACCCTATCTCTAAGGAGAACCCCGCCACCCGAAGAAAGCTCATTTCAGCCGCTTGTATCCGTGATCTTGTTCTTTCGGTCATTACCCAAAGCTCGTGACCATAGGTGAGGGTTGGAGCATTAGATCGACTAGTAAATTGAGAGCTTAAGCCTTCTGGCTCAGCTCCTTTTTCACCACAACGGACCGGTACAGGCACCGCTTAACAGCAGAGGCTGCAGCGATCCGTCTGTCGATCTCTCGCTCCATCCTTCCCTCACTCATAAACAAGACCCCAAGATACAAACTCCTCCACTTGGGGCAGGACCTCATTCCCGACCGGAGTGCATTCCACCATTGTCCGACTGAGAACCATGGCCTCGGGACTTGGAGGTACTGATCTTCATCCCGGCTGCTTCGCACTCAGCTGCGAATCGCTCCAATGAGAGCTGGAGGGCCCGACTTGATGAAGCCAAAGGACAACATCATCCGCAAAAAGCAGAGCGATATCCGATGGCCACCAAACCAGAACCCTCATCGCCTCGACTGCGCCTAGAAATTCTGTCCATAAAAATTATGAACAGAATCGGTGACAAAGGACAGCCTTGGCGGACTCAACTCCCACTGAAGCGAATCCGACCTGCTGTTACTAATACGGACCAAACTCTGGCTCGGTGATACAGCGACGAATCGCTCGTAGCAACGGATCCGGGAACGCCCGTATTCTCGAGCACGCCCCACAAGATCTTTCGAGGACACGGTCGAAAGCCTTCTCCAAATCCACAAAGCACATGTGGACAGATTGGGCAAACTCCCATGCCCCTCCAGAATCCTGTGGAGCGTATAGAGTTGGTCAAGAGTGCTGCGGCCAGGGCGAAAACCACATTGTTCCTCCTGAATCCGAGGTTCGACTATCAGTCGGATCCTCCTCTCAAGTACCCTGCATAGACTTTCCCAGGTAGGCTGAGGAGTGTAATTCCCCCGATAATTGGAACACACCCTCCGGTCCCCTTCTTAAAAATTGGGACCACCACCCCAGTTTGCCAATCCAGAGGTACAGCCCCCGATGACCACGCGATGTTGCAGAGAGCGTGTCAGCAAGACAGTCCTACAACATCCAGAGCCCTGAGATATTCCGGGCGGATCTCGTCCAACCCGGAGCTCGACCACCAAGGAGCTTGACAACCTCAGTGACCTCCACTCCAGTGATGGCGGACCCTCACCCGAACCCCAGGGTCTTCCTCTTCCACGGAGGCGTGTTGGTGGGATTGAGAAGGTCCTCAAAGTATTCCCTCCACCTCTCAACAACATCTCCAGTCAAGGTAAGCAGCTCCCCACCTCCACCGTAAACAGTGTTTGTGAAGAACTGCTTCCCCCTCCTGAGGCGTCGGATGGTGGCCCAGAACCGTTTTGAGGCCAACCGATAATCACTCTCAGGCCCTCACCGAACTCCTCCCACGCCCGAGATTTTGCATCTGCGACAGCCTCGGCTGCAGCGTTTGGCCTGCGGTACCCGTTTGCTGCCTCAGGAGTCCCACAGGCTAATAAAACCCGAGCAGGCCTCCTTCTTCAGCTGGGCGGCCCCTTTCACCATGAGTGTCCACCACCGGGTTCGGGGATTACCGCCACGACAAGCACCGACGACCTTACGGCCACAGCTATGGGCTGCCGCCTCAGCAATGGAGGCACGAAACATGGCCCATTCGGATTCCATGTCCCCCGCCTCCTCCGGAACGTGGTTGTAGCTCTGCCGGAGGTGGGAGTTAAAGGCCTCTCGGCCTATTATATATAAATACTATAATATAATTATTTATTGTAATAATAATAATAATAACAATAATAATAATAATAATAATTTATATGAATAAATTACATTTAAAATATAAACAATCAATGACACCCCTCCCCCTCAGTCCGCAGTAAAATTGTCAAGCATTGAGCGGCCCGTGGTGATAAAAGGTTGGGGACCTCTGGTGTGACACATGTAAAAGAACCATTGCTGACTTTTATCAAGAGTAGCTGCATAGCTGTCAGTGTGTTTCTGCCCTGTGATGGCCTGGCGAGCAGTCCAGGGTGTACTCTGCCCTCGCCCAGAGTCGGCTGAGATGGGCACCAGCCTACCTGTGACCCTAATAGGTCTTTGGTGGGATCTTTGGTACAGGAATGAGGCATGACGCCTTCCACCACACTGGGAAACTCAGTAGCGTCAGGCTCATCATAAAGATGTAATATAAGACGCAACAGAGCTGGGCGCACAGCCTTTAAGGACATGGGGGCTTAAATCATCCAGTCCTGCTGCCTTGTCTGAGTAGAGTCCTTTCAGCTGTTTCTCGACTTAATTATAAGTTAAATTGACAGGTAGGGATGGGGTATCGGGTTTATCACAGAAGGTAGAGAGGCAGTAAGGAGATAGAGTTTAATGGCAGGAGGGTTCAGGCTTGCTCGTGATAAGTTAAAAGGGGGCTGTGCAGTAGCTGCATTGTCGAATCTGTTCCAAAACATATGTATCTCATTGGCCCTGTGCTCACTGCCCTCAGCTCCTCTGCTAATGGTTGGCTTGAAAACAGTGATGGTCTTCGTCCCACTCAAACCTCTCTCATGTTGTTATGTTAGAGATTCCACTCCAGCTTTCCCCTGTAATTGTCCTTAGCCTCTCTGATGTTAACGCACAGTGAACTTTGGATCATTCTCTTCTCCATTCTGTTGCCAGCCCTGGATGTCCTCTTCTTGCCATTGAAGAAAGCTTTGATGTCTTTAGTCACCCAGATTGGGTAACAAAAGATCATCTGAGCTGAGCAGGTGTCAGTGCATGAATTTATGTAGTGTGAAGTACACTTCATCGTTCCATTAATGTCATCTCTATGGGGCTTACAGAGCTCTAGCCATCTGTAACTTCAAAGGAGATCTGTAGCTCCTCCAAGGCCTCCTTCATCAAATGAATAATAAAGACTCTTGTGTCATTACATAATATAGTTTGAACTAGTTTAGTCTTATGTTCCTTATAGTTTATACTATAAAAGTAAATTGCCCCCATTTCATCAACACTTTTGCTTTTTCTTGTTATTTTATTTTGTGTATGCAAAATATTAAGAGAAAAAGAAGCAATTGCATTCGACATACTTCCCTTTTTCAGAGATTAACTTTTACTAACCAAGATGAATACAGTGGTACCTTAGCTTACGACATTAAGCCGTTCCAGAGCTTTTTTCTTGACCTGGATTTTTCGTAAATTGAACCGCATTTTACTTGTAAAACGTGTGATTCATTCCAAGGCCCCCAATACTACCCCCTAAACCCTTTAAAAATTATAAAAGCATACCTTTTAAGACCTCCTTCTGCTTCAATATCATACAGATGGTAGACGGGTTTGGCCATACAGTAGGCCCTTGACTATTCGTGGTTTTGCACCCATGGTTTGAGTATTCGCCGACTGCCGAGCAACTGGCACGTGATTCAATTTCAGCCAATGGCTGTCCTCCTTTCTCCTGATTAGTTGAGCTGATGTACCGCCCCTTTTTCCTCATTCGCGCACAAGTTGTCAATGAGCCTCTTTTTTTGTGTGTGTTTTAATTACCAGTTCAGCTCTATACCACTCAAACGCTATGCGTCTTCGCTGGCTAAGCGATAGAAAAAACTGGATGTCTCTTCTGAAGAAATAAGACTTTCTCCTGAGAAACAACAGTTTTCTCTGAACTGTTGTATTAAAATCTTTTTCAATTATTATTCCAGCACAGTACCTAAGTTCATGTTTATGAGTGAGATTTTATGTTCTGTAGCATGTTTAACAACTGATACCAAAACGATCAACTTTATTACAGTACTCTTGTCATTGTCTATTTCAGTACTCATGTCCTTTTACACTGAAGTTGGAGTGACGTCTCCAAGATGGCGCTGCCCTCTGGGAACTGTTGCGGAGTTCTCAGAGTCAAATTGTTTCTTTGTTCGTTTTAATTTCTTTTATTTGTTGTTTTGTTTGTTCATGTTTTGCACTATGCTTTTCTACGACCGGTCAACTCTACTACAGCTATAAGATCGGAGTATCTTCGGGCATGTATAACTAAGCAGAGCTAATATGCTATTAGCAGAGCTAACATGCTATGGTAGGCAGCTCAATGCGAGCCTCATCCCAGCTAGCAATTAGCCCAGGCGGGAAGGGGCCAAACGACGACTCCGGCGCTTGGGATTGCAGGGGATGAAGGCCGTGTAGCCGGCTGGTATAATCGCTTTATCAGGTGTGCTCTCCTCGAGCCATGTTTCATAGAAACACAGTCCTGTAGATCCCTCTGCGCTGCAATCTGAGCATGAAGCTTCTTGTTTCGCAGGGACTGAACATTTTCAAGCAGTATGGCTGGAAGTGCTAACCAAGCCTCTGAGAACTCCGCTTGGGCGGTTATCATGGAGCTCCCATAGCATAGCAGCTCACGATAGAAGTTGTTGTGTGCTTAGTTGCCGAAGCTGAAGCTGCTCATAGCTGTCGTAGGGTTGACTGATCATAGGCAAGTATAGTGCAAAACACAAACAAACAAATAAAACAAATTAAAACGAACAAAGAAGCAATTTGACTCTGAAAACTCCGCAACATTGCCCTCTAGGTAGCGCCATCTTGGAGACGTCACTCCAAGACGTCCCTCCAAGATCAATGTAAAAGGACATGAAGCGTAATAAAGTTTATCCTTTTGGTATCATTTGTTAAACATGCTACAGAACATAAAATCTCATGCACAAACATTCTAAACATTAACTTAGGTACTGTACTGGAATAATATTTGAAAAAGACTTTAAAACGAGTGCTTTGCAACAGTATATGCTGTATAATGTTTATATTTTATCATCAATAAAAATAAGAGTAAAAATTGAAAAGTTTTTCAAAATCATTACTATATTTTACTACATTAGTAAGACTGTCTATAGAATGTGTTTAAGAAGCATATTTTAACGCATGTAATAGATACATAGTATTTTACTTCCGGCTGATCATTCACACATGTGACGTGTTACATGGGGTTTTACTTCCGGATACAGAACTTGTGTATTATCTCAATTCGGAACCGAGCCCCCACGAATGTCGAGGGCCTACTGTACTCCTTTGCGATATCACTCAACCGCATGCCATGCCAGCTTCTTCTTTTCACTAGCACCGGAAATCACACGCATGCGCGCACGTGTGTGTGTGTGTGTGTGTGTGCACGCGCACGTGTGTTGACCATATCATCTTCGCAGAGTTATAATCTTACAAATGTTTATAGAACGTTAAATGCCTGAGTCAAAAAATAAAGCAATGAGCACACTCAAAAAATTCATAAAACAACAGTAACGCTGTGCTTTACAGGAAAAGCACTATGGGAGATGCAGCTCCATAATAGCCAATGGGAGGGAGCAGTATCAGCCCTCCTAGCCAATGTGAGGAAGATAGTCAATGGGAGAGCGGCTCGTGCATTGTTTAAACGTTTGAATGGTGCATTTGGTGTGTTTCGTAAGGAGAACTTGTTTCGTATACAGAGACAAAAAATTTTTGAAAATGTTTTTTGTAACCTGGATTTTTCGTTTGCTGGGACTATCGTAAGGTGAGGTACCACTGTATATAACACAAGCACGTTATTCAGCAGTTCTCCTGTTTATTTCACAACTTTCAGGGTCAGTGGTAGGGCAACACGGGATCGATCAGTTCAAGAAAGATCAATGTGCAGTTCAAAGGATAGGCCAGTTAGAGAGTAATTAACTGTGAAGGCACAGCTTGTATGAATGTGTTCAACTGCACAGGTACAGAGAGAAAATAAATAGGGTATATCCAGTTTTACCGAACAACTAGTTTACCTTCCAGTAGCACACTCATTAGAAAATCGTCAATAAACTAAAAGCAAAGCACTGATGAAGGTTTTGCCCGACAGCATCTGAGCATGGCGGTACGGTTGTGCAGCGTTTAGCATGTTCACCTAACATCAAGAAATTCTTGGGGTTTTCATTCCCGGGCTTGGGCATTTCTCTGTGGAGCTTGCATGTTCTCCCTATACTTGTGTGGATTCCCCCTGGTTCCTCCCACAGACTAAAGACATGCACATTAGGTTAATTGGTTGTTTCAAATTGACCCTAGGTGTGATTATGAGTATGAATGGTTGTGTGTGTTGCCCTGTAATGGTCTGGTGAGCTGCTTGTTCAGTGTCGGCTGAGATAGGTACCAGCTACCAAGCAACACTAGAAGGTTTTAGTGGTTTGGCAAATGAATGATTATGTGAGTGATATCTAAACAATATGAAAACAGTTTCATGCTTTGAAGTGCAGCTTAGAGGTGTCGCCATCAACTTTGCCAATGGATATACTGTACTGTATGTATAGGTACATGCCAACAGGAGAGTCTGTTTACTTTTAATGTGCCATTGTATATAGCAACTGCTAATGAGCGTGTTGTAATACCATTCATTCATTTATTCATTTTCTGAAGTGCTTAATCCTAATTAGGGTTGCGGGGAGGCTGGCGCCCATCACAGCCAACTGTAGGCGAGGGCAGAGTACATCCTGGGCAGCTCGCCAGGCCATCGCAGGGCATGATGTAATACCACACTTCCAAGAAAAACAACTGTCCAATAATAAAGAATCCTTTAAAAAATTTCTGTATGCATAATTTTATCGAAAACATCTCCAAAATCTAATAGTCCTCTTTGTTCAGTGCCCCACCTGTGGTTAAAAAAGTACAAAAATTTGCACATCACTTTTGACTTGATTTTGATATCCTACATCTGTATAGATATAGGAAATTTTTACTGTGCATTTAACACATTCAAAGTGAGCACACACACAATGGGGGAGTGGAGAGAAGTTGGGTGCTAGGTGTCTTGCTCAAGGGCAATTCCTACTTTAGTCGTACACAATTCCCACCCAAGTATTGCCTTCCCTATTACACAACCACCACCAACCAGGGTAAGGCAAAAGCATGCACATATGTCTCCTCTGGAACATGCAAGCAAGCCACCCGCCACCCGCCTCTTTTTGTACTGCTGCATGAGCATGTGGATGCAGTCACACCCCTAGGGAAAGTGTTTTCCACCCCCTCGTATGAATGAACTCACAGACGCCCATGACTGGCTGGTGATCTCAGTGAGTGACAGGAAGTGAGCGTATGCCATTCCTCCCTCTTGTGAAAACTCGGCCAATTTCGCTCCAATGGACTCCCGGTCACGGATAGCTGTGGCATGAACCTGTCTGAACATGCGATCTCTGGGTTAATCGTGACGCACCTTGTCGATGCACCACTCAAGATTCCATTTCTTGATTTTCAAATACAGCATTCGAGTTTACAGTATATCTTGTATACTGGTCATACATACTGCTTAATGACTGCTAGTCAAGACCAAATAAAGCAAGTGACTATCATTTTTTCTCATAAATATGGAGCCAATATGTTCATTTGAATAGGCTAACACGAGACACTGTGAGAGCATCTGCCATGAATCACTGGATCTAAAAGTCAATGTTTATTGATCCTGGGAGAACGGAACACTGAGAGAGAAAGATAGAGATATGCATAGATGAATGTGCTGTACAGTATACTGTTCATTGCATGTAGGAAAAATAGCTACATGTTCTGAGCTTAATAAGAACATAAAAGGTAGGTACAAATTATCATTATTTGTTCAAAAATCTTTGACATTCATCAGTGTCTCCCAAATACAACTCATTTCTCTTTATAAAACAGGAGTACAGGCATCCCTCGCTACTTCACACTTCAATTCATGCGGCTTCAGTGCATTGCATTTTTTTAAAAAAATATTCATTTTCTGTAACCGCTTAATGCTAATTAGGGTCACGGGGAGGCTGGCGCCCATCCTAGCCAACTTCGGGCGAGGGCAGAGTACACCCTGGACAGCTCGCCAACCATCGCAGGGCAGAAACCCGCCGACGGCTTTGCAGCCTACTCTTGTTGAAAGTCAGCAATGGTTCTTTTACATGCCTCTCACCATAGACAGTGAGAGACATGGCCGGCCTTTGATAACCCAGTTAGCTGCACTGGGGAGGACAGTGACAACCTTGTGGAGAGTGGGACTCGAACCTCCAACCTTTGGATCAGCGATCCAGCGCCCTATACCACCACTGCCCCTTTTAAAATATTCACTGAATTAAAAAAATAAGGAAATTAAGGACGAATCAGAGAAAAAGTTAAGGGAAATGCTACAAAAACAAGGCCAATTATGCAAAAAACCCCGAAACAAACAAAACCCAAAAAACAACCCAAAACCCCCCATCAAAACTACTTACATTTTTATGTGAGGTGTGCATCTGTGTGCACGCGTGCGTCTGTATTTATATTTTATTTACATCTTATGCATTATTTTTTAATGTTTAATTATTATTATAAGCATTTATAACGTTGAATATGTTCACCATCATCATTTTCTGTAACCGCTTCATCCTAATTAGGGTCGCAGGGAGGCTGGTGCCCATCCCAGCCAACTCAGGGTGAGGGCAGAGTACACCCTGGACAGCTCGCCAGGCCATCGCAGTGCGGAAACACGCTGACGGCTTTGCAGCCTACTCTTGTCGAAAGTCAGCAATGGTTCTTTAACATGCCTCACGCCATAGACAGTGAGAGACATGGCCGGCCTTTGATAACCCAGTTAGCTGCACTGGGGGGGGGGGACAGTGACAACCTTGTGGAGAGTGGGACTCGAACCCCCAACCTTTGGATCAGCGATCCGGCGCCTTATACCACTAGACCACCACTGCCCCACGTTGAATATGTATTTATTGATATTATATAAACATATACATGTACGTATACGTTAGTCAGGGGTGGTCAATTCTACTTTTTGGAATTCGACGGTCGCGGGGGGATCTTGGTCCTAATTAACAGCGGCTAGTGAGGGATCTCTGTATTTAAGATTGCAGAAGGTTAGTGGAGAGAGACAGTAATATGTGCACAGGTATTTTCTGCAAAAACATTTTTTTACTACATGAACCAAATTCAGCAAGAAATACTGATGTGAGAGTTATTACAGAGCTGATGTACTGAAAGTACATGGGATTAGATTTGCCATATTTTTGATATTCTGTATCATGCCTGTAGAGAAGCACGCAGAAATCTGATTTATTATTTATGAGTTCACATGGCTACACTAAATTGCCCATGCTCGAGGTGTAAATGTGAGTCTGTCTCTCTGTGTTAGTTCCATGATTTAAACACTCCTCTTGCTCAGCCAGGATTGGCTCCAGGCCATTGTCAACCTGCAGTGGATTCATGGAAACTGAATCTTGTGAAACTAGTCCTGCAATTAGGCTGCTAACATTTGCTCATTGATCAATGTAGCGGGCCGATGGTGTAGTGGTTAGGGTGCTGGGCTTTTGATTGGGAGGATGTAAGTTTGAATCCCTGTCAGACCCCCATTGTGCTAACACCCCCGGGGTGAGGTCTTAGCACAAAGTGTTTGCCTTGTAGTAAAAATAGGCAATAGTACTTCCTCTTTTCCTTTCGGCTGCTCCCTTCAGGGGTCGCCACAGCAAACCATCCGCCTCCATCTCACCCTGTCGTCTGCATCTTCTTCTCTTACTCCAATGACCTTCATGTCTTCCTTCACCACATCCATAAATCTCTTCTTTGTTCTTCCTCGAGGCCTTCTGCCTGGTAGTTCCAACCTCAGCATCCTACTGCCAATATACTCACTATCCCTCCTCTGTACATGTCCAAACCATCTCAATCTAGCCTCTCTGACTTTGTCTCCGAAACATCTTACATGGGCTGTCCCTCTGATGTGCTCATTTCTGATCCTATCCATCCTCGTTACTCCCAGAGAGAACCTCAACATTTTCATCTCCGCTACCTCCAGCTCTGCCTCCTGCCTTTTCCTCAGCGCCACTGTTTCTAAGCCATACAACATCGCTGGCCTCATCACCGTCTTGTACACTTTTCCTTTCATTCTTGCTGGCACTCTCCTATCGCACATCACACCGGACACTTTTCTCCAACCATTCCAGCCTGCCTGCACACGCTTCTTCACCTTCACTTCACCTTCACCTTCTTCAACTTCACTTCTTCACCAAAAATGGGCAATAGTACAACAGTAAAAAAAAAAAAAACATACTAGGAGACACGGTGGTGTCATGGTTAGCAGGTCTTCCTCACAGCAAGAAGGTCTTGGGTTTGAGTTAGCTTAGGCGTTTCTGTGTGGAGTTTGCATGTTCTCCTCATGCTTACGCGGGTTTTGCCCGAGCACTCCGGTTTCCTCATACAGTACAAAACCATGCAGAGTAGGTTAATTGGCTGTTATGTGTGAGTAGGAGTATGAATGATGGTGTGAGTGTTGGCCCTGCGATGGACTGGCACCAGGGTGTACCCCGCCCTTGCCCAAAGGTAGGATTAAGCGGTTCAGAAACCGAACGAATGAATGAATGAATGAATGAATGAATAAAAAAATACTCAGGAGGCAACCTGGGATGGGCTTTCATCCCTTGGGAGTTGAACTCCTGCTCGCATCACCCTAAACCAGGGTAAGCGTCGGTCTAATGATCCAGTAGGCATGGGTATAAAAAATCCAACAGACTTCATCAACCTCCCTTTATCAATGTGATCAAACCCCACCTAGATTGACAAAAAGACTGACATGGAAAATAACCAATCACAAATGACAAACATACAAAAATATTTTTTTGTTTCAGGAACTGCTTTCAACAATAATCTCTATGAATGAATTTCAAAACAGCATGCAAAAAACCAAATTGTGTTAAAAGTTTGTCTTCCCCTTGAAAACCCAGAAAATATACAGAAACACAAATCTTTTGTCTGCTGCAGAACTGCAACATTCAAGCTTCTGTCTTGCATTCAAAATCGTGAGTGTTTTCCTAAAACTATTGGCAGGAATTCAGTGATCCCTCGCTACTTTGAGCTTCAGTTTCTGCGGCTGCAGTGCATCGTGGATTTTTCAAAAATATTCATCGAAAAATAAAAAAAATTAGGAAATTAAGGAAAAATAGGGAAAAGTGAAGGAAAATGCTGCAAAACAAAGCCAATTATGCAAAAAAAAACCAAAACTCCGCACATTTTTATGTTAGGTGCGTCATCTGAGTGTGTGCGTGCATGTCTGTATGTGTGTGTGTGTACAGGGATCCCTCATTTTCCGTGGTTAATTGGGACCGAGATCCCCACGCGACCATCGAAATCCACGAAGTAGGATCACCCCCCACAACCCCCCCTGACTGATGTACACGTACATGTATATGTGTATAAATACGTATTCAATGCTATAAATGCTTATAATAACAATTAAACATTCAAAAATAATGCATAAGCTGTAAATAAAATATAAATACACACACAGACGCACTCGCTCGCACGCAGATGGGCGTGCACAAACTCAGATAGACACCTCACATCAATGTAAATAGTTTTGTTGGAAGATTTTGGGTTGTTTTTTGTTTTGTGGTTGTTTTGTTTTTTTTGCATAATTGTCCTTGTTTTTGTAGCATTTTCCTTCACTTTTCCACCTATTCTTCCTTAATTTCCTTATTTTTTAATTCGATGAATGTTTATTTATTTATTTATTTTAAAAACCGCGATGCACTGAAGCCGCATGAATTGAAGCGTGAAATAGCGAGGAATCCCTGTACTGTACTAGTATTTATATTTGATTTAGATCTTATGCATTATTTTTGAATGTTTAATTGTTATTATAAGCATTTATAGCATTGAATATGTATTTAGTGATATTATATACACATATACATGTACATATACTTCAGTCGGGGGTCAATCCTACTTTGTAGAAATCAGCAGTCGTATGGGGAGGGTTGCATGTACAGTGTGTACAATGAGCTGCACAATATCGTGTACAATGAATATTTATTTATTTATTTATTTTTTAAAACGCGATGCAGTGAAGCTGCATGAATTGAAGCGTGAAATAGCGAGGAATCCCTGTACTGTATTTATATTTTATTTACATCTTCTGCATTATTTTTGAATGTTTAATTGTTATTATAAGCATTTATAGCATTGAATATGTATTTATTGATATTATATGCACATATACATGTACGTATACGTCAGCCCCCGGGGGGGGGGGGGGGGGTAAATCCTACTTTGCGGAAATTGGCAGTCGTGCGGGGGGAGGGTTGCATGTATAGTGTGTACAATGAGCTGCACAATATCGTGTACAATTATTGTCCAGTGTATCAGAAGTTCAGTATCCTAATGGCTTGTGGGTAGAAACTGCCCCTGAATCTGCTGGCGTGAGTCTGGATGCTCCTGTACTGTCTTCCAGATGACAGGAGGGTGAAGAGTGTGTAGCTGGGATAGCTGGGATCAGCGAGGACCTGCTGGGCCTTCCTCCTACAGCGCTGTGTGTGGTGGTCCTGGAAGGCTGGCAGTTCAGTCCTGTTGATGCGCTGTGCTGATCTATCCTCCACCTGTAACGCTTTGGGGTCCAGAGCATTGCAACTACTGAACCAGATCGTGATGCAACCAGACATAACACTCTCGATAGCGCCACAGTAAAAGGTTACAGTAGTCTGGATCCCATGCCAAAAATACAGAAAGAACATGCAACCTCCACATGGAGACACCCTAGCTCAGGAATCAAACCCAGGACCATATTGCTGTGAGGAGGCTTTGTTTACCACTATGCCACCACTCCAAAATCAAGTGTAAAAAATAAATATATTCGTGTGGATTCATTTATTATTTTCCATGTGTCCTTTGAATTGTGGGTCACGGGTGAGATGGAGCAAAACTCAGCTGTCATTGCTTGAGAGCAAACCATTGATATTTCTCCAGACATGACATACAATAATTGAAAATGCACCCAGGAAGCCATGATAGAATTGTAAAAAAAATTTATTCTCAACTTTTCCAAACATGGATAACAAACATGACAGTACATTTACAATAAATACAGTGTATTGACAGCTTTCAACAAATTGTTTTCTTTATATTTTACTTTCTGTTTCCAGAAAACTCTTTTGCTACCTTTGAAAAGGGAAAAGCACATTCGACACAAAAGAGTCACATGCTTATCTACCTACACAGAGACAAATAATCAATATTTACTTGTATTCACAAATACGTACAATCAGTGCTGTAATAAACATGCTTCAGTATGGAGTTAGAAATTTGTTAGAAAGAGGACACATGATAATATGGTGATGAAAATTCTGAAGGTGACAAGAGCAAAAAAACAGTTTTAGAATTGAACAGTTTGAATACTTTTTCCTTGAGCTTGTCAAGTTTCAAAACCAATGCTATAATAAGTTGCTTGAAGTGGTTTCAAGATAGAAATGCTTCTTAAAAATAACAAAAAATTTAGCAGCTACATTTCAGCAAACATCTTTGGAACAATACCTGAAATCTGGAGTCTTCTGGTTCGATAAGAATAAAAAAAAATGTAAAAAAAAAAAAAAAAAAAAAAAAGAATTCTACATACAAGAAAACTACCAAAAACCCACTGTAAACCTTTGATGGATCATAGTTGTCATCTCCACATCACATCCATGAATTTATGGTCTGCATATGACAGCCACAATCATTCCCAAGCTTCATGTTCATGTGCTGCTCACTGTCAAAATGTAGGATTGTCCTAACTCTTTGTAAAGCATTCTATTGGGCCCACAACGTAAACTTTGTGGTAATGCTGGGTCGCTAATGGTTTGAAGTTTCTTTGGAACTGGTGGCTGAGAAGCTCTTGATGTTGGATGCTTCTTAAGTACCAAAATATTTACTTAAATCTTGATGTGCTGACCAGACAAATAAAACTTTGCTACAATTAAGTTGGATTTACTGGGTTCTAATCTATTGTTTTCAGTCACTTTGGAGATTCTTGGAGAACACAAACCACAACTAAGCTGAAAAAATATAAACAAATCACAAAATGTACAGACAGTCGTCGACTTCCGACCGCTTTTGGTTCCGGCAGACCGGTCGTAAATCGATCTGGTCGTGTGTCGACTTTCCATTCAAATACACTCACACCAAACAAAAACAGGTGAATAAATCTCACGCATTTAAATCTATACATCTATTTTTAATTCCACGTTACTGTGACACACAGCGGAGAGCCAATCCTTTCTGTAATCCACTGTGTGGGCGGGTCCGATAGCTTCAAACTCCAATTTTATTGGATTACAACAACAGCCACAGACTGTGTGTGTTGTTTTTGAGTAAAGAGATAAATTTCCCTCGTTTTGATCGGCTCATTTCCACGAAGCCAAGCACAGCTGCAAAGCAAACACAAATGGACAGACATGGAAAAACTTCAACCTGCAGACCAGCTGATTGCCCAAACTTGGGACGCGCTTCCTGTCACATGAACACTGCAGCGTGTGATACAATAAAATTAGAGTTTCAAGGTATCAGACCCGCCCACACACAGAAAGGATTGGCTCTCCGCTTCGCGCCACAGTGACGTGGCATTGAAAGTAGATGAATAGATTTGCTCTGAGCTCTGAGCAGTTAGAAAGTGAAGCTGCATCATCTCCTGCTTGGCCTTTTAAGATGCTGGAGCTGCCAGCAGTGCAAACAACTGTCGTATGCAACACTCGCACTTAATGCCATGAATCATGCTTCATGACTTTTGTGGTCGTATAGTCGATCAGACATAACTCGCATAGGTCGTAAGTCGACGACTCACTGTATAGAGAACCCCTGCTGGACCTGCTATAATACAACATATTCAAACTTCTTCTTCTTCTTCTTCTTCTTCTCCTCCTTTCGGCTGTTCCCTTCCGGGGTCGCCACAGTGAATGATCTCCCTCCATCTCACCCTATCCTCTACATCTTCTTCTCTGACGCCAACTATCTTCATGTCCTCCTTCACCACATCCATAAATCTTCTCTTTGGTCTTCCTCTAGGCCTTCTGCCTGGTAGTTCCAACCTCAGCATCCTACTACCAATATACTCACTATCCCTCCTCTGTACATGTCCAAACCATCTAAATCTAGCCTCTCTGATTTTGTCTCCAAAACCTCTTACATGTGCTGTCCCTCTGATGTACTCATTCCTGATCCTATTCATCCTCGTTACTCCCAAAGAGAACCTCAACATTTTAATCTCTGCTACCTCCAGCTCTGCCTCTTGTCTTTCCCCCAGTGCCACTGTTTCTAAACCATACAACATCACTGGCCTTAACACCATCTTATACACTTTTCCTTTCATTCTTGCTGATACCTTCCTATCACACATCACACAGGACATATACAACATATTGAAACAATGTTAAAGAATTCTTTAAAGAATCCTGGATCGAGAATTTGAAAATACAAACAACTTTTTTTGGTTGGGCAGAGTGGGGTAAGATGATTAGTGGGGTAAGATGTTCACCCCCTGTTCCTATCTTGGAAAATAAATCGATAGACTTGTACTGCCACCTACTAGTGAGTGTTTATCCTTCCTGCCATGCTGCATTTTAAAAGAACATTTGTGAAATATCACCAAAACACTGATTTTCAAATGTCTGAGTAAACTTTTGGCATCGCAGATTATTTCATACACCTTCACCTTCACATTATTTCACACCACACCATGTTAGAGGTGAGTTTGCCATATCTATTTATTTGTAATATTTAGGCAGTAGGACATAGAGGGCAGTGGTGGTCTGGTGGCAAAAGACACTGGATCACTGATCCTAAGGTTGGGGGTTTGAGTCCCATTCTCCACAGGGTTGTCACTATCCACCCCAGTGCAGCTAACTGGGTTTCCATAGTGTGAAGTGACTATGAGTTCAACTCCTCCTCGATGGGACGCTAGTCCATCGCAGATTACCTTCCCAGTATATTTTTATTGGTACCCATTTATACTGCTGGGTGAACAGAGGCACACTTGTGGTTAAGACCTTGCCCAGGGGTCTTAGCACAGTCGGGGACCTAACTGGGATTCGAACACACAACCTCCCGATCATGAGCACAGCACCCTAACCACTACGCCACCAGTCCCACACAACTATAATAACTAAATAATAAAATTACCCACACCTCAGTATCTCAAAGGAAGTTGGCGCAAAGCAAACCCGCTTGGGTTCAATGTTGATTCAAGTTAAGTAAATGGGGCTAAAATGTTTGAAACTACTAGTAGTTATTTTCTGAACATTTGAACATTTTATTATGCTAAATGATTATGTGTATAAAGGACTTATAAAAACTTGAATTTCAGGTAGTTATCATAATGCACCATAGTTTACTTTTTGCTCCGTGATAAACAGATGCATGAAGGTCTTCTTGGTAAAACAATGTTTATAATTAAGAAGATAATTTTCAGTCCCGTGTCCAAAATGTGAAAAAGGGATCATCTTGTCCCACTCTCCCTTATCCTGCTAACAAACAAGAAAACAAACAAATCAAAAGTAAAACATAAACTGCTTGGCGGGGGTAAATACGCCTCCCTTGTTTACAGAGTCCACGATGCAGTGTGGGTTGTGAAACAGAAACTCCACAATTATATCTGCTGTGCACACCATTTGCCTTTAGCAGTGTGACATCTTCTTTACATAGATTTGAACATGTACTTCTATAGCTGTATGAAATTGTTGGGTAGTGGTGGGTGCTGGATCATGCTGTTATATGCACGGATCCAAGCATTACAAAGATGTTGTGTGTATACACGCTGTGGAAGAACGGAAGTATCTTGAGCTGTTAGAAATTGTACCTCATGGATCCATTCAGGGTGATGGCACTGCAGGGATGGTATGACATTGCCGGTCATGAATCTTGACCCAGATTTATGCATTTGAATACAGAAATCAGGGTCAGGATTCATCAATGAGTAGGTGAATTCATTCCCAATCCCATCAGATATGATGCTCTACTGCATTAAGATCACTGCCCTGAGGAGGCCTTCCAACATGCCAATGACCATTCATGAGACAAATTATGACTTCTTGTGGAGAATTTCCAGGCTTGTAAAAAAGTAGCTGATTCCCTGAGTTATTCATGGCCGGTTTCCTCTCATCAAATATTTCTTCCTTTATCTCACAATCGCTACCAATCACTGGGGGTGAAGGTCACAATGTGTTACTTCCCAGGCGAACAGTGCCAGTTGGCCGTATTTTTCTGATCTGCCGCTTATGCAATGTCATAAGTGACATAACACGCCTAGAGGAGACCGCTAGACACCCATGATTGACTAGTATTGCTGTGAGTGACAGGGAAAAAATGTATGTCTAATGCATCCTGTCCTCCATCAAGCTTGGTGCATTAGCCCTCTTGAACTCCTGGCTCACGAATGGCTGAGGCATCAACTGAGAATCATACCTGCAAACTTTCCATGATATTGCAAGATGTGTTGCATTTCTATTCAAAATATGTGACCCTAAAGGACAATAGCAGTCTGATCTCATCTGATCTCATCTCAGCTCATCTCATCTCATCTCATCTCATCCACTTAATCCGGAGTAGGGTCGCGGGGGCAACAACCTAAGCAAAGAGACATCTCTGTCCCCAGCCACTTCCTCCAGCTCTTCCGGGGGAACACCAAGGCGTTCCCAGACAAGCCGAGAGACATAGTGCCTCCAGCGTGTTCTAGGTCGACCCTGGCATTTGTTTTCGGTCGGACATGCCCGAAACACCACACCAGGGAGGAGTTTGACAAGACAATAACAGTCCACAAGCAAAAATGTAAGAATATAAATGAGAGTGTAATGTAAATATTCAGCCTGGGTATGGTATGACATCTTTTTACTAGAGGTGTCATGAAGACATGGAAACAGTTGCATACAACTGTCAGGATTAAGAAATGGCAGAAGAGTAGTTGGAAAACAAACAAAGCAATGTGGAGGAAAAACAATGCAAAGTCAAAATCCACACAAGCAATACTGACAAACATATTCATAACCACACATTTTCATTTCATTTGTGTTTATGGCATGGAGCAGATGCCGAGAGCGACTTACATGAATGCTTTGAAGTCTCTATCAGTAAGTGCATCCTGATACTGGTTCATTGGGTCATAGACTAAAAATACAATCAGTTTAAAAACTGGATGAGACGGAAAATTCTTTAGTATGAAAAACATACAGTTCAGGTAAAAATTAATACATAATTTGTCTTCTCTTATTTCTCTAAACCAAGGTTCAGTTCATTTTCTGTAACCGCTTAATCCTAATTAGGGTAGCGGGGAGGCTGGCGCTCATCCCAGCCAACTCTTGGCGAGTTCAGAGGCCACCCTGGACAGCTCGCCAAGGCAGAAACATGCTGACGACTTTGCAGCTACTCTTCTTGAAAGCCAGCAAGAGTACTTTTATATGAATCTCTCATCATAGACAGTGAGAGACATGACTGGCCAGCACCTTCATCACTAAGCAACCACGTCCCCTAAACCAAGGTGCACATGTAAAAAAACAAAAAACAAAAACTGAGACCCTGCATAGAGTGAATGCACTGTAACTAACCATGCCTCTTCGACTGATCACACTTTAACTAACCTATCCAATGTGAACTACATTTACAGCATTCACTAATCTCACCCAACTCAGAGCAAGGGCTAGGTACACTCTGGAGGGCTTGCCAGGCCATCGCAGGGCCAACACATCACACTCAAATTTAGGCATGATTTGGATCTATTATTATTATTATTATTATTATTATTGGCGGCAAGGTGGCGTAGTGGTTAGCACGTCCGCCTCACAGCAAGAAGGCCCGGGTTCGATTCCCGGCCTGGGCGTTTCTGTGTGGAGTTTGCATGTTCTCCCCGTGCTTGTGCGGGTTTCCTCCGGGTGCTCCGGTTTCCCCCGAAATCCAAAGACGTGCACTGTAGGTTAATTGGCCGTTCTAAATTGACCGTAGTTTCTCTCCTGAAGCGGCACTGGAACCCAGTCGTATCGGCACTTGCCTTTCCATTGGATCCTTCCGGTGGCGCCGAGACAGGGGGGGACTTGCTGCTTGGGTAACAGCCTGTCCCTCATTACTCCCTACCCAGGTTCTGTGCGCTGGGGAGTATCACCAGTTGGGATACTGGCCAGAGCGCAGCCATAGTCCTTCGGGACTGACGGAGGCCTACGCTATTATTATTATTATTATTATTATTCCAAACAGGGTGGTTAAAGCCTTTCTTAACCGACACTTAGCAAAAGTGGGGTGTACGCAGACCAGCTTGCCAGTCTATTGAACGGCTAACAAATACTGTACAACCATTCACACTCCACCCTCTCTTCACCCAAACGTCCAGAACATGCGGCAACAAACTTGGTGACACAACTACAAAGTCAATCATTCACAGAAAGTCCTTGCCCGTTCGCGGTTCAGCACTTGCGCCCCACATACTCGCGAATTAACAGCAAACCCGGAAGTTACTGGCATGTGATTCAAATTTAGCCAATGGCTGAGAGCTTTTGTTTCTCCCTCCTGCTGATTGGTTGCAGATGATGTGTTGCAGATGATGTGTTGCAGATGATATCTCCTTTACGCAGATGTCATCAAAGTGATTGCCTGAATTGTGAATTCCCGTTTTTTTCGTGTGTTTTTAATTATTATTTAAGTGCTATGATGCCACTCAAAAGCCCGGCATCTTCTCTAGCTTCTGGTAAAGAGCCTAAGCGCTTTATTTATTCATTAATATTATCACAGTACAAAATTAAAAAGTTTTTACTTAATCATTACTACATTCTACTGCATTATTACTATATTGATGAGCTAGATTGAGATGGTTTGGACATGTACAGAGGCGGGATAGTGAATATATTGGTAGTAGGATGCTGAGATTGGAACTACCAGACACAAGGCCTAGAGGAAGACCAAAGAAGAGATTTATGGATGTGGTGAAGGAGGACATGAAGGTAGTTGGTGTAAGAGAAGAAGATGCAGAGGCTAGGGTGAGATGGAGGGAGATGATTCACTGTGGCGACCCCTGAAGAGAACAGCCGAAAGGAAAAGAAGAAGAAGAATTACTCTATTAATGACTTAGCCTGTCTATCTCTCTAGTGCCTGAGTCATAGGATGACCATTGGTGACCCACCATGAAGGATAACGCCCTGGTTATCATCTTCATGGAGGTTTTCTTGACAGGATTAGTGCAGTGGTTTGCCATTGCCTTCTGTACAATGCAAACCTACGGGCAATTTACAACAGCCAATTAACCTACTGTGCATGTCTTTGGATTGTGGGAGGAAACCAGAGCACCCGGAGGAAACACACGCAAGCACGGGGAGAACATGAAAACTCCACACAGAAACACCCAGGCCGGGAATCACACCCAGGCCTTCTTGCTGTGAGGCGGACGTGCTAACCACTACATGCCAGACTGTCTATAGAATGTGTTTAATTAGCATATTTTAGCGCATGTAATATCATACATAGGGTTTTAAAACCGCGTCACTAACTCGCGGATTTTCAGGATCCGCGGGAAGGGGCGGAATGGAACCATCGCGAATAAGGGGCCTACTGTACATTTACCATTGCAGTATTTGGTAGATGCTCTTATCCAGAGTGACTTACAATTGTCATTTTTATACAACCAAGCAATTGAGGGTTAAGGGTCTTGCTCAAGGGCTCAACATTGGTGACAATAGGAATTGGACTGCTGACCTTTGCCTCAGTAACTCATTGCCTCAACCACTAAGCCAGCACTGCCACAACTGACCAATCCAGAGTTGCCTTGCTCAAGTGAATGTGTATAAAAGTCTGAAGAATCATAAAATAGAGAACATTATTGACCATGATCCTGTGTACTGTGCTCTCCCCAGGTCTTCGTTTCTATGTACAATGAATTAGTCAATATTATAGAATAACCTACATCGTAGGAATCGCACTGAGTTGACTGCATTGTAACTAGCCACGCCTTTTCTTCTTATCACATTTATTTTTAGATTTATCCCCATTTTCTCTCGAATTTAGTCATATCCAAGTCCACCCATCGGGTATTGCCTTACTTATCACATGACCACCATTGACCAGGGAGGGTCGAAAGCATGCACACGACCCCTCTGTGACATGCGATGCTAGCCAGCTGCCTCTTTTCAAACAGCGTATTTAGGGGCGGTCTAACACACTCAGAGGGAAAGTGCTATCCGCCCCCACGTACAAATAAGCTCACAGTCGCCCATGATTGGCTGGCGATCACTGTGAGTGACAGAAGTGAGCATATGCCGTCCCTCACTCCCTTGAGAGCTCAGCCAATTAGCTCCCATGGACTCCCGACTAGGGCAGTGGTGGCCTAGTGGTAAGGCTCTCACTGTCTATGATGTGAGGTTCAAGTTAAAGAACCATTGCTGACTTTCATCAAGAGTATCTGCATAGCTGCCAGCATGTTTCTGCCCTGCGATGGCCTGGCAAGCTGTCCATGGTGTACTCTGCCTTCGCCCAGAATCAGCTGAGATGCGCGCCAACCTCCCCACAACCCTAATTAGGATTAGGTGGTTCAGAAAATGAATGAATGAGTGAACTCCTGACTATGGATGGCTGTGGCATTTGAATTTGTGATCTCTTGACTATTGGTTGTGCACCTTGTTGATGCGCCACTCAGGGGCCTTTCAACTACAGTATATTTTAACTAGCCTATCCTGCGTGAGCTACATGTAGTGCTTTCTTTGAACTGACTAATTCTGTGTTTCCTTGACTTGGTAAATTGATATAAAAGTCTTAAAAATCATGAAATAAAGAGAGAACATTGCCAACCGCAGACTCCTCAGACCTGATGAGGCAAAGAAATGTCTGAGCAGAGGTAGATGTGTCTAATAAAGTGCTTCTCAATTACCTTCTGTGGCGCCCCCTCTCGGAAGAAAAAAACATTTCACCACCACCCCCCCCACCGACCCGCGAGTGCCTATAAATAGTGTTATTTGTCTATAATGTTGTTATTAGTACATCTCTGCATAACACTGTGTCTTTATTATTATTAAAAACAAAAAAGAAAGAAATATAGCTCAACTTACCATAAAGAAAAAACTTAATTAACATTTTTTAATCTGTAATAGAAAAGATTTAAAATGCACCAATGTCTCTGAATATCTTTGTCTCTCTCCACCTTTCTCTTCATTCCTGTGAGAAATTTTTACATATTGTTTACTGCAACTTCATATTGTTTGCTGTGTGGAAAAACCTCGACACCATAGCCCGACAATGAGAGTGCCACTGCCAACTAGTGGAGTGGAGGTGCAATTACACTTAATTCCCAGACACTATTCCAGAAAACCATGTTCTCCAGGGTCACACCGAACCCCCCTTCCCCCCGGCATCATACCGCGCCCCACTATTTGAGAAACAATGCTATAATATCAAGCATCTGGGAATTTCTTTGTTTGAATTGCAATGCAGTTATATCTTCTTCTCATAATATTCAGTCAATACAAAAATCAACAGATAAAGGTGAACACATACAGACTCATATTTTTTCAGAAAGTGCAAAGCTGAAAACTTCAGGAAAAATAAGGTCTTTAAACGTTGTGACTCGTTTGTTTCAACATCTAGGGGAAGTTACTTTCACCGCCAAGGTGTCTCTACAGAGAACAGCCTTGATGTATGATTTCCTTGTACTTTAAGAGATGGTGGTATCAGTAAGCAGTGCAAGAGGATCGGAGAGGGCATGATGCAGAGTGGGATGTGAGGTAAGTGCTTTGAGGTAAAATGGGTGCTGGTCCATTTTTGGATTTGTAAACAAGCATCCATGATTTAAATGCAAATCAACACAACAGGATTACTGTAAATCCTCACAATGAGTGCATGAAGTGGTGTGCTCAGTGTGCAGCAAATGAAAATCAGGAACAGATGTGTGAATTAAATCATGACGCTTGGGAGTGATGTTATGTTCGCCCTGGAGTTTTGCGGGATCCTGGAATGTCTCTTAATTCCTTTCTTAAAATTTTATTATAGGTCAGGGGCTCCCGATTGGTGCAGTAAGAAGGTGCGTTTCTATTAATCTGTTTTAATGCCACAGCTGTCCGTGGCTGGGAGTCCATGAATGCTAATTGGCCAAGATTTCATGGCAGGGAGGGACAACATATTCTCACTTCCCTGTCACTCACAGCGATCGGGAGGACAGATAGCGCTTTCCCTCCAAGTGTTCCCCGAAATACGCCTGCCCCTGCAGTTCGAAAAGAGGTCGGTGGCTAGCACTGCATGTCAAGGAGAGTGCGTGTGCATGATTTCGTCCCTCCCTGGTCGGTGGTGGTTGTTTTGGTCAGGAAATCAATACCTGATGTGTGGGAAATGTATACGACTGAATAAATTAGGGGGAACATTTGAGAAAAATCGAAATAAATAAATAAATAAATAACCCTTATTATATGTCACAGAGGAGAAAAGGTAGAAATAAAGTCTGTTGGGCTTTTTACACTTGAACCAGTGCTTATCCCCGGTTTCCATAGTGTGAAGTGACCAGGGGTTCAACTTCTCCCGGATGGGATGTTAGTCCATCGCAGGTTACCTTCCCAGTATATTTTTACTGGTACCCATTTATATTGCTGGGTGAACAGAGGCACACTTGTGGTTAAGACCTTGCCCAGGGGTCTTAGTGCAGTGGGGGTCTAATTGGGATTTGAACACACAACCTCCCGTTCATAAGCCCAGCACCCTAACCATTACGCCACCAGCCCCTCTATATGTCACAGGAGAGGAAATACTAAAATATGCAGGTGGTTGTCCAGGACCAGGATTAGGAAACACTGTCTTCCATCAACATAAAGAAGTGGAGGATATTCAGCACCATATTTTTAGCACCCATTATTCAGAGAAAACATCTATGACAAGACTAAACACACACACACACACACACACACACACACACACACACACACACACACACACACACACACACACACACACTAACGTATTGGCAGCCAGTTCTCCAGGCATAATCTTTTGAGCTTTTTGTTCCTTTTCTCTCTTAATCAAGTGTGAGAAGAGAAGGAGAGAAGAGAGAGGATGGAGGCAAGGTGACAGAGTGGTAGGAGAAGGATAGAAAGAGATTAGATGTTCTTTGGCCCAGACAGCCAGTTTAAAAAAAGGAAGAAGCTCACTCACTCAGCCCGAGGGTCAATTTGTACCAGCCAATTAACCTAATGTCTATTGACTGTTGGAGGAAACTGGAGTTCCTGGAGGAAACACACAGGCATAGGGAGATCATGCAGACTCCAACTTATTCTTGGTTTAAACTCATAGACTTTCAAAATAATATTTTAATGGATAAAGTCATTCATTCATTTTATGAACTGCATAAATGTAATTAGGCTCGCATGGAGGCTGGCCCCATCTCAGCCGACTCTGGGCGAGGACGGGGTAAACCCCAAAACACCTTGCCAGGGTATCGTAGGGCCAACACTCACACAACCATTCACACATAGGGGAGATTTAGAACAGCCAATTAGCCTACTGTATGTTTTTGGACTGTGGCAGGAAACAGGAGTACCCAGAGGAAGCCCACGTAAGCACGGGGAGAGCATGCAAACTCCACACAGACACGCCCAGGCTGGGACTTGAACCCAGGCCCTCTTACTGTGAGGTGGAGTTGCGAGCCACTCTGCCAACGTTAGATGATAAGCTGTTTGTTAAGCTCAAAGGAAGAGATAATGAAATGAGCTGTGTTTCTCCTCCACATGAATCAGTCGTCTCATTTGAGATAGTTAAGATGAATGAGGAGGAATTGAAATGCTTTCGTGCATACGAATGTACATTAGTGGAAAGAGGTCTCTGCAAATTGTGCCTTGAAGCTCTTGGTGTTGAGTAAATAACATAATTGCACTGGACATATTTAAGGCCTATTCATTTTGAAGACTTTATTCCATCTGTAATTATTCATAGTGGATGTGAAAGGCATTTATTTTATATTAAAGGCTCTGCTTTGAGGTCAGAGCTGTTCAATACAACTGAATACACCTGC
>CM045733.1:18337500-18405000 GCA_024760905.1 Plotosus lineatus
AATTCCGGTTTCCCTCCAATATTAATACTTCCACAATATTATATTCTCACTCACTTGCTGAACCACCTAATCCAGGGCCATGGGGAGGGTGGAGCCTGTCTCAACTGACACTGTGTGAAGGAAGTGTATACCGTGAAGAGCTCACCAGACCATTACATGGCAACACACACTCACACCAAGGGTCAAGATGGAGCACTTAGAAGAAACTCACAGAAACACGAAGAGAACATGCAAACTTCTCACGGAAACACCCTCATCGAGCCTGGGAATCAAACCAAGGGCTTTCTTGGTGTGAGGCAGTCATGCTAATCGATACACCACTGTGCCACGCGGTTTATATTCTACATATAATATTGTTGTACACCTGAGAAAGTATGTTCATAAACACTACATCAAGAAGCATCATGCTCTGTTCAACAGTATATACATGAATATACGATTGGTGCTTCACGGACACACATCATTGATCATGCCCACCAATGGACTTGAATGAAAGACAACAGCATGATGATTTATCTCAGCACTGAAATGGAAGATTCTATCACAGTGCTCATCACTAATCTCATGCACTCATTTACTGAATCACTTATTCCTGCTAAGGTTGCCACCACTGGGTGAAGGTAGTGCTCGCTAGACCATCACAGGGTAACACACACACACACACACACACACACACACACACACACACACACACACACACAAAACTATACTCACACTAAAATTAAGAGTCACTTTGAAACAGCCTAATGTGCATAGCTTTGGACTGTGAAGGAAACCAGAGTACCCAGAGGAAACCCCTACCAGCACAAGAAGAACGTGCAAACTCCACATACAAATGTCTGAGCTTTGGAATCAAACCCAGTACCCTCTTGCTGTGAGGTAGACAGACTAACCACTAGCCCACGTCATCCCTTGAATATTGCGGATAATGTCGACCAGACCTGGCCGCGATATTCGAAAAACCGCGAAGTGGGAACACACCTCTCATTTCTACCATGTTGTCTCATTTCTATATGTATTCGCGTCTATACAATATCAAGAAGTGTATATTAAACGTTACACAGTTCTTTGCATATGTAAATACTGTAATGTATTAATACTTAAATAGAATTTATATATAAATACTTGGGAGTAACGAGGATGGATAGGATCAGGAATGAGCACATCAGAGGGACAGCACATGTAAGACGTTTTGGAGACAAAGTCAGAGAGGCTAGATTGAGATGGTTTGTACATGTACAGAGGAGGGATAGTGAGTATATTGGTAGTAGGATGCTGAGGTTGGAACTACCAGGCAGAAGGCCTAGAGGAAGAACAAAGAGACGATTCATGGATGTAGTGAAGCAGGACATGAAGGTTGCTGGTATAAGAGAAGAAGATGCAAAGGATAGGGTGAGATGGAGGCAGATGATTCGTTGTGGCGACCCCTGAAGGGAAAAGCCGAAAGGAAAAGAAGATGAAGATATAAATACTTTAAGTACTGTACTCACTTCTGACAATAGCTCTTCTCCACGGTGCAGGAGGTTCACAAACACTATCTCTCTAGTGCCTGAGTCGTAGGACGACCATTGGTGACCCACCATGAAGGATAACGCCCTGGTTATCATCTTCATGGAGGTTTTCTTGACAGGATTAGTGTAGTGGTTTGCCATTGCCTTCTGCACGATGTGAACCTATGGGCAATTTAGAACGGCTAATTAACCTACTGTGCATGTCTATGGATTGTGGGAGGAAACCGGAGCACCCGGATGAAACCCACGCAAGCACGGGGAGAACATGCAAACTCCACACAGAAACACCCAGGCCGGGAATCGAACCCAGGCCTTCTTGCTGTGAGGCGGACGTGCTAACCACTACGCCACCGTGCCACCCACAAACATTATAAGATCACAAAATCACAAAAATCACGCGGGAATGTTCGAGGCAACAGCGTCACGCGTCTAAGCCAATCAGCTTGCGAGATTGAGTTGAGTGGGCGGGAAGCAACAGTGTCACGCATCTAAGCCAATATGCTTGCGAGATTGAGTTGAGTGGGCCGTCCCAGCCTAAAATGGGGAGGAGGGGCACTTCAGTCTGTCGTTTGGAAACAATGGACGCAGCCTGCCTTGGGTCCTTGCCTTCCGCTTGCTTCCATGCGAGTCTCAGGCCAAATTTTGAATTTTTTTATGAATATTTTTTCTTTTCCTTAAAATATGTGCGCGATGTACCAAGACCACGATGCTCAAATCGCGAAGTGGCAAGGGATTACTTTAGCTATGTCACTTCTTTATGGTGTACAGTAGGCCCCCGTTATTCGCAATGGTTTGGTTCCGGCCCTCCCCACAGATCCTGCAAATCCTTGAATTATTGACACGGTTTTAAAACCCTATGTATGATATTACATGTGCTAAAATATGCTTGTTAAACACATTCTATAGACAGTCTTACTCATTAATACAGTAATAATGCATTAAAATGTAGTAATGATTAAGTAAAAACTTTTTAATTTTGTACTGTAATAATATTTATGAATAAATCAAGTGCTTCGGCTCCTTACCAAACGCTAGAGAAGATGCAGGGCATTTGAATGACATCATAGGGCTTAAATAATCATTAAAAACACACTTAAAAAACCCCGTGAACTCACAATTCAAGCAACTCAAAGGCGTTGGATCACTGATCCTCAGGTTGGAAGGCTCATTCACCACAAGGTCACTGTCCCCCCAGTGCAGATAACTGGGTTATCAATGGCCGGCCTTGTCTCTCACTGTCTATGGTGTGAGGTTCATGTAAAAGAACCATTGCTGATTTTCGACAAGAGTAGGCTGGAACTTCCGCCCTGCGATGGCCCGGCAAGCTGTCTGGGGTGTGCTCTGCCCTCAATCGGAATCGGCTGGGATGGGCACCAGCCTCCTTGTGGCCTTAATTAGGTTTAAGCAGTTACAGAAAATGAACTGAACAAGTCAAGCAATCACGTTGATGACATGTGTGTGAAGGAGAAAACAAAGAGGTATACACATCATCTGCAACCAATCAGCAGGAGGGAGAAACAAAAGCTCTCAGCCATTGGCTAAATTTGAATCACATGCCAGTAACTTCCGGGTTTGCCGCTAATCCGCGAGTATGCGGGACATGGGCGCTGAACCGCGAATGGGCAAGAACCTACTGTATTGTGCTTCAGAAGTACTTTTAACCAGTAGTGTAGTCAGGCAGTTAATCCCATAATGTTAACTAGTAGATATGGCCTGCAAAAACAAACAAACAAACAAACAACAACAACAAAACAGGAAACTTGTTATTCACGACAACATTAAACTCATTTCTCAATTTCTTTTTATGACTTTGCCACCTGCTGTCCATCGAAGAGACGTTTGGTACACAGCTGTGGTGGGGATTCTTTGAAATCATAAAAGATTTTTATGGCAAATTGGAAATGAATTGGCACTGGATTACTGCCAGTGTAATCAACAAGCTTTTGAAAATAAACTTGGCAGCATTTGGCTGAAATACTCAAAATGTCAGCATGATCATATTTTATTATTTGCATTTTATTGGACTTTATTAACATAATGGAATATTTAACAAATGCCCTTATTACAAAATAGCCATTGCAGTTATGGTGTGTGTGTGTTTGTGTGTGTGTGTGTGTGTGTGTGTGTGTGTGTGTGTGTGTGTGTGTGTGTGTGTGTGTGTGTGTGTGAGTGTGTGATAAAATGGTTTGTGAGATCTGGAGGCACAAATATAACTTCTCACTTTGTGAATTTGATGTACACTGGTGACCAGGTCCTCAGTGTAATTTGAATAAGGCTTAAGCTTCTTTCTTCCACTGTGCATTGGACCAGTACATGATGCTTGAGAACTTAATGGTATATTCACAAGCTTTGAAATCATAATCGAGAGAAAATAAACTACGATTCTGCATAATTTCTTCTGGGGCTGTTTAAGATTTGCATCCGTTGATATATTAAAAAGTGTATGTACGGTGGTGCAGGTCAGGTTTCTATCTGTGGAATGTTGCCTGCTCTCTCCGAGTATGTCTGGCTGTCCACTGGGTTCTTTATTTTCATCCTATCTTGAAAAAAAAACATGTAGATATGTGGATTACTGTGGTACCTCAATTTACAAAATTAATCCGTTCTGGAAGTGGTTTCATAACCTGGGGTTTTCATAAGTTGAACCGCATTTTACATGTAAAACGTGTGATTCGTTCCAAGGCTCCCAATACTACCTCCTAAACCCTTTAAAAATGATAAAAGTATACCTTTTAAGGCCTCCTTCTGCTTCAATATTGTACTGATGGTAGACGGGTTTGGCCATATTTCTTTGCGAAATCACTCAGCCGCATACCATTAGCCTGCTTCTTCTTTTCACACGCACCACGAATCACACGCATGTGTGTGTGTGTGTGTGTGTGTGTGTGTGTGTGTGTGTGTGTGTGTGCACGCGCGCGTGTGATGACCATGTCTTCTTAGCAGAGTTATAATCTTACAAATGTTTATGCAAGGTTAAAAGCCTGAGCCAAAAAATGAAGTTGCAATGAGCACACTCAAAAAACTCATGAAACAACTGTAACTCTGTCCTTTACAGGTGCACGATTATTTATTATTTATGGAAATGCAGCTCCATAATAGCCAATGGGAGGGAGCTGCATCATTCCTCCTAGCCAATGGGAGGCCAGCGGGCAGGATGTTGGGAGATTCAATGGGAGAACAACTCCTGCATTGTTTGAATGGCGCGTTTGAATGTTTGAATGAAGAGTTTGACGCGTTTCGTGAGGAGAACTTGTTTAGTATACAGAGACCAAAAATTTTGGAAAATGTTTTTCGTAACCTTGATTTTTCATTTGTTGGGACTATCCTAAGATGAGGTACCACTGTAGTTATAATGAATAAACATTAGGTGTGAATGAGTGTATGAATATGTGTATTGTTATGGGCATGTAAATAATAAATGTAAAAATGTTAATATAGATATTATGAATATATAAACGTTGTGAGTGTAATTATATTCAGTTGGTGTGCTGTGGATGGTGGCACATGGTATTCCTCAACTGTTTTTGGGTCACAGTTGTTTTGCCTTCATGGTTTAATTGGGTCTGGAACTTTCCAGCATACTAAGGAAACTTCAAGATAGATGCGAGTTGCACATGTACCCTGTGATGGGTCAGGTGATTAGAACATTCGAGAGATGGACCTTTCCCGAACCTTAGAGAATCTATATAAGGACCTGTTGCCGACTGGATCGAGGGGGCGAATCATCCAGCACGCTTCATCCAAGTTTTGTCATTCAAGACTTCATCACCCAAGTCCATCATCCGCATTCATCCACAGCCAACGCGAGGATTTTCATCATTCTTTTCTTTCGATATGCGGGTTTCCTAGCTTTCGACCGCCAGCACTCGTGCCGTCTCTAAATTTACCATACTGCAGCTACTTGGTGACTATCTTTATTTTGTGACCATTGTTCTATTTGCATTTTGGTTTAGGTCTAAATTGTAAGTTATTATTTTGTCTTATTTTGTTCATATTCCTAAATTGTATATATTATATGTGGTGGTTTGTCGTGTTTTGCTGGTTTCATGGGGAACGTTTCCTCTTCTAAATTCCATACGTAACAGTATCCAGATCCATCAGAAACTAGAATGGGACAATGCCATAGATTATTCATTTATTATGTTGGGTGCTACATTCTTTTTGTAAAGAGCTCAAGTGAGTTGCTTGGTGTGAATATGACAAAGGACTTTACAAAACCCTTCATACCTCATTCCTCTCATTCGTTCATTTTCTAAACTGATTAATCCTAATTAGTGTTGCGGGGAATCTGGTGCCAATCTCAGCCGACTCTGGGTGAGGGCGAGGTACACCAGATTGCCAGACCATTGCAGGGCTAACACTCATACAACTATTTACACTCACACTCACACCTAGGGGTAATTTGGATCTGGGTGAGGGCGAGGCACACCAGATTGCCAGACCATTGCATTGCAGACCATTGCCAGACTATTTACACTCACACCTAGGGCACTGCTTCTCAATTATTTTCTGTGGCGCCCCCACTAGGAAGAAAAAAAACATTTCACACCTCTCCCCATCCGCCCGACGAGTGACTAAATATTATTTGTCTATAAAATTGTTATTATTACACCTCTGCATAACATGGTACTCTATTAACATTAAAAACAAAAAAAGAAAGAAATATAGTTCAACTTACAATAAAGAAAAACTTGATTCACATTTTTAATCTGTAACAGAAAAAGATTTAAAGTGCACCAATGTGTCTGAAATAAAAAATACATCCTGATTGAAACTCATTCAACTTATTTATGTCTTAATATCTCCGTTTCTTTCCACCTTTCTCTTCATTCCTGTTAGAAATTTTCCCATGTTGTTTCTTGAGGGGTTGTTGACTGCACTTCATACCGTTTGCTTGTGCGAAAAACCGCGACACCATAGCGCGACAATGAGAGCGCCACTGCCAACTACTGGAGTGAAGGTGCAATTACACTTAAATCTCATACCCTATTCCAGAAAAGCATGTTCCCCAGGGTCATACTCACTCCCCCCCAGCATCACCCCCCCCCCCCTTAATATTTAAGAAGCACTGATCAAGGGGTAATTTGGAGCACCGACTCAGCCTACTATGCATGTTTTGGGCTGTGGGTGGAAACCGGATTACCCTAAGGAAACCCACACAAACACGAGGAGAACATGCAAACTCCACACAGAAACACCTGCGCTTATAATTGAACCCATGCCTGCTTGCTATGAGGCACATGGGCTAACCACAACACCACCATGCCGCCTTCATACCATCCTCTTCATTAGTTAAAAAAAAGTCTGAGTACCATCTCTGTTTCCTTAGGAGACTTAGGTGAGCACACAACCCCTTCCCTACAACAGACAGGAGAACGTTCAGAGTGCCATGAAAAGCTGTGTGAGAGGACAACTGCATTATTGCAAGTGCATACAGTAGATAGTAAAAACATTCTTGTATTTTTCCCCACGTCGATCAAAAACACTTCACTTAAAAGCTCAGTTTACAAAACCAATAGCCTTGTGAATGACCCATCCCACAGTCTTTTTATCCCATGTTGTCTGGCCGAATGTATTCAAAAGCTTCTTCCTAAAGGAACAATTTCAGGTTTTTTTTAACATGAGCCCCCATCTCCTTCATTCCATTCTGTTTCAACCAGTGTAAAAAATGAATGAAACTTTTCCAGTATTGACTTACAATGCTACAACTCGTCACCACAAGCCTACTATGCACAGTAACCCTACAGGGCAAACAACCACATCACAATACATTGCTTGATTTTGCCACTGACAGGCTAAAATATTATTATTTTATAAATAAAATAATATTATTAAGTATCTGACAGCGTGCAGTTGCATGTGATCTTATCTTTAAATTATTTAATTTTGATTTCATCTGCAGTGATTATGATCTCAGAAAAATTTCTTTAATTTTTATTGGCAAATTGAATTAAGATACTCATTCATTCATTTTCTGTAACCACTTAATGCAGATAAGAAGGCAATATTGCACATAAAGAAAGCATTTAGATAAAATATAAAGGACCAACTAAAAACAATATCCATTCTCTGTAACCGCTTAATCCTAATTAAAGTAAGCAATAGTTCTTTTACATGAACCTCACACCATAGACAGGGAGAGACATGCCCGGCCTTTGATAACCCAGTTAGCTGCACTGTCGGGTGGGGTGTGTGTGTGTGACAACCTGTGGAGAGTGGGACTCGAACCCCCAACCTTAGGATCAGTGATCCAGCACCGTTACCACCAGGCCACCACTGCCCAGTTAAGACACTGTTTGAACTAAAGAAGACTTTTAATTTATATACACAATTTCAAGTACATGTGATTTTATTCAATTTGAATGATGAGCACATGAATTAATATAGATGTCAAAATTTGGTTCCATAACCCGTTAATGTTGAGATTACAAGGAATACAATTAATGAAACAGTCAGTGACATAAGACATGTATTAGGCTAATTAACATAATTTCTTTTTAATTAATTACTACATAATAGTCTGTCCTACTTTTTAGAATTTGCATATGTAAAAAAAAAACAAACCTGAAAAATACCATGGCACGATCTCAAAAAATAAAAACCATCATTTCAATGGAAAACAAGAGTAAAAATAAATGATAGCTAATTAAAAATTCATATGATTAGTGTTTTATTACCCAAACTCAAACTGCAACCTTCGTCTTGGTATCACTGTAAAGAAGTTTGAGTTGTTTCTGCTTGACTTATTTTTGGCATTTAACCCCCGCCCCCCATTTATACATATATATATATATATATATATATATATATATATATATATATATATATATATATATATATATATATATATATATATATATCGCAGTTTAACCTTGGCTTACACTGACGCATAATGTCTGCAATCTTTTGATTTGATAAACTGCAGAGGTAAATGATTTATGAGCATTCCTGGAGTATGCTCAGGGTATGAAAAGGAGGCCAAGAGTTGAAACTTGAAGGCATTGCGTTTCCAAGTTCATCAAGATGTCCTACAATGACTCATCAAGGTCTTTAATGCGATATTGCACTCTCTGACAATTCTCAAGTTCTTTTACGATCGATGTCAAATCATAATACATTTTAATAACACACAATCAGCACCATCATCACGAATCCACTGAGTTCCCCCCAAAATCATCATGTCATGGTGATCGTGGACATCGTGTCCCAATGTAAACCTTACACATTTGAGTTTATAAGAAGAATTGCTGGTGTTATATCCAGTTCTGGCAGAAAATGCCACCCACAGTGAAACACGACTCAGCTAAATATATTGAGAAGTTTGACAAAGAGTGTCAGTCCTGTCAGATGGAAAAGTATTGTTTTATTGGCAGTTGAGATCCCTTTGCCAGACGCAAGGTGTGGATGTCTGAAGAACAGTACTGGACATGTGTTACTCATATTAACAGTCTTCTCTGTTCGTTTTTTGGAACTGTTTAATCCTAATTAGGGTCACGGGGAGGCTGGCGCCCATCCCAGCTGACTCCAGGTGAGGGCAGAGCACACCCTGGACAGCTCGCCAGACTATCGCATTGCAGAAACATGCTGATAGCTTTGCAGCTTACTCTTGTTGAAAGTCAGCAATAGTTCTTTCACATGAACTTCACACCATAGACAGTGAGAGACATGGCCGGCCTTTGATAACCCAGTTAACCCAGTCAGTACAGAGACATGGGGCCCAGCTGGGGGTCATATGGCCCAAAATATGGGGCCCATTTGGGCTACCCATCTGGGCCCCAGAAGATTTTGTCCATGGGTTCCATGTGGGCCCCATCTGGGCTTGCCCATATGGGCTAAAATATGGGTCCCACGTGGGCAGCAACTGGGCGACACCGGATGGGCTAAAATATGGTTCCCATGCAGGCAGCAACTGGGCTAGCCCAGATGGGCTAAAATATGGGTCCCACACGGGTGACACATGGGCTTGCCTAGATGGGCTAAAATATGGGTCCCTCACGGGTGACACATGGGCTTGCCCAGATGGGCTAGAGCATGGGTCCCATATGGGTAAAAAATGGGCTTATATGTGGGTCACATATGGGCAACACATGGGAACGCATGGGCCTTGTACCAAAACAGTTTAAATGCTGGGTCCTGCATGAGCTTTTTCTTGTACAGCAAGGTAATGGGTCCAACATTCCTGTGCTCTTCTGAAAGTAAGACAATAAAGTATGGGTCTCGCTAGAAGCTTGTAAGGCCAGATCCTCTGTTTAAATGCTACATGAAATTTTCACCATTTCAAATGGCATTACTTTCAATTATCAAGTATGCTAATTCCAAAGCCAACAAAGTAAAACAATCAAATAAAAATGTAGATGTACCATTTATTTTGTAATACCAAAAACACAATTGCCTAACGAAAAGGTAATGATACAAAGCACACAAAACGGTCAACGTTGACTTTGTTGGACTGGAAGTATAACTTGATTTAAAATAATTAATACATTGAAGCATTTATAATTAATTAGAATTAAAGAATTAGAATTAAAGCTCAGGTATGTTGGACCTTATCATCCCTTTCATTTGAGCACCACTTTTTTCTTTTTGCACTTTTGGCACACCTGATCACTGCACATGTAGTATTCACCATCTTCATCACTACATATTGTCAGCCTCCTGATGAAACTTACTCGTGTTGTGGCAAAAAGTGTCCAGTTCATGACGCAAGAGATCCAATTTTTCAGGTGCTCATTTAACCTTTAGGAAAAGAAAAGCATACAATCAATCACACAGAAGAAATTGTTCCCTGAAAGGACCTTGAACCCCATTTATCATCCTCTCGCTCTGATTATATCCCCAAAATTCCTCCTCACCCCAATGACTGATTCTGAGATACTGAGTGGTAAATCAAGACCCCTCCTTTTATACTTTCAAGTTCATCTTTTCGATTTGCCATCATTAAGTTCCAGCACTACACTTGCTGAGATTGTTTATTTTAGGTTTATCATGATGATTTATCAGGCTTGCATAGTAACAAAAACAATTGCTTCACCATTTCTTCACCCTGTAATTATCATCTGTTTTCAAGTGACCTTGAAGGTCTTAGCTCAACACCACTTGGTCGAGCTCCCAGAGATAAAAACATTGTGTTGTCATCGAGCAGTCCTTGTACAGAGTGGAATGGAAGAAAATAAAACACTCACTTCAGTGAATAAATTACTCATACAAATCACATAAATCATCCAATAATTGAATAGTACAGTAAATCACACAATTGTTCTTCCATAGGTATACCGTAATAACTAATTTAAATACAGGTATACCTCGAATTACATTGTTAATTGGTTCCAGGAGAGACGACTTAAGTTGAAAAACGATTTAAATCAAATTAGCTTGTCTCTAGGCTAGCCTAGGCTAGGCTATGCCAAATTTACTTGTATACTATTATATATATGTATATGAACGTGCAAATCATTCGCTGTGGCGACCCCTGATAAAGGGGAAAAACCGAAAGAAAGTCTCATATACTGTACTGTATGTACATATATATATATCTTCTTCTTCTTCTTCTGCCTTTTCCTCAGCGCCACTGTTTCTAAGCCTTACAACATCGCTGGCCTCCCCACCGTCTTATACACTTTTCCCTTCATTCTTGCTGACACTCTCCTATCGCACATCACACCGGACACATTTCTCCAACCATTCCAGCTTGCCTGCACACGCTTCTTCACCTCTTTTCCACACTCTCCATTGCTCTGGATTGTTGAGCCTAAGTACTTAAAATCCTCCACCTTCGTTATCTCTGCTCCCTGTAACATCACCGTTCCTCCTGGGTCTTTCTCATTTACACACATGTATTCTGATTTTCTGAGGCTAACCTTCATTCCTCTCCTTTCCAGGGCATACCTCCACCTCTCTCGATTTTCCTGCACTTGTTCTCTGCTCTCACTACAGCTCAGAATGTCATCTGCAAACATCATAGTCCATGGAGATTCTTGTCTAACCTCGTCTGTCAGCCTGTCCATCACCATAGCAAACAAAAAGGGGCTCAGAGCTGACCCTTGATGCAGTCCCACCTCCACCTTGAACTCTTCTGTCACACCGACAGCACCCCTCACCACTGTCTTACATCTCTCATACATGTCCTGCACCACTCTAACATACTTCTCTGCCACTCCACACTTCCTCATGCAATACCACAGTTCTTGGCACCCCATATGCTTTTTCCAGATCCACAAAGGCACAATGGAGCTCCCTCTGACCTTCTCTGTACTTCTCTATTAACATCCTCAAAGCAAACATTGCATCTGTGGTGCTCTTTCTTGGCATGAAACCAAACTGCTGTTCACAAATGCTGACCTCTGCCCTTAGTCTAGCTTCCACTATTCTTTCCCATAACTTCATCGTATGGCTCATCAACTTTATCCCTCTGCAGTTGCCACAACTCTGCACGTCTCCCTTGTTCTTAAAAATGGGCACCAGCACACTTCTCCTCCACTCCTCTGGCATCTGCTCACTCTCTAGGACCTTGTTGAATGTTCTTGTCAGAAAATCTACTGCTACCTCTCCTAGACACTTCCATACCTCCACAGGTATGTCATCAGGACCAACTGCCTTTCCATTCTTCATCCGCTTCAATGCCCTTCTCACTTCACCCTTATTGATCTTTGCTACATCCTGCTCCTCAATGGTCACCTCTTCTACTCTTTTTTCTCTCTCATTTTCCTCATTCATCAGCTCTTCAAAGTACTCTTTCCATCTTCCCAGCACACTTCTGTCATCAGTCAATACATTTCCCTCTCTGTGCTTTATCAATCTAACTTGCTGCACGTCCTTCCCATCTCTATTTCTCTGCTGTGCCAACCTGTATAGATCATTTTCTCCCTCTTTACTGTCCAACCTATCATACAAGTCATCATTCACCCTCTGTTTAGCCTTAGCCACTGCTACTTTCGCCTTACGCTGTGTCTCCCTGTACTCCTGTTTACTCTCTTCGGTCCTCTCTATGTCCCACTTTTTCTTAGCTAACCTCTTCCTTTGTACACACTCCTGCACTTCCTCATTCCACCACCAAGTCTCCTTATCTACTTTCCTTCCAGATGACACACCAAGTATTCTCCTACCTGTGTCCCTGATCACATTTGCTGTGGTTGTCCAGTCATTTGGAAGCACCGTCTTCTGTCACACCAACAGCACACCTCACCACTGTCTTACATCTCTCATACATGTCTTGCACCACTCTAACATACTTCTCTGCCACTCCAGACTTCCTCATGCAATACCACAGTTCTTCTTTCAGCACCCTGTCATATGCTTTCTCCAGATCCACAAAGGCACAATGGAGCTCCCTCTGACCTTCTCTGTACTTCTCCATTAACATCCTCAAAGCAAACATTTCATCTGTGGTGCTCTTTCTTGGCATGAAACCAAACTGTTGTTCACAAATGCTGACCTCTGCCCTTAGTCTAGCTTCCAGTATTCTTTCCCATAACTTCATCGTGTGGCTCATCAACTTTATCCCTCTGTAGTTGCCACAACTCTGCACGTCTCCCTTGTTCTTAAAAATGGGCACCAGCACACTTCTCCTCCATTCCTCTGGCATCCTTTCACTCTCTAAGACCTTGTTAAATGTTCTTGTCAGAAAATCTACTGCTACCTCTCCTAGACACTTCCATACCTCCACCGGTCTGTCATCAGGGCCAACTGCCTTTCCATTCTTCATCCTATTCAATGCCCTCCTCACTTCTCCCTTACTAATCTTTGCTACTTCCTGGTCCTCAATGGTCACCTCTTCTACTCTTTTTTCTCTCTCATTTTCCTCATTCATCAGCTCTTCAAAGTACTCTTTCCATCTTCCAAGCACACTTCTGTCATCAGTCAATACATTTCCCTCTCTGTCTTTTATCAATCTCACTTGCTGCACGTCCTTCCCATCTCTATTTCTCTGCTGTGCTAACCTGTATAAATCATTTTCTCCCTCTTTACTTTCCAGCCGAGCAGGCAAGTCATCAAACACGCTCTGTTTAGCCTTTGACACTGCTACCTTTGCTTTATGCTGTGTCTCCCTGTACTCCTGTTTACTCTCTTAGGTTTTCTCAATGTCCCACTTCTTCTTAGCTAACCTCTTCCTTTGTACACACTCCTGCACTTCCTCATTCCACCACCAAGTCTCCTTATCTACTTTCCTTCCAGATGACACACCAAGTATTCTCCTACCTGTCTCCCTGATCACATTAGCTGTAGTTGTCCAGTCATCTGGAAGCACTTCGTGACCACCCAAAGCCTGTTTCAACTCCTCCTTGAAGACAACCCGACACTCTTCCTTTTTCAACTTCCACCACTTTGTCTTCTGCTCTGCCTTTGCCTTCTTCACCTTCCTCACCATCAGCATCATCCTGCACACCACCATCCTGTGCTGTTTCGCAACACTCTCACCCACTACTACTTTGCAGTCGCTGACTTCCTTTAAATTACATCGCCTGCACAAGATGTAGTCTACCTGTGTGCTCCTACCTCCACTTTTATAAGTCACCCTATGTTCCTCTCTCTTCTGGAAGAAAGTATTTACCACAGCCATTTCCATCCTTTTTGCAAAATCTATCAGCATCTGTCCTTCTGCGTTCCTGTCCTGGATACCAAACCTACCCATCACTTCCTCGTCCCCTCTGTTTCCTGCATCAACATGTCCATTGAAGTCTGCCCCAATGACCACTCTTTCACCTCTGGTGGTACTCTGCATCACTTCATCTAACTCCCTCCAGAATCTCTCCTTCTCTTCTCGCTCACATCCTGTCTGTGGGGCATAAGCACTAACAACATTGACCATCACACCTTCAATTTCTAACTTGAGACTCATCACTCTGTCTGACACTCTTTTCACTTCTAGAACATTCCTGACAAACCCCTCCTTCAAGATGACTCCGACTCCATTTCTCTTCCCATCAACACCATGATAAAACAGCTTAAACCCTGCTCCTATGCTTCTAGCCTTGCTACCTTTCCACCTGGTCTCCTGAACACACAGTATGTCCACCTTCCTCCTCTGCATCATGTCAGCCAGCTCTCTACCTTTTCCTGCCATAGTTCCAACATTCAAAGTCCCTACTTTCAGTCCTAGACTCATACCTTTCCTCTTCTCTCTCTGGCAACGGACACGCCTCCCGCCTCTCCTTCTTCGACGTCTTCGACCAACAGTCGTCCAATTTCTATCAGCACCCTGTTGGTTGACGGCACTGATGGCGGTCGTTGTTAACCCGGACCTCGACCAATCCGGTATGTCATTCTTTCTTGTGATTCGCATAGTTTATTTGGCATTTGTTTTACGCCGGATGCCCTTCCTGATGCAACCCTCTGCATTTATCCGGGCTTGGGACCGGCGTGAGGGAGAGACACTGCTGGTTTGTGCCCCCCCCCCTCATGGCTGCATATATATATATATATATATATATATATATATATATATATATATATATATATATATATCTATACAATAAAAATAAAAGGACAGGACAAAGACTTTCTATTGAAACTCCATTTATCACTACAGATCTGTTTCGAGGGGTGTTGAAACCATCCTCTCTCTTCAGGTGATTATAGAAGAATCTGCTATAATCACCTGAAGAGAGAGGATGGTTTCACCACCCCTCGAAACAGATCTGTAGTGATAAATGGAGTTTCAATAGAAAGTCTGTGTCCTGTCCTTTTATTTTTATTGTTATTTGCTCTACCAAAAGGTATTGAGCACTCTCCTACGGAAGGATCTACTCAGAAAATCACACACACACATATATATATATATATATATATATATATATATATATATATATATATATATATATATATATATATATATATATATATATATATATATATATATATATATATATATATGTTCCTATATATGTATATATGTATATATATATATATATATATATATATACACACACACACACACACACACACACACATTCAGTCTGTAGTTTGTAAACAATGAATGCAGCGTTATTGCGTCATTACGTCAGCGTACTACGTCGGTACGTCTAAACTCAAAATTTGACTTTTTTCAAAAAAAAAAAAAAAACAAACAAAAAAAACCCGTAAAATCGAACAAACGGAAAACGGAAGAACGTAAGTCGGGGTGCGTCTGTATTTCATTACCAATGACTTCATTGGACAGTTTTTCCAATTCAGGGTGACTAACGTGTCTACATAAACAAAATACGATCACTCCAAAAATATTACAATTTCTGTAGTTATAGTCATATTAACACTGATGCTGTTAATGATCAATAATTAATTCAACGACATTATGACTTGTCAGACAGGCAGGCCAGATGCCCTCCTTAGTTCCTGGGTCCGAAACCTACACAGCACCTCAATGGTACCTAAAACCAATGACCTGGAAGAAGAACTTTTCTTCCATGTCATTGCCTGAAACCCTGACTGTTATTCCACCACACTATATAGCTAGATGTGGCCAACAGCATTGTCAAGTAGATTGTTTGTTTGTTTTTGTTGAACAGTACATTATTGGAGTCTGGGGTTATCAAATTCAGACAGGCAGTTTACTCAGTCTCCAGTACAGTATTTTCTTGTGTTGTGTATCTTGACTCTTTTCAATTAGATGTGGAGGGTTATTTTAATTTATATTTGAGCACAATCTCATTTAGCAGGTTTCATCAGGAGGCTATGAATACTAGTATAGTCATGTACTACAACTGCATTGCAAAACATTATCGACGCCATAATATTGGATGGATTGCGTAATTATTTTCAGACGATCGATTCGACAATTCAACTGTCACTCAAAATTAAATCCCGCCCATGACAGTTTAAACTTTGACCCGTGTAAGGCGCTGGTGTGGTTTTTGCGACTGCTCCTCCCTCTCCTGAACGGCGAAGTCGGACATCCATTCAAACCACCGTACAGAAAAAAAAGGGATGAAAGTCTCTTGGAGTCTGAAACGCCGCTGATCACCGCCTGGCGACGAATAAAAGCGAGGGAATAGTGCAGAACTGGGCTTTCTTTACTTTGCAGTTGCGAGAGAGGAAAAGGGAGGAAATAGTAGTTAACACTTACAAGTGGTTGCTAGCAAAGCCGTCTCTCACACAGCACTGCAAACATGGCGAGTCCTTCCTATCACATCTCTAATCTGCTGGAGAAGATGACTTCAAGCGACAAGGATTTCAGGTAAGCTATGAAGTTAATATGATCGAGCACGATAAATGAAGCATTGAGGTTTAACTGGCGTACTCGCGATGGAGATATGATGAGCTGAGCTAGCTTAGCCTAGCCTAGCCTAGCCTAGTGGAGCTGTAGCTCGCGCTGCACCGCTCGGCTTCGCTAGGCCTCGGATCAATCGTTACTTTGCCGATTAGCTCGCGCTAGCTTAGCATGTTAGCTTTTCTCTGTTTTTGACTAGCATGTTTATATGGCATAACTTTTTTTTTATTTAGGAGTTATTTATAATTGAATATAGTTTATATTGAATAACTTTTCATTTCTAAAAGATGCTTAAACACTTGAAGTTGAAACATGTATGTGTTTACATTATGAAGCTATGCAAGGGTGGCTAATCATTTGCAGCAGCTTCAGGTCCGTTGTTGTGGAAATGGGTATCTCCTCAGGTCAGGAATGAGTTTTCCTTGAAACAAATTTTATTTTCTTTTAGTCAAGATTACAGATTAATTGTGAGTGGTGTGGTTTATATTATTGCTGTTGGCTGGATTTGTGATGCTGTTTGTTTTTGCTATTAGGTTAGTAGGTTACTTTTCACTCAATAGAGTATTTAGTTTTTTTTGTGTGGGTTTATTCCTTTTTATTATTATTATTTTTCCGTTTTCTGTGGTATACCGTCTGCTTAATCGAAACAGCGTTATGAACTAAAGTAGCAGTGACTGCTGCACATCTTTGCAGGGCTCTCATGGTAAATGAGATTTGCTTAAAATATCCTGGTGTCCCTGTATTTTCCATTACAAAAGCAACATGGGTGCAAGTCAGTGAGTGGAATGTATTATGACCGAAAGCTTTGGACAGGGAAATTTTGTGTATGACCAAAAGTATGTGGACGCCTGCTCATCATGCATATATATCTCAATGTATGGTCGGGGTATATTTTTGAGATCAGATTTTTTTTTCAAATATAGGACATACAATTGGTCTCATTTATTACAAAATTAACAATTAAGGGCTTTAAATACCCACAAATAAAGAGAAACAGCAACAAAATGTTGACCTGTCAAAAGGTTGTGTGGGACATGCTAATTTTTGTCTCTGTATGACTCAACACAATAAACAAGTTTTGTGTCTGCAGGAAGTGAAAATGAGACCATTCTTGAGGCAACATTGATATTTTGTTGAAATATACCAGAAATTGAATATGCTGCTTTCCTGCCCCACACACAGTGACAGTTTTTGGCTGTCTTAAAGAATGATTAGCAAGTGACTGGTTAGTGATGCAGTTTTTTTTATATATGGTCTAGTGGTATAGGGCGCTGGATCGCTGATCCAAAGGTTGGGGGTTCGAGTCCCACTCTCCACAAGGTTGTCACTGTCCCCCCAGTGCGGCTAACTGGGTTATCAAAGGCGGGCCATGTCTCTCACTGTCTATGGTGAGAGGCATGTAAAAGAACCATTGCTGACTTTCGTAAAGAGTAGGCTGCAAAGTCGTCAGCGTGTTTCTGTCCCTTGCTATAAGGGTTGTGACAGGAAGGGCATCCGACGTAAAAAAAACCTCTGCCAAATTAAAAACGTGCGAATCAAAATGATTCGCTGTGGCGACTCCTGAGTAAAAGGGAAAAAGCCGAAAGGAAGACAGACAATATACACACACACACACAGTGGTACGAATGCCTTGTTCAGTGCTTCTTAATTATTCTGATGCCCCCTCTGGGAAGAAGAGAAAATAAATGCCCGGACACATGTGCAACTAGTGTTCAATGCACTGCTTGTTTGCTAGGTGTGCTTTTTCTTTTTTTCCCCCTCCACCATAGTGTGACAATGAGAGCAACACTGCCAACTACTGTAGTGGATGTGCAATTGCACTTAATCCTAGTACAGTATGGCAAAAAGGAATGTTCCTCAGGGTCTTGTGCACCATCCTGGCATAAAACTGCACCCCTCTTATTTGAGAAGCACTGGCCTTGGAGCTCACCACAAGCCTGCATTCATAGTGTATGCAAATTCTCCTCCTCCTGTTATGCATCATCTCCTGCCTTGATCTGAAGGGTTAGTTGATTTGTTCATTGTTATGGGCATGTAAGTAAGTATATATGTAACTGTCTAAACATTGAGTGTAATTGTATTCAATGTGCTGTAAATGGTGACACATGGTATGACTCACCTGTTTTGGGTCTGGAATTTTCCATTAGGGGACCTAGTTGCGCATGCGCTCTGGTGGTGGGTCAGGTGATGTGGAATTTTCCAGGATGGAACTTTTCCGAACTTTAGGGAATCTATATTAAGGACCTGTTGCTGACTGGCTGCAGTCTCTTCAGCTGACACAGATCACCTATGGAGTCTCTTTGGTGCACCGATCTCCGGAATCTCATCCAAGGAGGATCATGGAATCATGGAATGCGCATCATCCAAGTTTCGTGGTTTGGTACTTCATCACCAAAGTCCACTGTTCATGTTCACCCACAGCCCATGTGAGGATGCTCATTTGTTTCTTTCGACACGTGGGAGTCAAAGCCTTTCCCCGTCTCTAAATTTACCCTGCTGCAGGTGCTTGGTGATTATGGGACCCTTTGTTTAATTTGCATGTTCTTTAGCTCAAAGATGTAAGTTGTTTTGTTCATATTATTAAATTGTATATAGTTTGTCGTGGTCTGTCGCGCTTTGCTGGTTTCAAGGGGCAGTTTCATCTAAATTCCATATGTAACAAAAGCTCGTTCGAGATCGCATACGTAGCATAATGTACATGAATTAGTGTGAAATGTTTTTGCACGTTTATTTAATGTATTAGGTCAAATAGACATGTTGGGAGGGATTATTTGGTTCTGTTTTGTATTAGATAATTGTTTCATCTAACAAACTCTTTGGCTTGCCCTCAGAACAGATTAAATTCATTAGACACGGTCCCTTTTTAAATTTTTTTTAAATATATAAATGACATACTCCACTTCTCTTTTTGCCATAGCCTAAAGGTCAGAGGTGCATCTTTGGGACTGGAAGCTGATTGGTTCGATTCCCAAACAAGCTGGAACAATATGTAGTGGTGGGGGAATGAGCAGCACCTTTCCTTCCGCCACATTAAAATCTGAAGTGCCCCTGAGCAAGGCACTGAACCACAATCTGCTCTCCAGGCGTCTCCTGTGTGTGTGTGTGTGTGGCAGCTCACTGCTGAGTGTTTGTGCTCACTTTGGGTGGGTTAAATGGAGAGGAAATGATTTCCATCATGGGATTAATACAGTACACCAACGAAAAAAATCCTGTTTCCTCAAAGTTGACATAGACAGTAAAAACCAGTCTCTTTCTAATTGGTGGTGGAGAAGAAACGGTTCAAAAGGAACAACTATTTTTGTGAATAAATGAACTGGGAGTCATGTGTAAAACTCTGGGGATGAGATTTCTGAGAGTGGTCCTGCCCGTCTGTGTGACTTTCGCGAGTATATGGGTCATGTGACACACTGGCAGGACACCATGACAAAGGATGCAGGTAAGATGCAGACCATGGCCCTTGTTATCGCACTTGGTAGTCTTCTGCCCATTACATGGGATATCCCGTAATAAAATTTTGGCAACTTATTTTTTGTACTGAGTGCATGATTCAGCAAAGCAAGGCTCATTTCACTGGGATTAGAAGGTGGGGTAAAATTGCTGTGAGCAAACCAGCACATTCAAAACAGTCTGCCTAGCGAATTCAGGGACGGGTAGAACCATCTGAAAACCTGTAATACCTCTTGATGAGCTTGATTAGTTATGATCACTAATGCTGTTTTTGTAGGCTTAGAATTCATATACAGTATAATTCAATTCGTGTTATAACTTTTCTCTTGAGTGTATTTGCTGGAGTGGTGAGAGAGATTCCTCCATCCGCATGAATGTTAAAAGTTGTCGGAGTTCCTGTACTGCTATTAGCAGCAAATGTCATTTAAAGCACCACACGTTTTCCTCTTGGCATCCAGGAGTGTTTGTTTCAACTGAATCTAAATGTTGGCCACATTATGAAGGTGTGTATTACTGTAGGATATTACTTTTTATTGTAGAATTGCATTTTATTTTAATCTGTACAGAGTAGCCAGCTGATCGACTGACACGCCAGAGCCTGAATGCTAAAATTACTGTTAAGGTATTTCTTCTCTGAGGAGTCATTTAAAAAAAGAAAAGGCTGTGTGTGGAATATTTTGATGCAGAGTGCTGTCAAATCTCAGGAGCAGGTGGTTGTTTCTCTCATGCAGGATTGAGCAGGTGGTCAGATATGAAGCTCGTGGGACAAGAGAGAATAGTTTCCTTCCAGAAACGTTCAGCACAGCTCTATTAAACATGCACCACAGTGGATGTGCTCCGGATACCTCAGGGTTGAGGATTAAGCCCCCTCCTTTTTCTGGCATCAAAAACAGCTTTTGAGCAGCGCCATCATGCATTTGGGTTCACGTGAAGTACCATATGTTGGATAAAAGTCTTAATGTGTGGTTTCATTGACATTTGTAATGCATGAAATATGACGCGCAGTTATCTGGACTGACAGGTCGACTAGTATATTCCTCACAAAAAGGTATGAGCTGCAGCAGTAGTATCACCGCAAGCCAAATGGTTAATCTGACATTCACTAACGTCTCGTGTAGCTGGAGTTACTTCATAGATTCCAGTAGAGGGTCAGAGTACCTGATCACCAGGAAGCTAGTTTGAGAAGTAGGTGTAGCTTCCATTTACAGAACCTTATGGCCATGTTTCAACTGGAATAGTTCACCTACTGCAGTCATGAAGGTGTCTGAGGTATACAGGCCCTATTGGATGTTACCTTAGATTTCTGTGATGGTAAAAATGTGCATGGAACTGTGACCGTTGGCACAATTTCAATGCATACATGACCGAGCGGGGCAGTGGTGGTCTAGTGGTATAAGACGCCGGATCGCTGATCCAAAGTTTGGGGGTTCGAGTCCCACCTGCACAAGGTTGTCACAGTGCAGCTAACTGGGTTATCAAAGGCCGGCCATGTCTCTCACTGTCTATGGTGTGAGGCATGTAAAAGAACCATTGCTGACTTTCGACAAGCATAGGCTGAAAAGCCGTCAACGTGTTTCCGCCCTGCGATGGCCTGGCGAGCTGTCCAGGGTGTACTCTGCCCTCGCCCTGAGTTGGCTGGGATGGGCACCAGCCTCCCCGCGACCCTAATTAGGATGAAGCGGTTATAGAAAATGAACTGAACTGATGAACATGGCCGAGCGGATGTCTGTGACCTATTGCTTTCAGATGCTCATGTTTGTTCTCTCTGCCCATATCTGTTGCAAGAGATTACCCATAAAATCTTGCAGAATAGTCACAGCACTGCACTGGTAACTGCATCTGTGGAACTTGTATATTCAGTAACTGTGAGATCTTGGCATAATGAGGGTTTTTTTTGTCCCCCCCCCCTTCCCTCCCCCAAGCCATTCATGAACCCTGACATTGATTTTTTTTTTTTTAGTAGTTAAGCTCACTCCAGCATAATGTGTATTAATTAGGAAATGTGACGTAATGAGCGATTGATAGATTTGAAAAGAGAATTTAATCTGCTTCAGAATGAGGTATAATATAGGACTGGAATTGATGGCGTTACATTTTCTGTCACTAATCAAGAAATGTTGCTTTTGAGAAAATCGTAATTACAGTGACAGAACTTTTTTCAGAATGTCTGCATTAAGCACTTAATAACATTCACACACGATGAATCTGGCTCTCAACCAATCGTGTCGCGTCTACCCAGCAACAAAGGAGTTCTGTTTATGCTGATTCAAGTGTGCTTTGAGGCTTCTTATTGGTTTACTGTTATGATTTCAGGGAATGTTTCTGGGGCTCCAGAAGCCTAATAGTTAGACAAGTGGCTTTGGGACCAAACAAGACCTTGTAGATGCGCAATGACTTGATGGTGCACAGTCATTGGAGGGGGGGGGTGTTTAACAAGGCACATGAGTTCAAGAAAGAGCTCGTATGCAAAATCTGGGTGGTGATGGGGGAGTGAGCTGTAGCTTCCCTTCCTCCACCTTTCATGACTACAGTGCCCATGAGTAAGACCTCTAACCCCCAGCTGCTCTGTGTGTGGCAGCCCACTGCTCCCTGTGTGTGCAATCGCTCACTGTTTATGTGGATCAATTGTGTTGCTGGATATTTGAAATTGGTCATTATGTTTTTGGTGATGGTGCATTTTCATCCAGGTACAACTGTTTCAACTTTGGCTCTTACTCAAAATTCTGCATTGTGATTTAATCTGTATTATGCTGGAGCAGGCCACAGATACTCTACCTTTTTGCCTTTTTCAGGGGTTGCCACAGCAAATGTTTGATTTGGCACAGGTTTTTATGTCTGATGCCCTTCCTGGCACAAGCCTTAAGCAAGCGTACTCTTGATGAAAGTCAGCAATGGTTCTTTTACATGCCTTTCACCATCGGTGGTGAGAGACATGGCTGACCATTGATAACCTAGTTAGCTGCACTGGGGGGCAGTGACAACTTTGTGGAGAGTGGGACTCAAACCTCCAACCTTAGGATCAACGATCCAGCACCCTTTTAACACCAGGCCACCACTGCCTCCTCAGGTCAGATACTATGAGTCCTAAATTTTAATATTGTAATGACCATTAAATATTGTTGACTGTGTATGATTTTTGTTCATGCAACAGGAAAGCTTCCTGGAGTATGGTGTTCTCTTGGGATGTATAAAATGCCTGTTTTCTGGAACCCTGGAAGGTTTATCTGCCAACCCCTTGGTTTCCTTACACTTATGTATACGGGTCCAAGCAACCTTTGTCGTGCCTGTCATTCTCTAATATTGCTTCCCATCAAACCTATGCCAAAGCAGTTGTTCACAGGGTGTGTTCATCTGTGTGATCGAGAAAATACCTCAGTGAATGCGGAGTTATAAAGCTGAGACGCAGCAGCTTTGATGTTCATGCACAGGCAGGATGAAATTCTGAAAGTTAATCCACACTGGTTTTATCTCAGTGGGTTATGATGATTTCACCAAATTCTGACGTTTGCAATGCAGGGCAAATGTGTTTACATCAGCTCTTGAGTATTATCTGAGCAAATGTGGTATCTGGAATTCCCTCTGCTAAGTTCATGTTGCCAGTCTTTAGTTTCGGGGAGTGATTGTGTTACTTCAGACAGCAGATATCAATAAAGTGTCTCCTCTGAGAAGAAACTCTGGTCTTGGTGGTATTAGAGTCTAACAAAAAAAAAGGGAATGAAATTGTGTGCACCACCAATATCTAGCCAATCAGGTCTACAGTGCATCTTCACCTGCCTGTCAGTCACATCGCTTCCCAATTCAGAAAGCTCTAAGAAATCTGGAACCTTCAGATAAACTGTTAGCCAGACTCTCCTAAACACCCGTTGCCTGGGTGTGACTTTGGAAAGGACACTAATCAGGCATAATTTATTTATTTGCATTTTCAAAACTACTAGTGTTTGCTTTAGTGAAAACCACTGGCTGCATTTGTAACATGTTAACGTTTAGATCAGTATGTATCGAGTTTCTTGATGCTAATAGCAGAAGAGTTTGAAAGCTGATGGTGCCGCACAGGCCAGCTGTTAAACGTTTGAGAATGGGTACGGAGTGTGCTTCTTGAAGCCATAATGTGGTGTTTCTTCAATCCTTGCTTGAACTGGTAGTTCTTCTGGCTGTCAAGGTTATTTTATTAGTACACCGAGAAGCAAGGAATGATGAATGAGGGAACACAAGAGTAGCCTTCCTGGAAGAACTGCACTCCAGCTTAAAAATAGCTCATCCCTTATGACTTTGGATGCTTTTATACAGCAGGTCAGCTGTTCAATCATCAGCATCGGCATCATGAAGATTAAGAGGGAACGTCTCATTTCTTTTCGAACGTATTTCCTTGGTGGGAGGGGCTAAGATGCAAATAAGAGAAGTGAGGATGCAATTGAAGTTTTGAGAAACACCCAAAATGTTTCCAAATTTGTCGTCATAGACGCGCATCCCTGCAACTTTTCATGGACTCTCCTGGGCTTTGGGATGGATGTCATGTATATCCATTGTTCCTTCCTAATCGTGGGCCGGAAGCTGAGGCCAGTTGAAACCATGGCCTCTGACGAGAAGGCGGAGTGTTCCACTCCCTTTCAATCAAAGCGACACTAATTCTATCCTGTGTGCCTTTTGAGCACATGCATAGGGAAGGTGGATAGTGCTGTACTTCCTTATATCGTCCTGTGGTGTAGCATAAACGGTGGTTGCTTGGCTTCACTTGGTTTAGGAGGAACATGTGTTAATTTGCACCCTCCCTGGTTGGTAGCTGATGGCTAAGTGTTCTATATAAAGAAAAATGCGATTGAGCAGCTTTAGCCAGTTGGAAACGGCTCAGGGTAACTGTGAAAACCCAAACCCTGTCTTGTATTTTTAGTGAGTTGGTTCTCACAGTATACAAATCTCCACAAGTGCAGGATTTTTGTACCATGAGCCCATATAAGGGCACACACATTCTATGGCCCTCAGTGTTTGGTGTATCTCTTGTACTACTTTTATAAAATCATGGTGCCTCACTATAAGGAAGTGCACAGTAAACCACAGTAACATTCACTGTGAATGCAATGTTCTGGGTATATGGATGCTAAACAAGTGTCCTACATAAGTTCCTGCACTGTATGGAGAAATGCAGCATGCAGTAAGGAGAGAAATATCTCGTGCTATCGTTCGACTTTTATTAATCACAGGAGGGCAGCACAGTGGCTCGGTACATCCACCTCACTGCAAAGCAAGCTCAAGAGTTTCTGTATAGAGTTTGCATGTTCTTCCTGTGCTTGCTTGGGTTTCCACCAGGTACTCTGGTCTCCTCCCACGGCCCTAATACATGCTCATCAGGCTAATTGGCTGTTTCAAGTTGACGACGGCTGTGCGTGTTGGCCCTGCAATGGTTTGGGGAGGTGTTCAGGCTGTCCTTCAGCTAGTGTTAGCTGAGAGGTGTCCCTGCAACTCTAAGCTTTCCTGCTATCGAGTGTGTGCAAATCATTGGATGTGAGAACTAGTTACTGTTGGAGTGAGCTGACGTTGTTTGAAAGCAGTCATTTAATTTTTACATTCACCTAGACGTTACTCTTTCATGCAGATGAGCTCTGAATTTTGACTTTTAATCAGTTTAAACCTTTTACTTTTTGCAAAGGTTTTGTAAATATGGGGTGGCAAAGTGCTGCTGGGGTTATGTCCTCCTTATAGCAAGACAGTCCTGGGGTTCAGTCCTGTGCCTGTGTGGGTTTTCTCTTTATACTCTGGTTCCCTCCCACAGTTCAGATGTGCTCATTAGGCTTGTTCAGCTGACTGTTCAAATTGACCTGAGGTGTGTGTGTGTGAGCAAGAATGGCTGTGTTGGCCCTGCAATGGACTGGCAAGCTGTTCAGTGTACTCTGCTTTTGCTCAGAAGTGGTTGAGAGGGGCTCCCGGCTCACAACAACACAAGTAAGATTAATCGGCTTGGCAAATTATTTGGGTTAGAACTAGTGCATGTAATGACCAACCATCAGTGTCCTATACGTGCATTTCCACTGTATATGGTCACATACGTCCCCCCCCCCACGTTGGAGAATTCCATCTGTATAGGTTTGTTGTAACATTCCAAAATATGGAGACCATGAAGTGAAGACTTTTTTGCATGCTACAGTAAACTTTGTTCATCTCGTGCACACATCACCCCTCTGCTTGGTTGTCGATTGGACATTTGATAAAGTTGAATTTTACACATTGCTGCTCTACAGCATGGACTGAATGAATCTGCTATTTTAATTCTGGACATGCAGCACCAACTGTAAACATGTCATGAATATCGAAATAGAATTTGTGGGAAGTTCAACCAGGCTGCACATGTCTAGTGTGAAAGACCAACTTTGATTAGCATCAGAAAGGGATGGAAGCAGTGCTGCTGGAGTCCCTTGTAAGAAAATTAAATGCCATCACTGAATTGAATAGTTTGTGCTAGTAAAAGCATGATTTAAAAACCTGGTTTAATATAGTTCTTTGGCTCGGGTTTATCTTTGCGGAACTCTGGTCATGTTTAATAAATGTCGTGCAAATGTCCTGATTTAATAGACGATTGAAATGTGGAGCGTGGTGTGGTGATTGACGGTGTTCTCGCAGCTATATTTGAACCCGTTTCGTTTGTGCCTGTGTGCGTCCTGGATGTTCGGGGTTCCTTCTACACTTCATAGACATGTAGATGAGGGGAACTTGCTTGTTTGCATTAGCCATACATATCAAGGTGAATGAATCTCTGTGGCAGCCCTGTTTATACAGGGCAGTAGTGGAAGAAAAGTGGAAATTCGAACACTCGGAACGTTCACGGCATGTGCGGAACAGGTTAAACAGGCCAAAGTGACCCGACGGAACACTCATGGAATTTTTTTCCATGAGCGTGCCTTTGAACATGTTCGAAAGCACGTTCATGGAATAGTTTGGCCTGCCAGAAGCATACGGAAGTGGAGGAAGACTTGAGGGAAACTATAGAATGACACGGAAGATGAGGGAATAATTGTGGAACTTTTGCTGATGACATTTTTACTTCCGTAAGTCTGCCGTGCTCCAGTGAAATGTTAATTATCAAATGGTCAGTGGTTCAAGCCTTAGTTGGGCCCTTGAGCAAGACCCTTAATCATCAACTGCCCAGTTGTATAAATGAGAATATCATGGATAAGGGTATGAGCCAAATGACAACTTTTAGGGCAGTGGTAAGGCTGTGAATTCCAAGGGTTTAGTGTTCAAGCCTCAGTGCCACCAAGCTGCCATTGTTGGACCCTTGATCAAGGCCCTTGACCCTCAATTGTTCAGTTGAATTAAAGAAAAATGTACTCTCTGGATAAGAGGGTCTGCAAATGCTGATGTAAATCTAGTGCTGCGAGTCTGAACCATCCATACAAAAGTATGGAATGTGAAATATGCATGAAATGAACTTGTACCATGGAATGAAAATGGTTTGCAGAGGAAAGTAAATGGAAATGTTTTTCTTTTCCTGTCTCCATCTGAAAACTGTATATAAAAAGGATGTCTAAAATGTATGTACTATATGAGCTGTATGTAAAAAGGAAAAATACATGCAAACAAGCTTCAGTCTAATCTGTATTTTAAAATGTTTGCTTAATCAGGACCTGCTGTGTTCCAACAGATTTATGGCCACTAATGACCTGATGTCGGAGCTGCAGAAGGACTCCATCAAGCTGGATGATGACAGTGAACGCAAAGTGGTCAAGATGATCTTGAAACTTCTGGAAGACAAGAACGGAGAAGTTCAGAATCTGGCAGTGAAATGGTACAGGCTGGATTGTGCTGCTGAACACTTTTCAGTGCTGCAAATTGAAAAGCGGGCTCATCCACACACACCCACAGTGGCTGTTACAGGATTGTCCCATTTAAGTGAGAGACGGTGTAGTGCAGGTAGTTTTAGTTGCAAGTATGGCAGCAGTATAAAAGTATGAAAGAATGCTGACTTTACAAGCATGTCCTCACCATGACTGCAAATTTTTTTTAAAGACTGTTAGAGTGCAGCTCTCTGAAAGCACAGCTGTGTAGACTGTAATGATTGACAGAGCAGAGTCGTTTAGGTCTAAGCATCCAAGAAAATGCGCCTTAATTTACATTTATTAACATAATCTTGTGAAAATCGTAGTGCCAATTGTTTTTCCACGGTGTAAAATCTTTATTTCCTGCAGTCTTGCAAAAAAAAGTTTGAATTTGAAATGCATTTTTAAATGAAGCAATTGTCTTGGAGGCGTGGCCGAAAGCCTTTACTGCCCTTTTCTGAAACAAAGCTGCCTGTTAAACTACAAACACCGGCCAAAATTCTATCTGACTCAAAAGGACTGTAGACAGATTAATGAGGGGCAAGTGCCATCTTTAAGAATTAGCAGGCAGATGAACATGCGCTTAATTGCAGGGCCGGATCCCCAACTAGCGGTTTTGGTGCATATTTAGTTTAAAGCTATTAGTGTAGAATTTGAGTAGCGCTACAGATGCTCTCTACTGCATTCGCATCTTCATCTGTGTTTTAACTGCGACTTGACTGCATATTGTACCTGCATATTCTTGATTGTGAAAGACTGTCTTGATCTGTTCAACTAATTGATTTACTTAAAAAAAAAAAAAAAAAAATGATTAGCTACTCTGATTGCTGCTTGGCGAATGTGTCGTAGTGTAGCAGGGAGACGGATGGGCAAGTCATCACTGACAATTTTAGCAAACATTTATCTTTGTCACCTGCTGCAGAAGTTATAAAAAATGCACAAAAAACAAACAACTAAGGAACTCTAACTTTACATATGCATATATACCTACATACACGTACAGGGATCCCTCGCTACTTCGTGCTTCATTGCTTTTTTTTTTTTTTTTTTTTTTATTAAATTCAGCAAATTAAGGAATGAGGGAAAGTTAAGGAAAATGCCACAAAAACAAGGCCAATTATGCAAAAAAAAACCCCCCAAAATCTATCGAAACCATCTGGCTGTGCGAGGTCGACAGTGGAAGTGAAATGAAATTGAAGATGGCAATGGAATAAAATCTATAGCAAGATAGATCATAAATAGAAGTATGAAATATGATTAAACATTATCCTGAGGTACACGTAATACTAGGCTCTGGCAGAGGGCCGTGGCTGACATGTCGGTCTGGGAAGAGAAGCAGAACGATGCATTTCTGAACTCGGGCCAATTTTCAAAGAAGAAACAAATTGACTCCAGTATTATAATGAACTGGATAAGAGTGAAACTCTCTGTAAATCTGATCCGTGCCGTTGTGCTTGAGAGGAACCAGGAGTTTAAACACTGTACATAGATTATGGGGAGAGAAATTGTATACAGTATAAACTCGTATAGGTTACTTATACTAGGTTTAAACATGCTTTCTCCTCAAGAATGCCCTGTAACGACTTGTGAACAAATTCATCTAACCGGCTGGAACCTAACTTGTTCGTAAGCTTGGGAGCGTCTGTACTTTGTTGCGTGTGTGTGTATTTATGTCGTCTTCTCCTGCAGTTCCGTCTATTTACAGTCGGCCCCCTACTTACGAAGACCCCTGGGTACGAAATCCCCGGGTTACGAAGATCATTTTCCTAGGTTTCTGTCCCCGGGATACAAAAACGACTCCTTCTAACGAAAAATTCTAACGCGCCCATCAAAATTTCACATGAAGTGCAAGTTGCTCTCTCATTGGCTGTCTCTCAACATCTCACCCCACTGGCCTCCCAGATGGAGACCGAAGGAAGCTTAACTGTTTAGTTTAAAGTTGTTTTATTCAGTAAATGTTTAATAAATGTGGGTGCATTTGCGTTCATCTGGAATTCCGATCCCTCAAGGAATCAAGTTAAAATTGAGTTTGGAGCTCTGTCAAGCAGGTAATGTGTTTGACTTCCATGTCTTGTGGGCATAGCCTACAGAGGGCGAGAGAGAGGTGTGTGTGTGTCAAAGTTTAATGTTAATAAAATGGTTTAATATGTTAATGTTTAAATGGTTTAATTTTCTTTTACTTTTAACACATTTCATACAAAATTGGTGTACTTTTATCATTTTTAAAGGGTTTATGGGTTTTATCCAGTCCAAAGACTGGAGCCTTGGAACGAATTAGGTGTTTAACATGTAAAATGCAATCCCTACTGACGAAATCCCCGCGTTATGGAAAAAGGCTCCGGAACAGAATAATTTTGTAGGTAGTGGGCTGACTGTAGATCTTATTTATGTGGTGTTCATTATTTTTGAATGTTTGAAGTATTTATAGCATTGAATAAACAATTAATGTGTTTATTGATATTATGTACATATATGCTGCTGGGGGTGGGTGGGTGTTGAGCCTGCTTTTAACAAGTTTTTATTGTGACGCTTTCACCACGTGCATTTTGGTACCTCCCCTTAGTCCTGGGAAGGGGTCAGCAACCCGCGGCTCCCGAGCCACATGTGACGCTTTTCACCTCTCTGTAGCTTTTAAAAATGACTAATGTTGTACTTCATAGTGGCCCACAGGTGCAAACATACTTCATCTACAAAAACTACTTCAAAAAGAAAATGCTGCTTATTTACTCACAACGGAAGCATCCAGGCTACCAGGAGTGAATTAAACCAGTTTTCACCGGAGTCCTGCAATGGTCGGGTACCCAGCGGTAACCTTGAAAATGCTCTTTTAGGCTTGACGATTACATGAAAAATTCAGTCACAGGTGTGGGCAGATATTTATTTGGTGTGGGTGGGATTTTTTTTTTTTTGTGTGTGTGTGGACATGGCTATCGTTATATTAATCAGCCACATTGAGTCTGTGTTTTGGATCTACTGTGTTCGTAAACTCTTGTGCTCATAAGCAGTGTTCTCCCCATCATTAGCGCAGCGAGTGAGATTTTTTTTTTTTATCCCACCGCCGGGGTTTGTAATCCAGAAACAGAAATTACAGCTGAAGTAAGACGGTGGATGAGATTTGGTTGCACAGCAATCTCCGAATTAAATAACTTTGCTTTCAGTGACAAAATAAAAGACTGGGTGTGGTTCAGTCTCCACTCTGAGAATGTTTCAGTCAGTGCAGCATTAATATTATTTAAATGAATGTTGAGCTGGTTCCTTCTTAAAATCAGTCTTCATAAACTTTTGTGTTGCTGTCATTTTTATAAATTAAAACCATGACAAAACAACATTTTAATACAACCAATAAAGAAAATCCCATGAAAGAGCGTGATGCTTAGTCTACTCAACCCGTTAACACATCTGGCTGCACCCCGTCCCTCGTTTCGTGGGCTAGATATTCTTTTTCATTATAAAAATACAAGAAGGACTCAAGAACCTCTGAATTCTAATTCACCCATGCCAGCTGACTCCGGACGAGAACAGAGTACACCCTGGACAGCTCACCATCGCAGGGCAGGAAGATGCTGTTGGCTATGCAGCTCCTCTTGTTGAAAGTCAGCAAAGGTTCTTTTCCAGTCCTCGCACCAAAAACAGTGAGACATGGCCAGCCTTTGATCACCCAGTTTGTTCCCCCCAGTGCAGCTGAGACAATCTGTGGAGAATGGGGCTTGAACCCCCAATCAGTGATCCAGCACCTATACCACTGCCTCATGCCTCAACTAGACATTAGGAATTTTCATTGAAAGTATTTTTTTTTTCATCTTTTTTGACTCTAAATGTTTTTGTTGCAAGCAGAATTGTAATTTAATTGTCTCTGCAGTTGTTTAAAGCAATCCCACACATTGTTTTTATATTAACATGAAGAAAAAAAGGGGGAAAATTATTTTAAATGCCAAAAAAAGTGTTTTCTTGACTATGGAAAATGGGTCCAAATGCTCTTTGAACGACAAAGGGGCCTGCTCTAGGGGCTGTCATATTGAGTAGAAAGAAGTCTCGTGATATAACATCAGTACACACGCAATCATGCGTATCAACAAACAAAATGGGAACCATAATCAGTTGCACAGCTAAAGCTAGCAACAAATTTCTCTGCATAACTTGTACGAGACAGTTGGTGTCTTAAGATAAAGTATTTTCCCGGAGGAGATTTTGGTTACGTCGTATTATTACCATGTGCGTTGCCGATGAGCAGTATTTGTAAATATACACATTTTAACCCGCAAATGGACATTGGTTCGCTGCTTCTGTTGAGGCTTGGATAGCTATATACAGTCGGCCCCTTACTTACAAAATTAATCCGTTCCAGCGCCTGTTTCGTAAGTAGGGGTGCATTTTACATGTAAAATGCCTGATCCGTTCCAAGACTACCCCATAAACCCTTTTAAGAATGATAAAAGTACACCAATTTTGTATGAACTGTGTTAAAAGTAAAAAATAAAAATAAACCATGTAACATTTTATTAACACATTTATTAATTAACCCATTATTAAACATTTTTTATTAACACACACACACACCTGTCTCTCGATCTCTCACACACAATACAGTACAGATTAAATGTGTATTGTATACACATTAAATGTTTATTGTGGCGCTGCAGGCTCTGCCCATAAGCAGGACCCCAGAGCATTTTAAGACGTGGAATTCAAAGCGCATTCCCTGCTTGACAGATTAGAGGTCCAGATGAGCCGTGTTTTGCTCACATGCACCACATTTACTGAATTAAACAACTTAAAAAAAAATTAAAGAGTTAAGCTTCCTTTCATCTCTGATTGACTCTGTGGACAGTCTCTCTCTCACACACAAAAAACTCGGGCCCTTGCCCACATGCAACGCGCAGCTGACGGAACAATTCTGTTTAAATGGATGGGATGTTTTATTTAAAGCGGAATTACAGTACCTGCTTGAAAGATCAGAGGTCCTCATTCAATATTAACTTGCTTCCTTGTGAGATCGGCGGTCTTCTCCCACAGAGCACTCTGTTTTAATGTCTGTCTTCCTTTCGGCTTTTTCCCTTTCTCGGGAGTCGCCACAGCGAATCATCTGATTCGCACGTTTCATTTGGCAGAGGTTTTTACGTCGGATGCCCTTCCTGTCACAACCCTTTTAGCAAGGGACAGAAATACGCTGACGACTTTGCAGCTACTCTTTACGATAGTCAGCAATGGTTCTTTTACATGCCTCTCACCATAGACAGTGAGAGACATGGCCCGCCTTTGATAACCCAGTTAGCTGCACTGGGGGGACAGTGACAACCTTGTGGCGAGTGGGACTCGAACCCCTAACCTTTGGATCAGCGATCCAACGCCCTATACCACTAGACCACCACTGCCCCTTGGAGCACTCTGTTTTAATATCGTGCCGAAATAATCGCCTCCGTCACTGTATTTCCGCTTTAAGGTCTCCTGATTCAATATCGTCGCGATTGTAGAGGGGTTTCCGCAATAATGAAATATAGCGCTGCATATTAATCTCAAAACAAGCCAACAGTCAACTCTCCTTCACGCGTGTGACAAACAGGAAGTATGGGTACAGGAAGAATGGGTAACGTCAGCTGCCTCCTGGCCAATGGGAGGCCAGCGGGGCGGGATGTTGGGAGACAGCCAATGAGAGAGCAACTTGCACATCGTGTGAAATTTCGATTGGTGCATTTGAATTTTGAATGGCGCATTTGGCGCTTAAGAGGTTGCTTTCGTATCCCGGGGACGAAAACTTAGGAAAATGTTTTTCGTAACCCGGAATTTTCGTACCCAGGGGGTTTCGTAAGTAGGGGGCCACAGAAGGGTGAATTTCAAGGTGCATGATGTATACTGGGTGAGAGGTAGTGCTTTTAATATTTTTATTTTATAAGGTGCAATGTATGCTGTGTATATACAGTGACGTGTAATTTTGAATAATGCAGCTTAAATCTTGTTAAAAAAAATCGTACACCCTATTTTCCGGCTTATAATGCGCATTAAGCAAGACAGAAGTAAAACTTAATTCAACTCCCACAATAACGCTCCACATTGTGTATTACATGAGCACAAATTATACTATAAGGGAGACCAATACTGGTGCTCGACGTGTGGTGCTCCACCAGACAGTGATTGGTCCGCTCCTGTATTTTATTACTGAGCCCTAAAATGAATCAGAATTTATCATTTTTATTACTTCTGTTTTTATTGTATTGATTGCTGGGTCTGTGTAAGGTTCTTTTTTATATATAGAATTTTTGTGTTTATTTTATAGCAGTTTGTAGTGGTGTTGATTTGAGCCTTTTCGGTTTATAATTGGACTCCTTGAACAATCGCACAAGAATTCGCATGTGTGTAAAAAAAAACAAAACAAATGGCTATTAAAAATCCTGAAGTGCCTACGACTTTTAGTTATTTATTTTAAAATGCCCATTAATAATTTCTCAGGCCTTTTCTGCAGAGTTAGCCTCATAAAGCACTAGTCGTTGTAGGGCATAAAGGAAATAATCTGTCAGGATAAATTAGGCCCGGACATAAACCCTTTGTGTTGATTAAATAAAGTCTGTTTTATAGGCTGTTATTTAATGGTGGTGATTTGTGTCATAGTTTGGGACCACTGGTGAGCAAAGTGAAGGAGTATCAGGTAGAGACGATCGTGGACACGTTGTGCACGAACATGCTGTCAGATAAAGAGCAGCTTCGAGACATTTCCAGCATCGGTCTGAAGACTGTGATTGGGGAGCTCCCGCCAGCATCCAGTGGTAATCTTCCCGAAATTTGTGTGTTGAGTTTTTCCCTGATAAGAACATTTCTGTACCGTCAAATACAGACAGCCATTCTCTTTTTCCCGTAGGCTCTGCCCTTGCTGCCAGTGTTTGTAAAAAGATCACAGGCCGTCTCACAAGTGCCATTGCCAAACAGGAGGATGTTTCAGTGCAACTTGAAGCCCTGGACATCATGGCTGACATGCTTTGCAGGTACTCTCATTAACACTCCTGATGGGAGAAAGATGGTTTCCTCTGTAGATTCGAGATCTGTCTTTCTGTATCGTCTTTTAATACATTTTTCAGTTCAGTTTCTGAGACTGAATCTATTGGTACTCGTATACGAGCCCTGTTGTGTGAAGAATATTAACTGCAGGCACAACGTTCTTTTGAAAATAGACAAGATTGGTGAAGCAATTAGAAAAGGCATGTTGTCATCAGAGCTAGGCTGGGGTAAGTTGTTTAACTTAATGGCTGATCAAAATTAATCCAATCCCTCGCTTCTTTGAACTCACCTACGCAGTAAATTCTCCATGTTCTTTGATCAGTGCTGCAGGGTGTCTCTTGCATTGTTGGAAAATGAGCTACAACCTTAAGTCACATTGACAGTTTGGGCCATTTCTAGTGTTTAAATGTGCAGTGGAGCAACACAAAGCTGCATTTCCTCTTGGAGCTCCTAAATTAGCTGCTGTTGTAGCTGATGAGTATAACCTTTATGTTAATTTTGTTACAGCAATTAAACAGGAATCTGAATGGCCACAGATTGATTTACCCTTCATGACTGCATTTTGAAACATTAACTGTTTAGACGGCGAGACAGTTTTAGATCAAACGTACGATAAGAGATCTTTGTCAACTGTTGCATGAACAATGAATGAATAATTTTGAGCTCTTTGTTTACCGACAGTTATTAAAGAAAGTGCACTTAAGGAAATATACGAAGCTATGCATGTGCACATACCTATATGTAGACAGATATTATAGCTGAATATGTTATTGTGTGTGTGTGTGTGTGTGTATATGTATGTATGCATATATATATATATATATATATATATATATATATATATATATATATATATATATATATATAATACACACACATACAGCAGGGCTGCCAACCCAGGAAAGTACCATTTTTTGTAGTCGATAAAGCGAAAATTAGTATTCGTAATAGACAAAATTAGTGCTCAAATTAGGATTCTTCAAAATTGCATATATGAACACACAGGTTGTTCGTAAACTTTTATTGCATTTTGGATTAATGATGAAGCGGCATATTTGAGTAAACCGTGTTTTCTACTCCTAATTCGAAATTATTTAATTCTACTGGTGTTATAGAATGTGTCATAATTATATATTGCATATTGATTATATTATGCATCACCCTGAATGGCAAACCGGTCGCTAGCTGGCTATGCTATGTCCTCCCTTTATATGCGTTTTAGTATCAAAAATGCCCGAATGTGCAATGCTAAATTTCGCATTGCACATTGTGCAAAAGGCTGTGTATCTGTCATGCTTCATAAATGGATAAGCTGTTGAATATCATCATCATCATCATCATCATCTTCTTCCGCTTCGTCCAGGGTCGGGTCGCGGGGGCAGCAACCTTAGCAAAGAGGTCCAGACATCCCTCTCCCGAGCTACTTCCTCCAACTCTCCCGGGGGGACACCGAGGCGGTCCCAGACAAGCCGAGAGACATAGTCCCTCCAGCGTGTTCTAGGTCGACCCCGGGGTCTCTTCCCGGTTGGACATGCCCGAAACACCACACCAGGGAGGCGTCCGGGGGGCATTCTGACCAGATGCCCGAGCCACCTCAACTGGCCCCTCTCAATGCGGAGGAGCAGCGGATCTACTCCGAGCTCTCCCCGGATGGCGGAGCTGCTCACCCTATCTCTAAGGGAGAACCCCGCCACCCGGCGAAGGAAGCTCATTTCAGCCGCTTGTATCCGTGATCTTGTTCTTTCGGTCATTACCCAAAGCTCGTGACCATAGGTGAGGGTTGGAACGTAGATCGACTGGTAAATTGAGAGCTTCGCCTTGCGGCTCAGCTCCTTTTTCACCACAACGGACCGGTACAGGCACCGCTTAACAGCGGAGGCTGCAGCGATCCGTCTGTCGATCTCTCGCTCCATCCTTCCCTCACTCGTAAACAAGACCCCAAGATACTTAAACTCCTCCACTTGGGGCAGGACCTCATTCCCGACCCGGAGGGTGCATTCCACCATTGTCCGACTGAGAACCATGGCCTCGGACTTGGAGGTACTGATCTTCATCCCGGCTGCTTCGCACTCAGCCGCGAATCGCTCCAATGAGAGCTGGAGGGCCCGACTTGAAAGCTGTTGAATATTCTGATTAAAAATTCTTGCTTTCTTTTTGTTGCCATTTTGGGTTTTCTGCAACCGTTCAATGATTGGCTCTGGCTGCCACAGCGTAGAGCTGTTGATTCGTGGAAATCGACCTACCTTGCTGTCGATTTAACAAATCACGTGGTAAAATACAACGGTAACATCCCATGAGATTTGACTTTGCTAGGCAGGTGAACATGGATCAAAATTGATGCAATTCAATTGAAAGGAGCATATTTTCCTGTAAGTTTGAAATTTGTATTGTCTGAATGAATCATATTGCTGCATTTTGTTGTGTTTTGTAAGAATACAGATTTGTAGTAGTTGGCAGCCCTGATGGAGATTTATATTACATGTTATTTAATTAGACCTATTATAGTTAGGTAATTTTATTATATATATTACATATGTCAAAGCTGGAGAATATACACTGGGTAAGAGGTAGAGCTTTATGGTGCTAAAATGCTATGGCCTGAGACCTGCTCTAAACAGGAGTATTGCACTGTCCAGGAAGATGGAAATGATGTTTATTCAATCAGTGTGTGTGGTGGTAGGATTACACATTTAACAGCTTTTGGGTAAAACCGTTCAGTTTGTTTTTAGTGTCCTGTACCTTTTTCCGAAGGGGAGGGGTGAGAAAATGGGGCGACCAGGGTGTGTGGGGTCGCTGATTCCACTGACTCACCTCTGAAGTCAATCAGTGTAAATGTGACAGGGCGGGTACTGTACTTCCAATTACCTGCTCTGCCGTCCTCACCACCCACTGCAAAATCGAAGAAGACACTTGAAGCACTCCACCCTCTTAGATTAGTTTGTTGGAACACGCCTAAGTATACTGTCGATCAAACTCGGTTGGTCAGTGGTGGAGGTGTGCTAATCTAAATACTGCCAAAAAAGGGTAAGTTTTTCAGCCGTCGTTTAAAGATACTCAGTGACTCAGCTGTCTGGACATCCAGAGCAAGTTCATTCTGCCACCTTGGAGCCAGAACAGAGAGGAGTTTAGATGCAGTTTTCCCTTGGTACAGGGAGGGATCAGTCTAGCAGACATGAAGGATCTGAGAGGACGTGGTTAAGTGTGATGAGTGCTTTGAGGTAGGAAGGTGCAGATCCATTGTTTGCCTTTGTACGAAAACATTACAGTCATCCCTTGAATATTGCTGATAATGTAGACCAGACCTGGCCGCGATATTCGAAAAACCGCGAAGTAGGAACGCCCCGCCCCCATTTCTACCATGTTGTCTCATTTCTATATGTTTTCGCGTCTATACAATATCAAGAAGTGTATATTAAACGTTACACAGTTATATGCATATGTAAATACTGTAATGTATTAATAATCAAATAGAATTTATATATAAATACTTTAAGTACTGTACTCAACTCTGACAATAGCTCTTCTCCGCGGTGCAGGACGTTCACAAACACTATACAGTAAGATCACAAAAAATCCCGCGGGAATGTGCGAGGCAACAGCATTACGCGTCTAAGCCAATCAGCTTGCGAGATTGAGTTGAGTGGGCGGGAGGCAATATCGTCACACGTCTAAGCCAATCCTCTTACGAGATTGAGTTGAGTGGGCGGTTCCTGCCTGAACTGGGGAGGAGGGGCATTTCAGTCTGTCGTTTGGAAACAATGAACGCAGCCTGCCTTGGGTCCCTGCCTTCCGCTTGCTGACATGTGAGTTTCAGCACGAATTTTTTATGAACATTTTTTAATTTTATTTTTTTATTAAAATACCGTGATGTACCAAGGCCGTGATGCTCAAATCGCGAAGTGGCAAGGGATGACTGTAGTATTTTAAATGTAATCTGAGCAGCTACGGGAACCCAGTGGAGCGATTATAGCTGTGGTGCGGGAAAATTTTGGGAAGGTTGGAACAATCTGTGCAGCTGTATTCTGGCTCATTTTTCCAATTCGAATAGCATTCAAAAGAAGACCTGCCAGGAGTGGGTTGTAGTAATGTAGTCTTGAAGGTGTTGAGCAAGTACAGTGGTACCTCACCTTACAAAAGACCCAATAAACGAAAAATCCAAGTTACAAAACGCATTTACCTAAAATTTCCATCTCTGAATACGAAAAATATTCCCATTACGAAACGCGCCATCTCAAAAAATTCAAACAATGCGCAAATTGCTCTCCCATTGGCTATCTCCCAACACCCTGCCCCACTAGCCTCCCATTGGCTATTATGGAGCTGCTTCTCCATAATACCCATGATTCTTTTTGTGTGCCTTCGACCCATTGTTCATCACGGAGTTCTAACACGCATAAAGGACATAGTTACTGTTGTTTTGTGAGTTTTTCGAGTGTGCTCATTGCAACTTTATTTTTTGGCTCAGGCTTTCAACCTTGCATAAATATTTGTAAGATTATAACTCCGCTAAGAAGACATAGTCCACACACACAAGTGATTCCCGGTGCGAGTGAAAAGAAGCAGGCTCGTGGCATGTGGTTGAGTGATCTCACAAAGGAATATGGCCGTAACCCATCTACCGTCGGTCCGATATTGAAGCAGAAGGAGGCCTTAAAAGGTATAGTTTTATAATTTTTAAAGAGTTTAAGGGGTAGTATTGGGGGCCTTGGAACAAATCAGGCCTTTTACATGTAAAATGCTACTCAACTTGTGAAAAAATCAGGTTACGAAACCCATTCTGGAACGGATTAATTTCGTAAGGTGAGGTACCACTGTATCTGAGTGGCCTTAATGTAAAACTGGATCAATCCTTTTGATGGGAAAGAGACGAAATCAACATGATCGAGACAGCTGGCGAGTCAGCTTGGATGAACAAGCAATTCAACCTTGCTGGGATTAAACTTCCGCTGGTAAGGTGCCATCCATGAAGAGAGACTTGCCAGACATGCAGTGATCCAGGCAGAAACATCAGTGAGGGAGGGAAAAGGGAACAAGTTGAGTGTCATCTGCATAGCAGTGGTATGGCATCACAAAGGGACCTAGTATAAAGGGAGAGCAGAAGTGGACCATGAACTGAGTGCTGGAGAACTCCAATGGAAAGTCAGCATTGGAGATATTGATCCATTTAGCCCATTGGTTCTCAAATAGTGGGGCGTGCCCCCCTGGAGGGGGATGCGATGGGGGGGGGGGGGGGGGTGACCCCAGGGAACATGCTGCTTTTTTTTTTTTTTTGGTTTGTTTTTTTTTGGTCATATTATAGTGTAATTTTACATCCACTACAGCAGGTGGCAGTCACTTTCTCACGGTCAGAGTGTGCCCAGAGGTAAAATAAGAAGTGAAGTTAATAAACCCACCATGGAAATTTTTAACGGGGACGGAAAGGGAGACGGTGAGAGAAACGAAAGTCTCCCAAAAGCTAAGTTGAGAGGTATGATGAAGCGGATATAGTGTGTGAAAGGCCGGTGTGTTCAGTGTGTCAAAAAAGCGTTGGTAGCGGACAGCATGAAGACAAATAAATGAAGATGTCACTTAGACATCACACCCCAATCACGTGATGAGCCGCGCAAGTTTTTGTTTTTTTTCCAGCAAAAACGTGTCGAATATTGCCAATGACCATCCTGCTTTGTGAATGCTACTCCAGCAAACCAGCAAGCGTTGTTAGCATCAGATAAGGTGGTCAGCTGGTCACCAAATTGCTCAGTGCAGAAAACTCCATAGCAGAGCAGAGGAACTGATCCTACCTGCAGCAGCCACGGTCTGTCATGCTGGATGATGTCACTGCTGCGAAAATAAGTGCGGGTCCCAGTTCCGCGTTGAGCAGGAGCTGAGTTCAGTATCATGCTTTAAACCCTGCTTCGAAAAGCTGTGCACTGTGAAATGTGCTTATTGTAGCCATTAATCTGGACTTAATCATTTTGACAAAAAAAAAAAAATTCCTTTTTTTTTTTAGATTTTATATATTGTGCTGCTGAGTTAATATTGCTGATCAATTTGAATTAATTTTTATTTATTTTTTTCAGTATCAAATGGTTCACATTGTTGGTCAAAAATGTTTACAGTTTAAATAGGGTACTTTTTTAATTTCAGGCAAATTGATGCACTTTAAATCTTTTTGTTTAAAGACTAAATTGTTAGTTTGTTGGAAGTTAATCTATATTTCTTCCTCTTTTTTTATTTCATCATGTTAAGGATAGTGTTATGCAGAGGATTACTTATAACAATTTTTAGACAAATAATACTATATTGGGGGATGCGCGAAATGTTTTCATCTTCCTGGGGGGGGGGGGGGGTTCGACAGAAAATAATTGAGAAGCATGGATTTAACCTCATGAGTGACCTTCAAGGTAGTAAGCAAACCACTGTCATGCTGCACCACAAATTACTTGACTCCTGAGGATGAACAAGTCTCGTTGTTGACTGTGTCAAATATATTTAAGTTAGGGTTTAGTTTGGCATATTGTAATTTTTGAATTTTTAGCAAAATTTGTTGTAGAATTAAAGATCTGAATAGGATGTTATATTTTGAAAGTTTGAGAAGAGTCTTGAGAAACATTGCTGTCAACATTGACCTCTTGAGGCTCCCTGTTTAGAATGGCGTGCATGCCCAGACAGTGGTCCAGATTTGAAATTGTGGTTTGGAAATACATTATTAAATTATGAGGGATAATGTTAAATTACAAGATTTAAACTTTTTAAAATATATTACTTTGCATGCAGTAAAATTCAATCACAAACATTGCTGATATTTTCCAACCTTCTTATTCAGACAAGGGGGCCTGTTGGTGAATTTCCACCCTTCCATCCTGAGCTGCCTGCTGCCCCAATTGACCAGCCCTCGGTTAGCTGTGAGGAAGAGGACCATTATAGCTCTGGGTCATCTGGTCATGAGTTGTGGGAACCTTGTCTTTGTTGACCTCATTGAGCACTTGCTATCAGAGCTCTCGCGCAATGACTCCATGTCCACCACTCGCACTTATATCCAATGTATCGCTGCCATCAGCCGACAAGCCGGCCACAGAATCGGTGAGTAAACATTTGACATGGAAGCTTTGTCTTCTTATTTCATGTGTACCCGAACAGAAATATTGTAATCGGTATTTATCAGAAATGCACCACTTTTAGTCACGTCCAAAGCCACAATAAAAAAAAAAAAAAACTTGCTTTGAGCTTTTGAAAGATTTTAAAATGTTTACACGTTGCCTGATATGTTTAGATTATAATTTCAAATATCACAAATTCAAAAATTACTACAGTGGTTCAGGATTATAAGTTGGTAAATGTGAATTAAGGTGCTCGCTATCTTTTCCGGGTGGTGTGATTTAACACAGCTGCCTCACAGCAAGAAGGTCTTGGATCCAATTCCCAGCTCAGGCATTTCTGTGTGGAGTGTGCTTGTTTGGGTTTCCTCCCACTGCCTAAAAACGGCCACAGTAAGTTAATTGGATGTTTTCAAGTCACCTGAGTGTGACTGGTTGTGAGTGTTGGCTGGTGTATCGCACCCTCACCCAGAGTCGGCTGAGATGAATGCCAGCCTCACCGTGACCCTGACTAAGATGCTTAGAAAATTAATGAATGAGAATTCTCTCCCAGAATGGATTGATGTATTTATTAATATACGATATTGAGCAAGTATCACAAGCAACAATATGTTTAATCCTAGCAGTGCCCAAAGCCGATCTCGTCGGCTTTCCCATGCACATCTTGTCAAACGTTAGCCATTATCGTTAGCACGAAAGTAAATACAAGTAGACAGTTTGTATGCTCGATGTGATTTGTGAATTCACAAATTCGGTTTTCACAGAAATTCAACAATAGCCGTCACAGTAATGAACAAAAATGCAGGGGCAGGTTTTACGGTGTAAAGCGCTCTTTGACGGCGTTCGTACTATAGGACGTGCCACACAACTGCTCCAGTGATGGGCAGACTCTCGCTCAAACCCCGAGGGTCTTTCTCCTCCACAGAGGGTGTGTTGGTGGGATGTTTAGAACTGAGCACACTCGACTCCTATCCTGAGCTAATATGCTATGGTAGCTCAATGCTAGCCGTACCCCAGCTAACAATAAGCCTAGGCGGCAACATGGCAGGCGGGGAGGGGCCAAACGTTGACTCCGGCGCTTGGGATCGCAGGGGTTGAAAGCCGTGTAGCCGGCTGGTGTAATCGCCTCGTCGGGTGTACTCTCCTTGAGCCATGTTTTACAGAAATGCAGCATGGAGCAGTCCTGTAGATCCCTCTGCGCTGCAATCCGAGCATGAAGCTTGTCCATCTTGTTTCGCAGAGACTGAACATTTTCAAACAGAATGACCAGAAGTGTTAACCTTCCACTGCTAACCAAGCGCTGTAGTCGTTGTTTGACCCCTCCCTGCCTGGGCTTATTGTTAGCCGGGGTGTGGCTAGCATTGAGCTACCATAGCATATCAGCTCAGGATAGTTGAACGTGCGCAGTTCTAAACGTCCGCTCTCATAGCTGTAGTGGGGTCGACCGGTCATAGACGAGCATATTGCAAAAAAACAAATTAAAACGAACAAAAACAAATTGACTCCGAGAACTCAGCAACATTGCCCTCTAGGCCGCGCCATCTTGGAGATGTAAAAAGACATGAAGCGTAATTATTCAAGTTTATCCTTTTGGTATCGTTTATTAAACATGCTACAGAACATAAAATCTCACACACAAACATTAACTAAGGTACTGGAATAATAATTGAAAAAGACTTTAATACAACAGTTTAGATTATTCCTCTTCAGGCACTTCAGAGGAAACTGTCATTTCTTCAGGAGAAACATCCAACATTTTGTATCGCTTAGCCAGAGAAGACGCACAGCGTTTGAGTGGCATCACAGAGCTTAACTGGTAATTAGAACACACTAAAAAAAAGAGGTTCATTGACAACTTGTGTGTGAATGAGGAAAAAGGGGTGTTACATCATCTCAACCAGTCAGCAGGAAGGAGGACAGCCATTGGCTGAATTTGAATCACGTGACAGTTTCTCGGCAATCCGCGAATATGTAAATCGTGAGTGCAAAACCCCGAATAGTCAAGGGCCTACTGTACATCCTTATTGTAGCTGTAAACATGACAATTTTAAGAAATGGAAAATTTAGGAATTTTAGAAAATAAAGTTTTTCCATGTTTCTTGAGGGGTTGTTTACTGAACTTGTTTGCTCGGTGCAAAAAACCCTACACATAGTATGAGGATGAGAGCGCCACTGCCAACTGTTGTAGTGGATGTGCAATTACATTTAATTCTAGTACAACACAGCAACAACAACGCCCCCCCCCCCCACCGCACACACCCACCACCATGATTTGAGAGGTACTTTTCAAAGGAGACTGAGGATAAGCTTTGTCCTGATGAAGCGGTCGACTGCATAACAATCCCAACAGACTTTGTCCCGATTTGACATTGTAAGGTAAAGATCTTCGATTCCCAAACATTTGGTTTTAAGCACAAAATTGAATTTAACTAAGCATTTCTGTCACTGTCTGAAAAGTGTTTGCTTGCGTCACTTTCTTCAAACACTATAAAGGCTGCTGGGTTCTGCCTCAAAAATAAGAAGTATGCAACAGGAAAAAACCTCAAGAGGAACTGGAGCTGGTTCTGTAAGATGCTTAAAACCTACTTACTTATAACACTGCTTTAAAATAACAGGAGCCTCAGGTAAAATTACATGCAAAGTGCATCTGGTTCAACATTTTGCCTGTTTCATTGAGTACTGTATACTGCTTTTTATAGTAAAAATGTTAAAGTAGCTTTACTCCACGTATTTCGTTTGAACGGTATGGTATATCCTATCGTCCAAATTTTATTTACAGGGCTAGAAGTTGCAGGTTATTTTTGTCAGGGTTCTATTTGCTTTGTTAATGTTTCAGCTTAAACTATACTTCAACTTCAATTTGTCTAACTTTTGCATAATTCATAACGTGTAGGGCAAGACATTTTATTGATATTTAAGCAGTATAGATGTTGTCAGGTGTTTTGCAATCTTGGAATCCTGCTGGTTCAGAATTATTTTAAGAATAACAAATGATTAAACTATTCAAATAGGAGTATTATAGGACACATTGGAATAATGTTGGGGTTTTTGGCACTGTGCAACTTTTTATTACTGAACGTTGCACCACTAGAACAGTTTTAATAAAATTGTCATTTATCTGGGGTTTTTTTTTTAGTTGTATTAAACCCATTTATATCAATGAACAAATGGGGATAACACTTCAAAATCTATAAATATAATTACTGTGATGACTCCTACCATTTCTCACCGAAATAAATAATAAATTGCTGTCCATATAGTTTTGCTTCAGGGATCCTTAGGATCCCCTGGGCTTCACTTGGAGCGCTGGGAGAGGAAGGACGGTGTGTTGAAGCACTTTTTACAAGTTCCCTGAACATTAGTGTGTGACAGGCAATGGGATGAGCCGCAGTCAGTTATTACCTGTCACTGTGCTGCATCTCTCAGCCGCACCTCTGGGACGCACCCAGAACACTGCGGGTGAAATGAAGTGAAAAGTCATTTAAGTTAGCAAGCGTGTTGAGCCATTGGCCAATTACCAACACTGTTTGATGAGACAAAGGCGGGGGCAATTTAAGATGTGAGGTTACTTCAGTCAAGTGCATTCAAAGCAATTTTGTAGTTCTCTCCCCTGCTACTAGTTTTAATTAAATTTTGTGGGTAACATCCTTTTTTTTTTCCATCTGGCCTAAAAAGAGAAACCTTTATCGGGCAGAATTCTAAAGTTCTTTCTTGGCTTTAAAAAAAAAAAAAAAATCTAAATTCAACTCTCCAGCTGTTGCTTTAAGGATAAGCTGGCATGTATATAATAGATGCATGAATACTAACTGTGCTGTTCGGGTCTTCCACAGGTGAGTACTTGGAGAAGATCATTCCATTGGTGGTGAAGTTTTGTAACATTGATGATGATGAACTGAGGGAATACTGCATACAAGCCTTTGAGTCTTTTGTCAGGCGGTGAGTAATTGGTTCACAGATGGATGAATTGTAATTTTGTTTGCTCGTTCAACAGACAACAAAATACATTGTATACTTCCAGGTTTTTGGGTGTCCAGGTTATATAGAGGCTAAAATAATTATCCCAAACAATACTGAGTAAGCTAAATGCTTGTAATGAGTAAGGAAAGTGTGTGTGTGCGTGCGCGTGTGTGTGTATATGTATATACAGTGAGTCGTTGACTTATGACCTATGCGAGTTACGTCTGATCGACTTTACGACTGCAAAAGTGGTGAAGCATGATTCATGGCAGTGCCGCGCGAGTGTTGCAGACGACAGTTGTTTGGGCTGCCGGCAGCGCCAGCATCTTAAAAGGCCAAGCAGGAGATGATGCAGCTTCACATTCTAACTGCTCAGAGCAAATCTAATCATCTACTTTCAATGCCACGTCACTGTGGCGCGAAGCTGAGAGCCAATCCTTTCTGTGTGGGTGGGTCCGATACCTTGAAACTCTAATTTTATTGGACTCGTACGCTGCAGTGTCCCAAGTTTGGGCAATCAGCTGGTCTGCGGGTTGAAGTTTTTCCATGTCTGTCCTTTTGTGTTTGTTTGCCAGCTGTGATTGGATTCATGGAAATGAGCTGATCAAAATGAGGGAAATTTATCTCTTTACCCAAACAACACGCGCAGTCTGTGGCTGTTGTTATAATCCAATAAAATTGGAGTTTAAAGCTATCGGACCTGCCTACACAGTAGAGTACAGAAAGGATTGGCTCTCCGCTGCGTGTCACAGTGACGTGGAATTGAAAATAGATGTATAGATTTAAATGCGCGAATTTTATTCATCTGTTTGTTCCAAACTCGTAACCTGACACAAGCACGGATAGTTGACCTAATATATTAAAGATGTAAAAACAAAAATTTCATAATACATGTTTATTTAACATTAATAATAAATAATAAAAGTGCAAGAATAAACAAGTCAACTAACCTTTCCGATCATCGACAGCAGCAAAGCTGTCACCTGGGCAGACATAAGGTGGTGTGTAATAGGAGAATTTTGTGCATGCGCACGCTATGGATACCAGTGAGTAAAGTCTCGTGGTGAACTCCCACAAGGCCAGTGCTTCTCGAATAGTGAGGGGAGTGGTGTGATACTGAGGAAAGACATGGCTGTTTTTTTTTTTTTTTTTTTTTTTTTTTATAATTGTATGAGAACTCTGTGTAATTGCGCATTCTCTACAGTGGGTGGCAGTGGCGCGGTCACTGTATTCCCTATGGTGTAGGGCAGGGGTGTCAAACTCATGCCACAACGGGCCGTGTGGCTGCAGGTTTTTGTTTCAACCAAGCAGCAGCACACCTGACTCGATTCCTCACGAAGTCGATTGGTCAATCTGTGTGTTCTGTATAGAGACTGAGCAATCAACTGCCTGAAGACTCAGATCAGTTGATTGAATGAACCGAGTCAGGTGTGTTGCTGCTTGGTTGAAATAAAAACCTGCAGCCACATGGCCCTTCATGGCACAAGTTTGACGCCCCTGGTGTGGGGGGAATCACCTAGCAAACAATAAGTGCATTAAACACGCTAGTCGCAATTTTTTTGGGGGGGACGGGGGGGGACTTCACTTGGTATTCGTATCATGGAAAATTCGTTATAAAAGGCACTCGTAAGTCAAGGTTTGTGTGTGTGCGCACGCGTGCGCAAATTTTCCTTTATTTATCCTGGAGGTCATTGTGCACACAGATGCTCCAAACCAAATATTCATGTGCGATAGTTTGGTAATACAAGTTAAGATGTGAAAGGAGGCATACGATTCCTAGAGTTAAAACTAGGATAGTGCATTTTACTCAATGTCAGGTAGAATATGGGAAACTGACCCACGGGTGACCATACCCCTCCCCTCAATCCACTCCAAAATGCATGCACAAACATGTCATGTCTTGTGTTTGAAGTTTCTTCAAGGTACTGCACTTTTATTTATTTATTTATTGTTTTATTTATTCACACTGACTGTTTTGGTCATTATTCTGTCCAGTCTGTAGGTGGTGTGCATGCCATGTGGACATTTTTCATGTCATTGCACCAGTTTTGGGTGTCATTTGTCATAGGAGTAAGCCGATGGTTGTCGAAAGACATAGTAGCTGATTTCATTTTATTTCTAAGACCTAACACTGTATTTTAGGTTTATGTAATTTGCTTTGCGAGTAAATGGGCCCCTTTTCAAGGAAAGTTTTTGCTTCACTGTCAATATAAAACACTTCAGATGGGGAAAGCAGACATTGGGAGCACCGTTGCCATGTATTCTACCTCATAAATGTCCGAGAGTTCTTGTTCTTGCTTATTCAGTCACCTCATCTCCCCCTTATCTCTTCATCACCTCATTATAGTAGCTTCCAGTGTGGGGGGAAATGAATTTCCGTCACCCACTCCTTTTTCTCTGTTCAGCATTTTTCTTTTAGTACGTTCAATAAATGTGCTTTCTGTGGGTTTAAACACGCACTATTTCTTCAGCTGTAGAACTGACAGATATGTAGAGAGGATTATGTGCTTGTGTTTTTCTTAGATAAGCTTGCAGGCTAAGTTCTGAACAGAAGACAGGGAAGACAGCCTGACCCATTGTCTACCCCCCCCCCCCCAATCATCACCACCACAGCCTGTACAGTCGCTTTAATTATGAACACTTCTCAGAAGTGTATCTAATCTGGTACCTCACTCTTTATGTACTTAGGTGTCCGAAAGAGGTGTACCCCCATGTTCCAACAATCATCAACATTTGCCTCAAGTACTTAACCTATGACCCCAACTACAACTATGATGATGAGGATGAAGATGAAAATGCAATGGATGCAGATGGTGCTGATGAAGACTACCAAGGTATGAAGACAGTCTAGGTCTTAATTAAGACTTTGCTGGACATCTGTATGCCTCAGGATTGTAGCTGAACCCTTTGTGGGAAGAGAATCATGGTAGCACTCGTAACAAGTGTAGATGAAGTTGCAAATCTCTTCTCCTGCGGCATTTCCTGAAAGCAGCAGATCGATAAAGGAGTTCCTCACATGAGTGCTCCTCTGATTCTTCCCTTAAACTACTGTAGAAGTGTGGGTGGCGTGTCTGGCAGTCTTTCAACAATAAGATCAGAGGTGAAAACTTGAGAATGCGACTAGGCTAAATACAGGTCCTTCATTTATTTTAGTGTGATGTAATTTGTCTGTGTGGATCCATCACTCTTGATGGTGTCTCTCACCCAAAGTAGTTGAAGGTATGAAAGCCGATTGGACAGCTAACAGCAGCGTATTTCTGATCCTTTTTCAAGCGCATTTGTTGCGCATGTACGGTCTCTTTTGGTCTCCATGTGAGCCTGACTAACCTCTTTTGCAGGAAGTGATGATGAATACAGTGACGATGACGACATGAGTTGGAAGGTGCGGCGAGCAGCTGCTAAATGCCTAGATGCTGTGGTGAGCACCCGCCATGAGATGCTTCCTGAGTTCTACCGGACAGTCTCTCCAGCACTTATCGCTCGCTTTAAGGAACGTGAGGAGAACGTAAAGGCCGACGTGTTCCATGCATACCTGTCCCTGCTAAAACAGACACGGCCAGCCCAGAGCTGGCTATGCGACCCTGATGCTATGGAACAAGGAGAAACACCACTCACTATGCTGCAGAGCCAGGTAGAAGTCACACGCGTGTACACTCACACACAGTATTCTTGTTTCATCAGCAAAAGCAGTGTATGCCATCAAATTGAGGTCATAAGTGAATTTTGCATGTGTAGGTCCCCATGATCGTGAAAGCCCTCCATAAACAAATGAAGGAGAAGAGTGTGAAGACCCGGCAGTGCTGCTTCAACATGCTGACAGAGCTGGTAAATGTGCTCCCTGGGGCTCTGACTCAGCACATCCCGGTGCTCGTCCCAGGTATGTGCCCCTGGCTTTCTCTGTATTTAGTGACCTGAATGTTTCTTGCACACATTTGATGTATTTAGGGTGGGGAAACATGACGACTTATTATCGACACAAAGAATTTGTAAACAATTTTCCGCTGTTTTCTGGTTGTGCAAACCATTATTTCTATGTGTAATTGCGTTATACAGCAGAGAGCGCATTAACATGCAATCGAGTATGCATAACCAACCCCCCTACTTCTATAGAATATGAAACTAGAGCTTTTCTCAGATCCGATCTTTTTATAGATCGCCATGAGTGAAAGGAATGAAACACAAATGGTGGTTTTATATTTAAACTGATTACAGCCTTTGCAGATGTTCATGAAGGTTTCATTTGTAATATGAGTAGTTTGGTTAATAGCTTATATTTTACTCCTAATTGTACAAATCTTTGTATTTAATTATTGCTTTTTAAGGGTGTTTTGGAAGAAAAAAAAATAAAGTATTACAGGAAAGTCTAATCCTGAACCTATCATGAATTAAGCTATAACCTAAATGAGGTGCAATTATGCACGTGTACGCATATACAGTACATAATACCAGTCAAAGGTCTGGATATGAATGATTAGTTGTTAATTGGTATTGTGTGTATGCATACTTAGGTTGCAAAAAATTCGAAATTTGTAAATTTATTTTTATAAATATGGGATCCCTCACTTTCCACGATTAATTGGGACCAAGATCCCACTACGACCACAGAGTTTCGCGAAGTAGGATCAACCCTCCCCCTGACTGATGTATGTGTATATATCAATAAATACATATTCAATGCTTATAATAATAATTAAGCATTTTTTAAAAAAATGCACAAGATGTAAATGGAAAGACAGGCATGCAGATGCGCACCTCACCTGGGGGGTTGTGGGTTTCTGCATAATTGGCCTTGTTTTGCGGCATTTACCTATTCTTCCTTAATTTCCTTATTTTTTTCAATCCATGAATATTTAAAAAAAAAAAAAAAAAGCCGCATGAATTGAAGCCCGAAGTAGTGAGGGATCCCTGTACTGTGTGAATCCCACAAGGGAAATTATTTCTTCTGCATTTAACCCATCCATAGTGAGCACACATGCACACTCGGAGCAGTGGCTGCCACACACTGGGACACCCACAGAGCGGTTGGGGGTTTGCTGTCTTGCTCAGGGGCACTTCGGTCATGAAGATGGAGGAAGCAAAGCTGCAGCTCACTCCAGCACCACCACACATTTTTCCTGCCAGTTTGGGAATCAAACCAGCAAGCTTTCGGTCCCAAAGCAGCTTCTCAAACCATTAAGCCACAGCTACTACCATATTTTATTCTCAGTCAGATTAAATCACGGCTTTTCTTTCGGTTCTCTTAAATGAATGTAAACAAACATTATCCATGTGAAAATTCACTCGAGCCTTAAGACTGTTAAATGATGCTAAATGAAAGCTCTGCCTCCTGAATAGCGCCAGTGTAACTAATCTGCATGTTATTGTCTGTTTTTCTTTCTTTAGGAATCATTTTCTCTCTGAATGACAAATCAAGCTCCTCCAATCTAAAGATTGATGCCCTGTCATGTTTATATGTAATTTTGTGCAATCATCAGCCTCAAGTCTTCCATCCCCATGTTCAGTCCTTGGTTCCCCCTGTCGTGGCCAGTGTGGGTGATCCTTTCTACAAGATCACCTCGGAAGCCCTGCTGGTCACCCAACAGCTGGTGCGAGTGATTCGGCCCCTCGATCAAACGGACGCCTTTGATGCCTCGCCCTACATTAGTGACCTATTTGCTTGCACCATCAAGCGCCTCAAGGCAGCTGACATTGATCAGGAGGTTAAAGAGCGGGCCATCTCTTGCATGGGCCAAATCATCTGCAACCTCGGTGACAGTCTAGGCGCAGACCTTCCAGGCACGCTCTGCATCTTTCTGGAGCGGCTAAGGAATGAGATCACCAGGCTGACGACGGTAAAAGCTCTGACACTGATTGCAGGCTCGCCACTAAAGATTGATCTGCGTCCCATCCTAGCCGATGCAGTACCGATTTTGGCCTCGTTTCTGCGCAAGAACCAGCGGGCGCTCAAGTTAAGCACTTTGGCGGCACTGGATATACTAATTAAGAATTACAGTGACAGTGTGACAGCAGCCATGATTGACGCTGTGCTAGATGAGTTGCCGCCACTGATCAGTGAGAGTGACATGCATGTCTCACAGATGGCCATCAGCTTCCTGACAACACTGGCCCGTGTGCATCCAGACGCTCTTGCCAAGATCAGTGGCTCCATCCTCTCGGAGCTAATTTCACTGGTACGCTCGCCACTGCTGCAGGGTGGGGCCCTTGGCGCCATGCTGGAGTTTTTCCAAGCTCTCGTCTCCACTGGCACAGCAAGCCTGGGTTACATGGACCTTCTGCGTATGCTTACTAGCCCTGTGTATGCACAGAGCACCTCGCTCACCCACAAGCAGTCGTACTACTCCATCGCCAAGTGTGTGGCAGCCCTTACCCGTGCCTGCCCTAAAGAGGGTCCTGCTGTAGTCAGCCAGTTCATCCAGGACGTCAAGAACTCTCGCTCTACCGACTCCATCCGTCTGTTAGCGCTGCTCTCTCTGGGTGAGGTGGGCCACCATGTGGACCTCAGTGGCCAACCTGAACTCAAAACAGTCATCCTGGATGCCTTCTCATCGGCCAGCGAAGAAGTGAAGTCGGCAGCATCATACGCACTGGGCAGCATCAGTGTGGGCAACCTGCCCGAGTACCTGCCCTTTGTGCTGCAGGAGATCTCGGGCCAACCCAAGCGCCAGTACCTGCTGTTGCACTCGCTTAAAGAGATCATCAGCTCGGCATCGGTAGGCGGCCTCAAGCCGTATGTGGAGAGTGTGTGGGCTCTGTTGCTCAAACACTGCGAGTGTACAGAGGAGGGCACCCGCAACGTGGTGGCAGAATGCCTGGGCAAACTCACTCTTATAGACCCCGAGACACTACTGCCGAGGCTAAAGGGCTATCTGTTATCAGGTTAGCATCACACTTCAAAAAATACTTCAGTCCTGCTGAGGTAGCTGAAGCGCATGTGGTGTTCTAGCATCAGAGACGAGATTAGCATTTTTAAAATGTGAGTTGGTTTATGATTACCGAAGTTTTGGAATATATTAGACGTCCAAAGAAAGTGTTACTGGAGCAGGAAAAACTGTAAATCTAATTATCTTTGATTATCTAAATTCAGTGAAATAAATGTTATTAGGGTTTACTCTTTTCTCTCTCTCCCCCCAACTCTTCTTCCAGGTTCTTCTTATGCCAGAAGCTCCGTAGTTACTGCTGTAAAGTTTACAATTTCAGACCACCCACAGACGATTGATCCCCTACTGAAAAACTGCATAGGTATTTTTTTTTTTATTTTTATTTTTTAATAAATGCCATAAATATTTTCTCTTTATTCCCTGAAAAAAATGATGACATCCTCTTGTTTTTACGATTATTGTAGGGGACTTCCTAAAAACATTGGAAGACCCAGATCTTAACGTGCGAAGAGTTGCACTCGTGACATTCAACTCTGCAGCCCATAATAAGCCTTCGCTAATCCGAGACCTCTTGGACAGTGTACTTCCTCACTTGTACAATGAGACCAAAGTGCGCAAAGAGCTGATTCGAGAGGTGGGTGTGACTCTTCCTTTTCTTCCTATTTGACAGTGTCACTGTTGCTATCCTGTCGAAGCTGTGATCCATCTCCCCCCACCCCCCCACCCCCTTCCTGTCTGCTATAGGTTGAAATGGGCCCATTTAAGCATACAGTAGATGATGGACTGGACATCCGGAAGGCTGCATTTGAGTGCATGTACACGCTTCTCGACAGCTGCCTCGATAGACTTGACATCTTTGAGTTTCTTAACCATGTCGAAGATGGTCTCAAAGACCATTATGATATCAAGGTGAGCCATTAATCCTTATTAGTGCGTTCAATCATGAAATTCAAAGCTCATGATGAAGGTTCACTTGAGCGTTAAGGGAGGAGTAAAGATGTGCTTGGGACTTGGCGTGCATCAAGATGTGAGCATGATATTCTTGTATCATAAAAAGAAATGCCACACTGTCAAAATAAGGTTGCTGGTTTGGTCGTATTTTTCGCAGTCAAACAAACGAATAACTGCACAAGTAGGATTCAAACAGCCTGAAGTGCATCTATAGTGGAGATCAGTTAGTTCTAAGCTGGAAGGAAGTAGAATTAAACAGATATAGATACACATACAGATGTTTTATCATGAAATAGATAGTAAAACAGGTATTTGGAGCTCTCAGTGAGATGGATACAGATGTTTGGAGCAGGAAGCATGTATAGACACAGATGTTTGGAGCAGGAAGCATGTATAGATATAGATGTTTGGAGCAGGAAACATGTATAGATACAGATGTTTGGAGCAGGAAGCACGCATAGACACAGGTGCTCGGAGCAGTAAACAATAGATGTTTGGAAGACTAAACAGGTGTACACGTTGAGATGTTTGGAGCACCAAACAGACATTGGTAAATGTACAGATGTTTGGATCACCAAATAGAGATGCAGAAAGTTAAAGCACTGAACAGATATTGATAAAGGCATGCTTTGTGCCTCACAGATGTTTGCAGTACCGAACATATCAATAAAAGATGCAGATATTTTCAGGCTTAAACAGATGTAAATGGATACAGATGTTTGGAGCACCAAAAGATATCAGTAAAGATACTGACGTTTGGAGGACTAAGCAGCTAGACATGCAGATGCCATTAGGTCATTTTTTGTTTTGTTTTGTTTAAATGGTCATTAACACCCCCCCCCCCCAATCTTTTAGATGCTGACATTCCTGATGCTGGCACGACTCTCGTCTCTGTGTCCTAGCGCTGTGCTGCAGAGGTTGGACAGACTGGTAGAGCCTCTTAGAGCCACATGTACCACAAAAGTGAGTAAACCTGGATCTCCACAAGACTCACACAAGCGTTTCTTAGCTTTGATTTGAACCTTCATGTATACTTGCGGCAGGTCTCTAGTGTTCATTTCAACCGCTTTCTGCTTACAAACGTTCATCTCGTGCCTCTTCAGGTGAAGGCCAATTCTGTCAAGCAGGAGTTTGAAAAGCAGGATGAGCTGAAGCGGTCAGCAATGCGGGCGGTGGCGGCTCTGCTCACTATCCCAGAGGCGGAGAAGAGCCCCCTGATGAGTGAATTCCAGTCACAGATCAGCTCCAATCCTGAGCTGGCTACTATTTTCGACAGCATCCAGCGGGACTCCACATCAGCCAACATGGAGTCCATGGACACCAGTTAGACCACATCTGGCACTCTCAGCACCGTCACTCGCAAAAACACAAATTTAAAAAAAAAGAAAAAAAAAAAGCTGCGAGAATCCTGGGGTCCCTTTTATTGTTCCATGCATTGCACTGAATCAACTATAGGAGGAAAAATACCCCGAAAAGCTTAAAAACGAGAAATGGCTTAAAATAAGAGCTCACAATTATTAAGAAGGAGGACGTTAACTGTCTTAAAGCTCATCACCGCCTTTTTTTTGAGGGGGGGGTCCTTTTCACCAAGATGGAGATTGCTCGTCATTCTTTGGTTTTCTCCCATTGATTGTTGCTAAGTTGAGGAACTTGGATACAGACAGTGAGATCTTTACTTATGTTATCAATGAGGGAGATTGGTTTTTTCCCCCCTTTTTCGTTTTTCACTGTTCTCGGATTGACGGGGGTACATGTTGGCTTGAAGTCAGTCCACCTGATCTAAGGACCATCTTTATTGTTTATCATTTTTTTTCTTTTCTTACCAGAGCAGTTTTAATGGGTCTTTTTTGTAAAATTTTGGATGTCATCTCTCGTCTCATCACGTTGTCTAAATCGCTGGTTGACAGGTTGTTGGGCTCCCAGAGAGATGTATGTATTAGAAATATTCTATTAAAGAAATGGTGGCGTGGTGGAGGATGCTGTTGTGCGAGTGAATACTGCTTTATTCACCTTCTTTTCCTGATCCTAAACATGAGTTTAACATTCCCACCATCTGCAGATTTACATGGTGTAAACAGCATGTATTAGACATCCAGTGACCTAAATCCACTCTGTGTGTGTGTGTGAGAGAGATTTTCTGACAAGTTTTGTTTGGCGGAAAACATACAGAACTGAAATCTGAACCAACGTTGCTGAGAAATAACTGCTCTGTATGGACATGAGTTTCACCCACGTGAATAAAGATATTAGTGGAGAGCATTGTGTGATTATCTGCAGGCTTGTGTGACGGTATTCATTCATTGCACCCATGTGAGTGAATACTTGCATTATACGTGTGTAGGGGTTCGAATATCTAATTCTCCAGGCTGCTTTTCTGAAATTGGATTGTGCTGTAGATTTCTGTTTCGTGTCTGCTTTCTAACTGATCTTCATTCTTCACAGGAAATCACTCAACATATTTTAGAGTTATACAGGATGAAGGCTGGCTTGGTGCCTTGATCACCTGAATATAAATCACAGTGTCGTGCGGTCGGTAAGCAGGGAAGTTTTGATATTCTTTAGGAATGAATGTCACAAAATAATTTTGTTTACATTTTGTTTTCCTTGTAAATGACTGTTAGTCTATAATTAATACACTACCTGGCTTAAAAAAAAAAAAAAAAAAAAAAAAAATTCTGACTCTTTTTAGCCTTGGCATGAAAATTTGGACAGAGGTGTGATGCACCTTTTTCAACAGCTTTCCAGTCCATCACAGAGCTAACCCTCACACTATCAATTTGATACAGCTAATTACTGGAGGTGCATGCCTTTGGACTGGGAGGAAATGGGCGGACTTGGTGTTCTTGAACCCAGAACCTTTTTTGCGGTGAGGTAGGAATCCTTGCCACCAGGCTACCGGATATAAATTCTAAGGCTCAGATAATGAAAGTGTGGTCATGGAATGGTTGGGGAATATTTTTGGATTTTACGAAGTCCCCCCTCCAAATTTTAGTCATATCTAATGGGTGGGAATTGGGTATTGCCTGATCATACAACGACCACCGACCATGGGGAGGTGAAAGCTGCACATGCCCCCTCTGTGACATGCAATGTAAACCACCAACCTCTGTCTGAACTGCGGAGACCTACGTATTTGGGGGTGCTCTAACACACTCAGAGGTAACTAACGTTATGCGCCCGCTCATAGGAATGAGCTCAAACACCCATGATTGGCTGGTGATCACTGTGAGTATATGCCGTCCCTCCCTAAGGGGAATTATTTTCACACACAAACTGACCCTGGCTCCATCGAAAGAGTGGCTCAGTTTTACCAACCATTAGTTCAAGGTGTTGGCTTTAATAAAAAAAAAAAAATGTGTATATATATACATATATATATATATATATATATATATATATATATATATATATATAGATATATATATATATATATATATATATATGATTTTCTGAGTAGATCCTTCCGTAGGAGAGTGCTCAATACTTTTTGGTAGAGCAAATAACATTCTTCTATATAGCAAATAATTCTTCTATAATCACCTGAAGAGAGAGGATGGTTTCACCACCCCTCGAAACAGATCTGTAGTGATAAATGGAGTTTCAATAGAAAGTTTTATATATATATATATATATATATATATAATATTATATAATATTATATATATATAATAATATAAATATATATATATAAAATATATTAGCAAGATGGTGGATCTTTGCTATCATCTTATTAAAAAAAGAATACAGTGACAACACCAAAATGATGATTGGAACAACATGGAATCAGCAGCATGACATAATTGTTAACATTCGCATAAACTTTTTTCATGGATTTTTTTTTTTAAGTGTTCAGTCATATAGAAACCAGTCCAACATCATTTCCACTGCAGCTGTGAGATCCAATATACACCATATGTGGTGCCTATAAAATTCGTAATAAACTCGCACATTGATTCTGGGGAAATACAAGACGCCTATAGAATCACGGGCACTGAAAGTAAAGAAGTTGAATTTAAAGCCAGACTTTTTATTTTTTCATTTAATGATTCCTCAGTGGCTTCTTGTCTTGCTGCCAACTACAATGACTCTTCCCTCTTATTTATACATCATTTAACTACATGACTAAATCATGCACCAATGAACATCAGACCAAAAAAATGGCGATTATATTATGCTCTGCCTCATATACCATACAAGTGATAAACGAAAAAAATCTTTCTTTTATCACTTGGAGAAAGTGAAACTCTTAGTATCATTAATTCAGGTCATTAATAATCTCGTGTTCCCTGAGCCCAGCACAAAACAAACTCATAGATCAGCTTCATGTTGCAAATACTGTGATGCTGTTTTTTTTTTTTTTTTTTTTTTTTTTTTTAAATTATAAAGTTCAATTACGAACATCTACCTGTAACGGGAAACCTGTGTTAATTTAAAGTATATATGTGAGAAAGAAAGGATAAGGTAATGATTGTTGTAGCTACAATCAGTCCACGGGTGAGAGCAGCAGGAAACCATGACAAGCCCAATGTTTAGTCTGTGTACTTCCTTCCCTCTTGTTTAGCCACAGTACAGCGTGTGCTATCCACAGCTGAAGGATACAGGAGCATAGCAGGCAACTGATGATGAAGGGGATACATCATGTACACAGCATTTCAGGAACTGACGGAAACTATTATCTGTCGTCTCTGGGAAATAAAGCGTACTATACGGCGATCGCTCACTTTCCGCTGTTAATGGGACCGAGACATGTATATAATATCAATAAGTACATATTCAACACTATAAAGCAGGGGTCACCAACCTTTTTGAAACTGAGAGCTACTTCATGGGTACCAATTAATGCGAAGGGCTACTAGGTCGATACACACCTCTGAAATTACAAATTTGCTCAATTTACATTTAATTAGATTTAATTAGATGTTATTATTAATAATTAATGATATTCATCTATGTGAAGATATTGACTTGATTTAAAAATATATTCAAAAAAATTATATGCAGCTCAATGGAGAGTGGCGCTGTCCTAAAAATGGGCCTGTCCTAAAAATAGCAGTGAACAGGTCCGCGGGCAACTTATATTGTCCTTGCGGGCTACCTGGTGCCCACGGGCACCACGTTGGTGATCCCTGCTATAAAGGCTTATAATAATTAAACATTCAAAAATAATGCATAAGATGTAAATAAAATAGAAATACATACACAGATGTGCGCCTCACATAAAAATGTAAGTAGTGTTGTTGGGGGGTTTTGGGTTGTTTTTTTCATAATTGACCTTGTTTGTGGCATTTTCCTTAACTTTTCCCCTATTTTTCCTTAATTTCCTTATTTTAAAAAAAATAACTTTTTTTTTATTAATATTTTTGAAAAACTGCGATGCACTGATGCTGCAGAAACTGAAGCATGAAGTAGTGAGGGATCACTGTATTTATTTTCAGAACACTTGTACCTCGAATGTGCTCGAGGGCAGTAATGGGCAGTGGTGGTCTAGTGGATAGGCCACAGGATCGCTGATCCTAAGGTTGGGGGTTCGAGTCCCCACAGGGCCCCTTCCCGGTGCAGCTAACTGGGTTATCAAAGGCGGGCGATGTCTCTCACTGACTATGGTGAGAGGCATGTAAAAGAACCATTGCTCACTTTTGTAAAGAGTTGGCTGCAAAGCTCTCAGCGTGTTTCCGGGGACAAGTAGCAAGTGTTCCTGCGTCCCGGTTAATCTTCTCCCTGGAAGAGACCAATTGCTACACTACCCTATGGGGATGAGATGATGATACAGGGTAGTAGTTGTGGAACCGATGCAGAGCCAATGGAACACCCTGAAATTAATAAAAGAAACCACAGGGGAGGCAACCAGACATTGAACAGGCTGACCAAAGAAAATCACAGATCTTGATGAAATATGAAAGCTATAGCGCACGAGTGCCAAACTCGTGCCACAAAGGACCATATGGCTGCAAGAGGTTTGTTTCAACCAAGCAGCAGCAGCACACCTGACTTGGCTCATTTAAACAACTGAGCTGAGTCTAAAGGCAGTTGATTGGCCAGTCTCTGTACAGGGCACACAGATTGACCAATCAACTGCGTGAAGACTCAAATGTTTGTTTAAATGAGCAAAGTCAGGTGTGCTGCAAAATGGTTGAAACAAAAACCTGCAGCTACATGGTCCTTTGTGGCATGAGTTTGACACCCCTGCTCTAGAGTAAAACCCAGAAACAACAGTCCGTGACGTTCCCAACTACCTCCACAAGGCAGACGTGATGTTCTCACAACCCATTATTCAAGAAAGGCTTTAAGAACAGAAATATACAGCCCATAAGATAATATCCAACTCACTCAGCAGCGATAATAATCACTCACTCTCATATTAATCCCACTAGGGTTGTATGGCGGCTGGCTGGTGCCTATCTGAGCCGACACTGGGGGGCGGCAGGGTGTACCTTAAACCATTGCAGTGCAAACACGCACACACACATGCACACGCAGGCTCAGTTTGGCACAGCCAGTTCATTGTATGCATGCTTTTTTTATTATGGGAGGAAACCCACACAAGCACGAGGAGAACACCCTCATCAAGCCTGGGACTCAAACTGAAGACCTTGCTGTGAGGCCAGATATTATAACCACTACGCCACTGCTGCCGAATTTCTTTTGATTCTTTTTGTCCATAATTGCTTAATCTGCCAAGAAAGTTGCCATGTTCTGTGCAGATGTAAAATCATGAATTACCCTGACATTCACATCTGTCATCACTTATTCATGTTTTAATCTCAAACCCGAATGCGTTCAGTGCACAGCCAACAACAACAACAATAACAAAAAAGCTGAGCTTACTGATTAAATACGTTCAAAAGTGGGACTGAATACTGCCCTCTATTGGTTTGTATTGTTAACCCTTTCGCACAGTGTGCTGCAATAAGAAGGAATTTCTCAACTACTCTGTATGGGGTCCTGCTGAGATGCACCAGCCAATCAGAAACTAGAGATCCGAAGACTCTTAACTTTTGACTGTTCTGCTAGAGCGGCCAGGGTAATGTCCATTCGTCATTGCAGCAACTCCAAGAGAACACGGCCTCAGCTCATTCAGGTTGAATTTACAGTATTTATAATTACGTATCCGCTCTATGCGTCTTGTAGTACACAATAAAATGTTCCTATTACCTGGATGGATTTGATGTTTTATTTGGAATTTTTGGATCATTGGTAAGAAAAGTATCTCCTATTTGGTCTTTGATAGCTTTCATTTTACTCTGAAGTGAATGTATACAGTCAGATGTAGAATGGAGCAATCCCAGCAAACATGAAATGGATAGAAAAGAACAGACGGTTACTGTATGTGGTGATTTATTTCACGGTGGATTGTGCACTTGATTAATTTATCTTTGAGCTCAGGATTCTCCTGGATCAGCAATGGAAAAAATGATCACCACTGCGGCTGAAAAAATATTTATTTATTTATTTATTTATTTATTTATTTTCCTTCTCAGTGCATGCTTGGCTTTAATGCAGCAAAACACCAATTTATATGCTAATGCATTCCCATTACTAATGGAATTCTAGGAGCTACACACTGGTTATAGCTGTAGTGTAATCACTGCACAACAAAACCTCAACTTTAATTTAAAACTATTATTTATAAGATTGAAGGATTTAAGATTATTGATTACAGAAAGAAAACAATAGCCTAAAATGTTTCTTCTCTTGAGGTAATGTGAAGGAGAGAGAATGGGCATCACAGATAAGCACACAGTCATGGAGGAGGCTGCACACTGGTAAGAGACATTCGAAAACTTTCTATAGAGCAATTTAACCTTTAAAAAAAACTTAATCAACATTATTTTTTTGTTTCAAATGACACTACGTTCTGGAATTTCAAGCACCATGAACACTACTTGAAGTCTCCAGTCTAACACGGAGCAATAATATATAGCTTTTGCCCTCACACCAGCCCTGCTGAGGTCGAGTTCCATAAAATAAACCATCGTAGGATGAGGAGGAGTCAATCTCCGTCTCGTGAGGTTTCTCCAGTTCCATCATACTTCTCGGAACCAGTTTCAATCCGACCGCGCAAGGTAAAGTCTGTGACACGTACACATTTTTGCAACTGGGTCACTCAAGAAGGTCATGAGTTCCGTGTCTAGGTTGCATGTACAGTACTCCCCGTGCTTATGTGGGGTTCCTCCTTGTACCATAGTTTCCTCTTGAATTCCAACGACATGCACAGACTAATTGGCTGTTCCAAACTGCCCCAATGTGTAAAACTGAGAGTCAATGGTCTGTTCGTAAGGTTTGGCGAATGAGTGAGTTTATATAATGGGAAATTATAGCAGTTACTGGTACAATAAGTGTTTGTGAGGCCGGTGGCGTAGTGATTAGGGTGCTGCGCTCATGATCGGGAGGTTGTGTGTTCAAATCCCAGTTAGACCCCGACTGTGCCAAGACCCCTGGGCAAGGTCTCAACCACAAGTGTGCCTCTGTTCACCCAGCAGTATAAATGGGTAGCAGTAAAAATATACTGGGAAGGTAACCTGTGATGGACTAGGACTAGCGTCCCATCCAGGAGGAGTTGTACTACTGGTCGCTTCATGCTACAGAAACTGGGGGTAAGCACCGGCCTGATGAGCCACCATGGCTCAGGTGTAAAAAAGGACAATAAGTGTTGAGAAATTAGAGCAGAGCATGGCATTCACAAACCATGCCAATAACACATTTTAAACTATTGGATTATCAGGTGACCGAGACAGGCGGCAGTCTCCCCGTGATCCGGATTACTACCAAAATTATTAAGAAACTTAGAAAATGAATGAATGAATAGTTTATCAATAGTATGTTTCATTTCTTCTTCTTCCTTCTTCTTCTTTTGGCTTTTCCCGTTTTCAGGGGTTGCCAAAGCAAATCATCTGATTCGCATGTTTGATTTGGCAGAGGTTTTTTATGTCGGATGCCCTTCCTGACACAGCCCTTTTAGCAAGGGACAGAAACATGCTGACGGTTGTAAAAGAACTATTGCTGACTTTCGTTTCATATAATAATAATAATAATAAACTGGGTCGCTAGCTAGCTAGATAAACACATCAGGATACATAGAGCTTTACACACCTACATCTAAAAGATACATTTTATTATGTATAATACTATATAATTATACCTATTATTTATTATCAGTCATTCATTTTGTGAACCGCTTAATCCTAATTGGGGTCGCAGGGAGGCTGGCGTCCATCTCAACCGACTCTGGGCGAGGGCAGAATACACCTTGTACAGCTCACCAGGCCATCCCAGGGCAGAAACGCGCTGAAGGCTATGCAGACTATTCTGCTGGATCAGCAATGGATCTTTTACAGCCTCTCACCATAGATGGTGAGAGACACGATCGGCCTATGATAACCTATTTAACTGCACTGACCGCTATTGGAGGGGCTTGAATTCCTGACATTGGGATCGGTAATCCAGCATCTTACCAATGGGCCAAAACTGCCCCTATTATTATTACTATTATTATTATTATTATTATTATGATGCTGTGTGCATGTAATCCATAGGATATAACTGGCAGGCTACCTCGTCTAATTAAAGTAACTCATCAGGATGAAGAAGAGGATGATGACATTCAGAGTTTAAAAAGCCTGCCCACAGGAATGAACACATCAGCCTCAGACCGAAAGGTTATCAGGTCACAAACCGTACGCAAAGGACGTGGGATCTCTAACTCGAGTCTTCCACTTCTCATCACATCCAAGTAATAAAAACACTCCAGTTGAATTATATATATAGAAAAATTCCTATTAATGTCTAAATAAATTAATGAAGCACTAAAATGGTGCACTATACAATCTCTAACCGATGTGAACATGGAACGTTGAATGTTTCTGTAGATGCACCCTAGCGGTAAAAGGTACCGGATATACTCGCACTGGGCTGGTTCTGCCCGTCATCAACCCCACAGTGCTGGAGAGGCCACCATGCCGAGCCAGATACAGGTAAAAAAAAAAAAAAAAAAAAAACCTGAATGAGCTGGAGTACAAAAGGCATTTGTGAAACGGCAGTTAGATAAAAGGCTAATATGTTCTCATTTTACCAAAGAAAAACAATTACATGTCTCCTTTCTTTTTTCTCTGAAATATTCGGTCAGCCTCACACCATTTTTCTGTGTGTGTGTGTTTTAAGATGAACTTCACTCTGCAGTGAATAATTCGTTCAAGTATAATTTTAAAAGTGCACAGCCAATATCTTGCACAGCAGACGCACACTGAGCTATTTTCTGCTTAGTGATGATTTAAAGGCTGGTTGGTCACACCAGAGAGAGAGAGCAAGAGAGAGAGGGAGGGGTGGGTGGGGAGTGACAGATGGTAGAAGTACGAATGAGACATTTGAAAAGAACATATACAGGTCCTTCTCAAAAAATTAGCATATTGTGATAAAGTTCATTATTTTCTGTAATGTACTGATAAACATTAGACTTTCATATATTTTAGATTCATTACAAACTGAAGTAGTTCAAACCTTTTATTGTTTTTATATTGATAATTTTGGCAAAAAAGTAAAGAAAAACCAAAAATCCCCATCTCAAAACATTAGCATATTTCACCCGACCAATAAAAAAATGCTTTTAATACAAAAAAAGTCAACCTTCAAATAATTATGTTCAGATATGCACTCAATACTTGGTCGGGAATCCTTTTGCAGGAATGACTGCCTCCATGCCACGCCGCATTGAAGCAATCAGCCTGTGGCACTGCTGAGGTGTTACGGAGGCCCAGGATGCTTCGATAGCGGCCTTAAGCTCATCCACAGTGTTGGGTCTGGTGTCTCTCAACTTTCTCTTCACAACATCCCACAGATTCTCTATGGGCTTCAGGTCAGGAGAGTTGGCAGGCCAATTGAGCACAGTAATAGCATGGTCAGTAAACCATTTTTAGCAGTGGTTTTGGCACTGTGAGCAGGTGCCAGGTCGTGCTGAAAAATGAAATCTTCATCTCCATAAAGCTTTTCAGCAGATGGAAGCATGAAGTGCTCCAAAATCTCCTGATAGCTCGCTGCATTGACCCTGCCCTTGATAAAACACAGTGGACCAACACCAGCAGCTGACATGGCACCCCAGACCATCACTGACTGTGGGTACTTGACACTGGACTTCTGGCATTTTGGCATTTCCTTCTCCCCAGTCCTCCTCCAGACTCTGGCACCTTGATTTCTGAATGACATGCAAAATTTGCTTTCATCCGAAAAAAGTACTTTGGACCACGGAGCAACAGTCCAGTGCTGCTTCTCTGTAGCCCAGGTCAGGCGCTTCTGCCGCTGTTTCTGGTTCAAAAGTGTACCTGGTTCTGGTTCAAAACCTGTAGCACATTTCCTGCACACGCCTGTGCAAGGTGGCTCTGGATATTTCTACTCCGGACTCAGTCCACTGCTTCCACAGGTCCCCCAAGGTCTGGAATCGGCCCTTCTCCACAATCTTCCTCAGGGTCCGGTCACCTCTTCTGGTTGTGCAGTGTTTTCTGCCACACTTTTTCCTTCCCACAGACGTCCCACTGAGGTGGCTTGATACAGCACTCTGGGAACAGCCTATTCGCTCAGAGATTTCTTTCTGTATCTTACCCTCTTGCTTGAGGGTGTCAATGATGGCCTTCTGGACAGCAGTCAGGTCGGCAGTCTTACCCATGATTGCGGTTTTGAGTAATGAACCAGGCTGGGAGTTTTTAAAAGCCTCAGGAATCTTTTGCAGGTGTTTAGAGTTAATTGGTTGATTCAGATGATTAGGTTAATAGCTCGTTTAGAGTACCTGAACATGATATGCTAATTTTTTGAGATAGGAATTTTGGGTTTTTCATGAGCTGTATGCCAAAATCATCAGTATTAAAATAATAAAAGACCTGAAATATTTCAGTTGGTGTGCAATGAATCTAAAATATATGAAAGTTTAATTTTTGTCAGTACATTACAGAAAATAATTAACTTTATCACACTATGCTAATTTTTTGAGAAGGACCTGTATACACTGCCTTGTAAAAAAAAAAAAAATGTCCACAATTGCAAATGTCTAAGGCAGGGGTCTCCAATGTTATCCACAAAGGGCCGGTGTGGGTGCAGGTTTTCACCTCAACCAATAGTAGCCACACCTTCCACCTGTTTCCACCAATCACTGATCAGCAAAAAAAAAAAAACACATAGCTGAGCCAGACTAACACAACCACAATCAATCAGGAGCGGATACACAATTTTCTTAAGTCTTAAGCAGGGTGATCTTACCAAGATGGTGCCACTTACGAATTGAAAGAGTAATGTCCAATCAAGTTTTTATCTTTATTCTGATTGGTGGAACAGGCGGAAGATGTGGCTACTGTTTGGGTGAAGTGAAAACCTGCACCCACACCAGCCTTTTGTAAATAAGATTGGAGACTCCTGGTCTAAGGTGACAACGATAAGAGAGAATCCTTCTCTGAATTTAGTGGGGCTGGTGGCGTAGTGGTTAGTGTGCTGCACTCATGCTTGGGACGTTGTGTGTTCAAATACCAGTGAGTCCCCCACTGTGCTAAGACCCCTGGGCAAGGTCTTAACCACAAGTGTGCCTGTGTTCACCCAGCAGTATAAATGGGTACCAGTAAAAATATACTGGGAAGGTAACCTGCTATGGACTAGCGTCCCATCCAGGAAGAGTTGTACTCCTAGTTGCTTCATGCTATGAAAACCGGGGATAAGCACCGGTCCGATGAGCCACTAGGCTCGGGTGTAAAAAGCCCAATAGACTTTACCTTACCTATTCTGAATTTACTTTCTCAGAAAAAAAAAATTGTTTTTGAAGTGTAACACCACTAACAGACATGTTTGCCAAGCCAGTGATTTGCTTGAAGAAAAAATAGTGTGTGTGTGTGTGTGTGTGTGTGTGTGTATATATATATATATATATATATATATATATATATATATATATAAAATCAATCAGATGAGAAATCAATTTGAAAAAAATCAATGTGCTTTCGTCCCCTCCCACATTTACAGTTTCCATCTTTATCCAGAAATATTTATTCGGTATCGGTAAAAAGTAAAGTCCGTTGGGCTTTTTACACCTGAGCCTACTGACTCATCGGACCGGTGCTTATCCCCGGTTTCTGTAGCATGAAGCGACTCGGAGTACATCTCCTCCTGGATGGGACGCTAGTCCATTGCAGGTTACCTTCCCAGTATATTTTTACTGGTACCCATTTATACTGCTGGATGAACAGAGGCACACTTGTTGTTAAGACCTTGCCCAGAGGTCTTAGCACAGTGGGGGTCTCACTGGGATTTGAACACACAACCTCCTGATCATGAGCCCAGCACCCTAACCACTACACCACTGGCCCCACTTATACGGTATAGGAGGAAAGATTAATATACTTCAGAAAACACAGGCATTGTGACTGGCCCATCTGCTTCACAGTTTGAAGGCTCTGGGATTGAGCCTTGGGCTTGAAGTCATTTCTGTGTGAAGTTTGCATGTTCTCCCCATGCTTGTGATGGCTTCCTTCAGATACTCCAGTTTATTCCCACATCCCAAAGACATGTACATTAGCTACAGTGCACTACATTAGAAGTGTGAACAGTTGTGAGTGCTGGTGTTGCGATGGGCTGTCAAGCTGTTCAGGGGTGCACTCCGTCTCCACCCAGAGTCGGCTGAGATAGGCTCCAGCCTCCATGCACCATTAATCCGAT
>CM045733.1:18410000-18440000 GCA_024760905.1 Plotosus lineatus
TTCGTAAAGAGTAGGCTGCAAAGCCGTCAGTGTGTTTCTGTCCCTTGCTAAAGGGTTGTGTCAGGAAGGGCATCCGACATAAAAACCTCTGCCAAATCAAACGTGCGAATCAGATGATTCGCTGTGGCGACTCCCGAGTAAAAGGGAAAAAGCCAAAAGCAAGATAGATAGATAGTATTAGAACCTGGGTCTGTAAAATTACGATTTTACATTCCTGGGCAAAAACAAACAAACAAGCAAACACCCCCTCCACCACCACCCAATAATAATAATAATAATAATAATAATCACCTTGCACAGCATACAGTATATTCCTCAAGCAGATTTTCTAACGTGTTTACTGCGGGACTTGTACTCTATTGTATCTGCACATATCTGTCAATTTTGGTTCAATTGAGGAGCTTGTTATCAGGTTTATGATGGGCTGCACCAGTCATATAACGTTATAATGGGTCTAGCAGGAAAACTTGGGTATATCTCCATTTTTGCTTTTTTTCTGACCAGTGATTTTGCTTTTAGGTTCATCTTCATCTTCTGCTTAATCTGGTTCGGTCACAGGGACAGCAGCCTAAGCAGTGAAGTCCAGTTGTCCCTCTCCCCAGCCATTTCTTCCCGCTTTTCTAAGGGGACACTAAGGGGTTGTCATACCAGCTGGGAGATATAGTCCCTCCGGTGTGTTCTCGGTTGACCCCGGGGTTTCTTTTTGGTTGAAATATGCCCAAAACAGGACACCGGGGAAGCATTTAGGAGTCATTCTGTTCAGCTGCTCCAGCAACATCAATTGGCTCCTCTCAATGAGGAGGAACAGCAGTTCTACTGCGAGCTCCTCTTGGGTGACCAAACTTCTCACGCCATCTCTAAGAGAGAACCCTGCCACTTTGCAAAAGGAGCTCATTTCAGCTGCTTGTATTCACAATCTTGTTCTTTCAGTCACTGCCCAAAGCTCGTGACCATAGGTGAAGGTAGGAACTTAAATCGAAAGGTTAATTGAGAGCTTCGCCTTCCGGCTCAGATCCCTCTTCACCATGATGGACAGGTACAAGCTCCACTTTACAGCAGATGTTGCAGCTATCTACCTGTCAATCTCCCACTCCATCCTTCCCTTATTAGTGAACAGGACCCTGATATACTTGAACTCCTCCATTTCAGGGAGGACTTTATTCCAGACCCGGAGGGTGCATTCCACCCTTTTCTGGTTGAGGACCATAGGTTCAGACTTGGAGGTGCTGCTTCTCTTTCTGGCCACCTCAAACTTGCCGAGGGACACGGTCAAAAGCATTTTCTAAGTCCACAAAGCACATATGGAAAGGATGGGCAAACTCCCATGCCCCCTCCAGGATCTTGTAGCGTGTGTAGAACTGGTGGCCAAGATGAAAACCATATTGTCTCTCCTGAATCTGAGGTTCAAACATTGGTCATATCGTATTTGAAAGGACAATGATCAATGCAAAAGCAGGAGCAATGCAGAGGTATGGCTCTTGTTGACCATGTAATGTTGGAGAGACGTGTCAACCAAGAAAGTCCTACAACATCCAGAGCACTCAGGTATTCAGGCAGATCTTTTCCACTCCCAGAACAAGGCCACCGAAGAGCTTTTTAACTACCTCAGTGATCTCCATTCCAGAGATGAGTACACCCCATCTTGAACCCCCTGCACTCTTCCTCTTTCTCAGAGGTTGTGTTGGTGGGATTGAGGAGGTCCTTGAAGTATTCCTTCCACCTTCTGACAACATCCCTAATGGAGGTGAGCAGCTATCCACTTACACTGTAAACAGTGTTTGTGGAGAACTGCTTTCCCCTCCTGAGGCATTGGATTGTAGTCTAGAACTTTTTCGAAGCTTTTTCCAGGCCCTTACCAAACTCCTCCCACATCTGAGATTTTGAACCAACACCATTGGCTGCCACCCGGTTCACACTCGGCCACTATAGACCCATCCACAGGTGGTGAGCCTATCTTGGCTCAATGGGCAAAAGCCTGGCCACCAGGTACACAGCTTTAAACCCCTCCCCCAGGACTGACTCTGCAGGGGGACCCCAGCAACCTGTGTCCGCGCAAAAAAAAAACAACAATGAGTCTTTGTATTTGTTTCTCTCATTGGTGTCTTCTGAACCGGATTTAGACTGGACCTTCACCTAGGACCTTGGGTAATCCAGTGGTAATACCAGGGGCATAATACCCTTGATAATATAGCTCCCAGGATCATTAGGACATGCAAGCCTCTCCATCACAATAAGGTGGTGATTCAAGGAGAAGGGTGTTTGCTCCATTTAAAGCTTATTTATTTATTATTGTGAGATTTGCACCCCCCCTCTCTCTTTTTTTAAGCTCAGACAGGAGTGTATGTCATGAACATAAACAAAAAAGCCCATAATTATAAAATTGTAGGAGAGATCCATATCATTTACTAAGAAATTAAGGGAAACACACTCAACATTATACTCCCACCCTAAGGTTTCACTGTGCGAATGGTGTTTCTGACATATGTAGCATTTTGCATCAAGACGCTTACTGTCATTGTGTCAAGGCCAAAAATATCTATTTTCATTTCATTAGACTATAGAGCATTTATCCTCATGTTTCCTTCCTTTTGTCAAACTTCAAATAGAATCTCTATGTGAGATGCCTGGTGAAAATACTCTCTTTTGTGAGCTGATGATCTCGCCACTTCCTTTAAAAATTTACCCTTGACCTCACGTTTGCTTCTCTGACTAATCCCGTCTCTATTTAACCAGACTGCAGAGTGCGGGATTTCTTCATAACTAATCCGTCATATATATACCCTTCCAGAAGGTTGTCTTGGAAACATTCAAGGTCCTCATGATGCAGTGCATTGTCATATCATTTTAGAATTTTTAGGCTCAGGAGGTCTTTATCTGCAAAGGCCATGTCTTTGTTGGAGGCTTTTAGCCTGCAGCTTGTTAAAAGAAGTCAATAGGAGACAACAGGATGTGTAGGAAAGAGAGCTATTTTATACCACGACCTGCATCCATCAGAGTGTCCAGGCCTTCTACCACCGCAATGAAGATTTTTTTTTTATCAATGCCATTACAAAGACTGTAATTATTTTCTGTACTTTCTCCGAGCAAAATCAATGTAGACTGCTGAGTCAGACACAATACCCCCTGAGAGGCTCTTGATCAGGGCCTTCTATTCTATTGACTTTTGCAAGTAATGTATGGCTGTTAACCTCATCAACTATTTGTAGATTTACTTACCATTTATGCCATTTGGAAGACACTCTTATCAAGAGCACCTTGCATTCTATTGCTTTTATAGAACTTACAGAACCTTGCTCAGTGACCCATCAGTGGCAGATTACTGGCTCGCGGGGCTTAAAGCCTTGACCTGATCAGTAATTCATAGTCTTACCCACTAACCACCAATGGCCCTTACTAGCAGACCAAGGGTTTAAAAGAATCCTGGTGTTAACTTTTCAACAAGCTCATGTTTTTGGAACAATAAACATGCCAGTGATTGCTAGTTTTACATATAAACTAAATTGACAAAAGTTTATGGACGCTTGACCATCAGGTCCATAATGTAGCTTTTTCTCCCCCAAAGTTGATGCCACAAACCTGAAGGCACACAATTGTGTACAAGGTCTTTGAATGCCGTTGGGTTATCATTAACCTTCAGTAGAACTAAGAGTTTCAAGCCTGTTCTAGCATGACAGCCGCCCCATGCGCACACCGTGAACTCCATGAAGACATGCCTTGCCAAGGTTGGAGTGGGAGAATATGACTCGCTTGCACAGAGAACTGACCTCAACTCCATTGAAAATACATTTGCAATGAACTAAAATGCCCTGGTGTCCACAGCTGATATCAGTGCCTGACTTTAATAATGGTACTGTGGTTGATTGATCACAAATCCCCACAACTACACTGTAAAATCTAGTGGACAACCTTCCCAGAAGAGAGAAATTTATTATAACAGCGAAAAGGAACGGAACTTGGAGTCCAACCATCAAGAAACACATGACCACTATATTCACGTGTCCATAAACTTTTGTCCATATAAGTATAAAATCTGATGGGTAAAGCAAGAAGATCTAGACTGAACGTGCTACCAAAATAATCATAAAATGTACTTTAGTGGTTCGTTTGATAGTTGAATATGTAAGAAAATTTAACTGAAAACTGTTGAGTAAATAAAAACACAAGCCTCAAACTAGGTATTTATTTTTTATTTACATAGAAATGGACATAAATGTGTTTGTTTGTTTTAACCTGTCCACTACATTCGAATTTCAAGTGGTGTTTCAACCTTTAGATTAGAGGGCAGTGGTGGCCTGGTGGTAAAGGTGCTGTATCACTGATCCCAAGGTTGGGGGTTCAAGCCCCATTCTCAACAGATTATCACTGTCCCCACAGTGCAACCAATTGGGTTATCAAAGACCAACCATGTGTCTCACTGTCTGTGGTGTGAGGTTCATGTAAAAGAACCATTGCTGACTTTCTACAAGAATAGCTGCATAGCTGTCGGTGTGTTTCTGCCCTGTGATGGCCTGGCAATCTGTCCAAGGTTTACTCTGCCCTTGCAGATAGGTGCCAGCCTACTCGTGACCCTAATTAGGATTAAGTGGTTACAGAAAATGAACATGTATAAATATGAAGTAATGAAATACAGTTTCATGTACATCCATGTTTGAAGATGAAGATACAGCAGTTTCATTCACAGTTCATTTAGTTTTATGTAAATGTGAAAAGAAATCCAGTTGAAGCCGGTCACCATGATAAATAGCAGGGCTTATAAAGTTTGAGTAACTTTTTAATTACCATTATTAAAACATCAGCTTCTAGTATGTGCCTAAAACTTTTGCACACACCCACAGGACCAAACCCACTGAGAGTCAGACATCATTTGCAATTGCTATATTTAAGTCAAGAGTTTCAGGTGTGCAATCATACTGTCTCATACATACCATACAAAATGTTCACGTCTGCCTTTGGTCCTTAATTTGTCCTTCAACTGGACAATTTTACTTCTAGTTTCCCTTCTGAAACATTTTGGAGAAAATAATTTGTTTGAGAAGATCATCTGCCTCATTCATATTTATTACACCCACAATTGTATTGCTTTATTATTATGTTTCTTGTGTGCCGTCTGTGGTGTAGTGATTACCTTCATAGCAAGGTCCTGAGTTTGAGTCCTGGGCCCCAACGAGGGGATTTCTGTGTGGAGTCTGAATGTTCTACCTGCGCTTGGTTCGGCTTCCTCCAGGTGCTCCGGTTTCTTCCGTCAATCCAAGGGCAGGTACACTAGGCTAACTGGATGTACGAGATTAGTCATATCCTTGGTGTGAATGAGTGTGAATGTTGGTGTGTCTCTAGTGGCCATTCAGTTGTTTGATGAGTTGGTCAGAATGTCCTCCACTTTCAAATGGAATCGTCTGGGATGGGTGGGCTCTATTCTCCCTGTGAAAATAAACGTGCACCTTTTCAATTATTACGTCAACAGTTTCATGTTGTGTATTCACCTAACATGAAAATAAATGATAACGCTGTATGAAGCTACCAGCTGGTTTAAATAGAAACCAGCATCAGTTTATACTTCATACTCTTCTATGCATTTCAACTATGGCTGTTTTTCATGCTGTTGTTCTTCACCCATTCATTTGTTGAACCGCTTAATCCTACCAGGGTCACGGAGAAGCTGGTGCCTATCTCAGCCGACTGGGGACAAAGGAGGAGGAGTACACCCTAATCAACTCACCAGACCATTGTAAAACGCACACTCAAACATTTACGCTCACACTGACACCTATATTCATTAGGAACAGCAAGGTAGCCCTGGAAAGCCCAGAGAAAACCTACGCTAACAGTGGAGGACATGCGTCCTCCACATAAAAATGTCAGAGACTAGACTTGAACCCAGGAATTTCTTACTGTGAGGCAGACATGGTAAGTAACCACAACATCACCATGAGGCCTGCTATTGTTTTTACTATCTATTTGCTCTGTTGTGAAATTATTTTAACTGTTTACAGCAAATAAGACTGTGTAAATACAGTGATCCCTCACTACTTCGTGTTTCAGTTTCTGCGGCTTCAGTGCATCACAGGTTTTTCAAAAATATTCATTGAAAAAAAAATAAGGACATTAAGGAAAAATAGGGAAAAAAGTTAAGGAAAATGCCGCAAAGCAAGGCCAATTATGCAAAAAAAACAACCAAACAAAAAAAACAACCCAAAACCTCCCAACAAAACAACTTACATTTTTATGTGAGGTGCGCATTTGTGTGTGTGTGTGTGTGTGTGTGTGTGTGTGTGAGTGCGTTTGCATCTGTATGTGTGTGTATTTATATTTTATTTACATTTTATGCATTATTTTTGAATGTTTCATTGTTATTATAAGCATTTATAGTGTTGAATATGTATTTATTGATATTATATACACACATACGTGTATGTATACTTCAGTCAGAGGGGTTGATCATACTTCGTGGAATTTGGCGATCACGGGGGGGTGGGGGGGTGTCTTGGTCCCCATTAACCACAGAAAGTGAGGGAGCCCTGTACTAAAGCCTCAGTCTAAAATCTTAATCGTGTGAGTACATGTATATGCCAGCTGGTTGTGTTGGTATCTTCCTGAGGTGCTAGTATGCTAGCCGAAGTTCTTATACACTGTTTCAGGGTACAGGGAGCTGCAGCACACTGGCACACGGTATACTTGTCAGCTCTTCTCTTCTGATATACGTATTGCCTGAAACAATGAGGCAAACTTGTCACAACTGTGAAATATAATGCATGACTGCCAAGCCAGGCAACAGAAATGAGGAAGCACACATTGGCCTCGCAGGGACAGAAATGAGTCCCTTTCCTTCCCTTGCTTTTTTGTAAGCCATTGTCTGTGGTACTTCCTTTAACCCAAAGATAAAGAAATCCATCTCAAACAATGTCTTAACTACATACTAATCAAGCACCTCAGAATCAGCTTCCACCCCCGCTGTGTTTCAAACTCCTGGTTTCACGCTCCAGTTATGCAGTGAGCTATTACCTAGCCTCCAGCGACCCCTGCACTGCTTACCTCCTGCCAAAGCCAGGCATTCCTTTCATTCCTTTGTAGAGATATGGCAGCTTGGGTGCTTTTCATCTAACTGACAGACACTACAGCTCAATAAAGTCTGGACCACACTGTTTTGAGAATGGTGTACAGGGATCCCTCACTTTCTGTGGTTAATGGGGACCGAGCCCCCCCCCCTCCGTGACCACTGATTTCCGCAAAGTAGGATCGACCCTCCCCCCCCGGACTGTATATAATATCAATAAATACATATTCAACGCTAGAAATGCTTATAATAACAATTAAACATTAAAAAATAATGCATAAAATGTAAATAAAATATAAATATACACACATAGACGAGTGCGCGCACTCAGATGCGCACCTCACATAAAAATGTAAGTAGTTTTGTTGGGGGGTTTTGGGTTGTTTTTTTTTGTTTGTTTGTTGGGGGCGGGGTTGCATACAGTAATTGGCCTTGTTTTGCAGCATTTTTCTTAACTTTTCCCCTATTTTGCCTTAATTTCCTTATTTTTAAATGTTTTGATGAATGTTTTTGAAAAACCCGTGATGCACTGAAGCCACAGTACCTGAAACTTGAAGTACCGAGGGATCACTGTATACATTTAACATTATAAAACTAAATCTCAAGATTTGAAGCACAAGTGTCCCTCTCTCCGCCCAGCATGATTAATGTGCACCAGTAAAATTACTGGCGCTTAAAATCTTAAAAAAACATTGCAGTGCTAAGATCATTCTCAAATGGTAGCATTAGGATCATATCCAACACGTTCTCTAATATTTAAACCAGTTCTGAATTCACAGCACATTTGAGAACCTTGGATTTTGTTTCCAGTAATTCTAGCACAAGAGTTAATTTTATTCAGTTTAATTAGAATTGCTTAGGCGGCACGGTGACGTAGTGGTTAGCACATCCGCCTCTCAGCAAGAAGGTCCTGGGTTCAATTCCCAGCTTGGGCGTTTCTGTGTGGAGTTTGCATGTTCTCCCAGTGCTTGTGTAGGTTTCCTCAGGGTACTCTGGTTTCCTCCCAAAGTCTACAGTACACCCTGGACAGCTTACTAGACCATCACTTACACAACCACTCACACCCAGGGTAAATTTGGAACAGTTAATAAACTGTGCTGTCCAGGGTGTACTCTGCCCTTGCCCCAGAGTTGGTTGAGATGGGTGCCAGCCTCCCATGACCCCAATTAGGATTAAGCGGTTCAGAAAATGAATAAATGGATGAATAGAATTGCTTTAGAACCTTTAACGATAAATTGTGTCCAAAAACAAAGATAAGGCAAAGAAAAACTCCCCGAGACAACAAAACAGGATCGGGGGGGGGACCCTCCTCCTCCTCCTCCTCCTCCTCCTCCTCGTCTTGGAGATACTTAATGATGGGATTATAAATTACTCGTCCACTAAAGTCAAACGTATATTATGAAGTCAATCATGACTGTGTGCACTGAAAGGATGTTTAGGATGAGCAAATACTGCTTCATTGTGTAGTATAGATGTGTCCTGCTTAGCACATCTGCCTCACAAACAAGAAGGGTTCTTGCTGAGTTTGAGTTTTGGGCTGAGTGAGGGTGTTTCTGTACAAGTTTGCACGTTCTCTCTGTGCTTGTGTGGGCATCCTTTGGGTCCCCTGGTTTCCTCGTACATCAAAACTAGCATACATATTAGGCTAATTGGCTATTTGAAATTGACCTGAATGTGAGTGTGAATGGTTTTGAGTGTGTGTGTGTGTGTGTGTGTGTGTGTGTGTGTGTGTGTGTGTGTGTGTGTTTTTCCATCTGAAACATTGTCGAGCTGTTTAGATGTACCTGTCTGTGCCTGGAGAACAGGTATTTTAATTTCATCAAATGAATAAACCTTAATATAATGCAGCCGTGAGGGAGGGGCACAAGCCAGTGTCTCTCACTCACACCGGTCCCAAGCCCAGATAAATGCAGAGGGTTGCGTCAGGAAGGGCATCCGGCGTAAAACAAATGCAAAAAAAAAGAAATGCGAGTCACAAGAAAAAATTTCATACCGGATCGATCAAGGCCCGGGTTAACAACAACCGCCATCAGTGCTGCTAACCAACAGGGTGCTTGCTGGTGGAAATTGGACTACTGTTGGTCGAAGACGTCGAAGAAGGAGAGGCAGGAGGCATGTCCGTAGGCAGAGAGAAAAGAGGAAAGGCATGAGTCTAGGACTGAGAGTAGGGACTTTGAATGTTGGAACTATGAAAGGAAAAGGTAGAGAGCTGGCTGACATGATGCAGAGGAGGAAGGTGGACATACTGTGTGTTCAGGAGACCAGGTGGAAAGGTAGCAAGGCTAGAAGCTTAGGAGCAGGGTAAGCTGTTTTTTCATGGTGTGGCTGGGAAGAGAAATGGAGTCGGGGTCATCTTGAAGGAGGAGTTTGTCAGGGATGTTCTAGAAGTGAAAAGCGTGTCAGACAGAGTGATGAGTCTCAAGTTAGAAATTGAAGGCGGGATGTTGTCAGTGCTTATGCCCTACAGGCAGGATGTGAGCTAGAAGAGAAGGAGAGATTCTGGAGTGAGTTAGATGAAGTGATGCAGAGTACCCCCAGAGGTGAAAGAGTGGTCATTGGTGCAGACTTCAATGGACATGTTGGTGCAGGCAACAGAGGGGTCGAGGAAGTGATGGGCAGGTTTGGTATCCAGGACAGGAACACAGAAGGACAGATGTTGGTAGATTTTGCAAAAAGGATGGAAATGGCTGTGGTAAATACTTTCTTCCAGAAGAGAGAGGAGCATAGGGTGACTTATAAAAGCGGAGGTAGGAGCACACAGGTAGACTCCATCTTGTGTAGGCGATGTAATTTGAAGGAAGTCAGTGACTGCAAAGTAGTAGCGGGTGAGAGTGTTGCGAAATAGCATAGGATGGTGGTGTGCAGGATGATGCTGATGGTGAGGAAGGTGAAGAAGGCAAAGGCAGAGCAGAAGACAAAGTGATGGAAGTTGAAAAAGAAAGAGTGTTGTGTTGTCCTCAATGAGGAGTTGAAAATGGCTTCCAGATGACTGGACAACTACAGCTAATGTGATCAGGGAGACAGGTTGGAGAATACTTGGTGTTTCATCTGGAAGGACAGGAGATAAGGAGACTTGGTGGTGGAATGAGGAAGTGCAGGAGTGTGTACAAAAGAGCAATGGAGGAGAAGTGTGCTGGTGCCAATTTTTAAGAACAAGGGACACGTGCAGAGTTGTGGCAACAACAGAGGGATAAAGTTGATGAGCCATACGATGAAGTTATGGGAAAGAATAGTGGAAGCTAGACTAAGGGCAGAGGTCAGCATTTGTGAACTACAGTTTGGTTTCATGCCAAGAAAGAGCACCACAGATGCAGTGTTTGCCTTGAGGATGTTAATAGAGAAGTACAGAGAAGGTCAGACGGAGCTGCATTGTGCCTTTGTGGATCTGGAGAAAGCATATGACAGGGTGCCGAGAGAGGAATTGTGGTATTGCATGAGGAAGTCTGGAGTGGCAGAGAAGTATGTTAGAGTGGTGCAGGACATGTATGAGAGATGTAAGACAGTGGTGAGGTGTGCTGTCGGTGTGACACAAGAGTTCAAGGTGGAGGTGGGACTGCATCAAGGGTCAGCTCTGAGCCCTTTCTTGTCTGCTATGGTGATGGACAGGCTGACAGACGAGGTTAGACAAGAATCTCCATGGACTATGATGTTTGCAGATGACATCGTGATCTGTAGTGAGAGCAGAGAACAAGTGGAGGAAAATCTAGAGAGGTGGAGGTATGCCCTGGAAAGGAGGGGAATTAAGGTTAGTCTCAGTAAAACAGAATACATGTGTGTGAATGACAAGGACCCAGAGAACAAGTGCAGGAAAAATAGGGTGAGATAGAGGCAGATGATTCGCTGTGGCGACCCCTGAAGGGAACAGCCGAAAGGAAAAGAAGAAGAAGAAGAATAAACCTTAATATAGGGCAGTGGTAGCCTGGTGGTAACGGATGCTGGATCGCTGATACTAAGGTTGGGGATTCGAGTCCCACTTTCCACAAGGTTGTCACTGTCCCCCCTTCCTCCCAGTGCAGCTAACTGGGTTATCAAAGGCCGGCCATGTCTCTCACTGTCTATGGTGTGAGGAATGTAAAAGAACCATTGCTGAGTTTCGTGAAGGATAGGCTGTATAGCCGTCAGTGTGTTTCTACCCCTTGCTGAAAGGGTTGTGACAGGAAGGGCATCTGACATAAAAACCTATCCCAAATCAAACATGCGATTCAGATGATTTGCTGACCCCTGAAAGAGGGAAAAAGCCAAAAAGAGAAGAAGAATGAATGAACCTTAATATAATAGAAATACAGTCTTCTTTTTCTTTTTGGCTTTTTCCTGTTCTCGAGAGTCGCCTCAGCGAATCATCTGATTCGCACATTTGATTTGGCATAGGTTTTTATGTCAGATGCCCTTCCTGTCACAACCCTTTTAGCAAGGGACAGAAACATGCTGACGGCTTTGCAGCCTACTCTTTATGAAAGTCAGCAATGGTTCTTTTACATGCTCCGCCTTTGATAACCAAGTTCGCTGCACTGGGGGGACAGTGACTACCCTGTGGGGACTCGAGCCCCCAACCTTTGGATCAGCTCTCCTGCACAGTATTATACAAAAATGCACGTAATCTGTATAACCACTAGGAGTCACTGCTATCTTCTTCTTCCTCTTCTTCTTCTTCTTCTTCTTCTTCTTCTTCTATTCTTTTTTTTTTTCTTCTTGTGTAACTCTGCCTTAATGGGCCTTCATATGCTGATAAATAAAGGTTTCTCCATGAGGTGGCAGCAAAACCCCAAGTCATGCAATCTACAGTATACTCCTGCCAGAAACTTGGATTCGATGTTAATGAAGTCCCCAGTGTGCTCTGTGTGCCCTTCAAATTGCTCTTGCATGTTTCATGGAAGAAGGCTAATTGTGGTGTCTGAGACAAATCATTCTTTTGACAGTTTCAAATTTCATAGGCTGCTGCTGAATGCCAAATAAAGTGCCATCTCAGCATCTCAGGAGTTCACTTTGGGCAGATGGTCTAATCTGCTCAAATGAACACTACCATGGTACACTGCTGACTATGGTCCTTAGTTAATGTAGATTTAGAACAGGCTTTAACAGGACAGCCCCTTGATATACTTCAAATAAATCAGTGACAAGCATTTATAAATGACACTATAAAGACATTATCAAATTACTACACACACTCATTTGATGAACTGTTTGATCCTATTAAGGTCATGGGGACGCTGGTGGCTAGCTCAGCCAACACTGGGTGAAGGCAGGATACACCCTAAACAGCTCGCCAGACTGTCACGAAACGAAACGCACAACTATTCACACTCAGATTTTGAAAATGTTGCCGAATGTGCATGTTTCTGCACTTTGAGAGGAAATTGGAGTCACCAGAGGAAGCCCATACAAGCACAAGGAGAACTTGCAAACTTCTCACAGAAATGCCTGAGCATAGGAATCGAAGCTGGGACCTTGTTGCTGTGAGGTGGACGAGATAGCCACTTGGTCACAACCTTGTGGGGACTCGAGCCCCCAACATTAGGATCAGCAATCCTGTGCCCTAACGAGTAGACCACCACTGCCCCCACTTCATCTGTGAGTGGTCATAATGTTTAATGTTCTGGCTGATCGGGGTCTATACATCTCCAGAACGGTGGGTGTTCTGAGATTTTCTTGGCATGCAGTGCTAAGTAGCTACCAAAGGAGGTTCAAGGAAGTACAACGAGTGATGTGGCGAGTGTCATGTTTGTCCAAGGCTCATTGATTTGTATAGAAACTGAAGGACTGAAGGCTAGTCCATCTGATCATGTCTCACAGAAGAGTTGCTGTTGCACAAACTGGTCAAACTGTTAATGCCGACAATAGTGGAAAGAAGTCAGAACACACTGTGCTATGGCCAATTGATGTATATTTAGAGACAGAGAGAGAGAGAGAGAGAGAGAGAGAGTCTGAAAGATAATGTGTCTTATCGAAATCACCCTGATGTTATCATGAATTGGCCTCACATTATACACTGATTTCATTAAGAGGAACTGGGCACAGTGATTGATTTCTGCAGACTGGAAATGTAGCACATCGGCTTCTTCTACTTCTTCTTCATTTTCCTTTATGTTGTATCAGAGAAGAAAACAAAGGGATTTTAGCTGTACAACACTGGCAGTGTTCAGTGTGTACAATGCAGTACAATACGTAAAAACCTGCAATCAGATGAAAGAGTAAACTAGACTTGAATCATTCATTAAAACCAGAAAATCCTTTACAATCTCCATGAAGCCCCCCCCCCCCCCCCCCCCACACACACACACACACACAAAAACACACTTTTCCCCGTTACAACTAAATCTTGCAGACCCCATGCTGAGTTTTGATGATAAACCCTGGTTAAATTTTAGGCTCACAACTGGTTAAAATCTGAGCCACGCTTGTGCAGAAAATGTTAAATCCTTAGCAGTAATAAGACTCTACATTCTGTTTTATATATATACATGTATATAGATAGATAGATAGAGCCCTGCGATGGCCTGGCGAGCTGTCTAGGGTGCACTTTGCCTTCTCCTAGAGTCCACTGAGATGGGTGCCAGCCTCCCCGCAATTCTAATTTTTATATATATACACACACACACATATATATATAGATGAGTCTTACATAATCATAAAATCATATGAAATATATATGTATCCCTATAAATGAACACGTCAGGGTACTTATTACAGTAGGCCCTTGACTATTCGCGGTTTTGCACCCACGGTTTGAGTATTCGCTGACTGCCGGGCAACCGGCACGTGATTCAAACTCGGCCAATAGCTGCCCTCCTTTCTCCTGATTGGTTGAGCTGATGTCCCACCCCTTTTTCCTCATTCGTGCACAAGTTGTCAGTGAGCCTCTTTTTTGTGTGTGTTTTAATTACCAGTTAAGCTCTATGATACCACTCAAATGCTGTGTGTCTTCTCCGGCTAAGTCATAGAAAACGCTGGATGTCTCTTCTGAAGAAATAAGACTTTCTCCTGAGATACGACGGTTTTCTCTGAACTGTTGTATTAAAATCTTTTTCAATTATTATTCCAGTACAGTTCCTAAGTTCATGTATATGCGTGAGATTTTATGTTCTGTAGCATGTTTAACAAACGATACCAAAAGGATAAACTTTATTACAGTACTTTTCATGTCCTTTTACATTGAAGTTGGAGTGACGTCTCCAAGATGGCGCTGCCCAGAGGGCAACGTCGCAGAGTTCTCAGAGTCAAATTGTTTCTTTGTTCGTTTTATTTGTTGTTTTGTTTGTTCATGTTTTGCACTATGCTTGTCTACGACTGGTCGACTGTTCTACAGCGATAAGATTGGAGTATCTTCGGGTGTGTATAACTAAGCAGAGCTAACAAGCTATTAGCAGAGCTAGCATGGTATTGTTCATTTTAATTTGTTTTATTTGTTGTTCTGTTTATTCATCTTATCGGGTGTACTCTCCTCGAGCCACAGAAACACAGTCCTGTAGATCCCTTTGCGCTGCAATCTGAACATGAAGCTCGTCCATCTTGTTTCGCAGGGACTGAACATTTTAAAGCAGTATGGCCGGAAGTGCTAACCAAGCGCCGGAGAATCTGAGAACTCCGCCTGGGCTTAATGATAGCATAGCATAGCAGCGCAGAGGGATCTACAGGACTGTGTTTCTGTGAAACATGGCTCGAGGAGAATACACAGGCCTGTAGATCCCTCTGCACTGCAATCTGAGCATGAAGCTTGTCCATCTTGTTTCGCAGAGACTGAACATTTTAAAGCAGTATGGCCGGAATTGCTAACCAAGCGCCGGAGAATCTGAGAACTCCGCCTGGGCTTATTGTTAGCATTGAGCTCCCATAGCATAGCATTGCATAGCACCTCACGATAGGAGTTGTTGCGTGCTTAGTTGCCCGAAGCTGAAGCTGCTCATAGCTGTAGTAGGGTCGACCGGTCATAGACGAGCATAGTGCAAAACATGAACAAACAAATAAAACGAACAAAAACAATTGGACTCTGAGAACTCCGTGACATTGCCCTCTAGGATTGCCCTCTTGGACACGTCACTCCAAGTTCAATGTAAAAGGACATGACGCGTAATAAAGTTTATCCTTTTGGTATCATTTGAGTAAGACTGTCTATAGAATGTGTTTCAGAAGCATATTTTAGCGCATGCATTTTGTGCAAATGCCCCTGGGAATGTTTTTTTTTTTTTTTTTAAACAATATTGAGAGATGAGGCCCGTTGTCCAATCTTGGTATTTTTTGTAGACTACAAACCCAGTCATCACTGCATACAAATGTGTAGGGATGTAAGCCAGGTCATATGTGTTGTGATGTTGCCTGTACCTGTGGAACCAAAATAGATCACAAAATTAATTTTAAATGCATTCTGGAAACACAACTATCATATATGCCACCCATTAGTCATACACTGATATCAAAACAACCTTTACAACCCATACAATTCCTTTCCTTTCACTGTGGTGAAACAAAAGTTTGTTACTAGGTCAGGGTGAGAGGGTTCACTTGGCTTTCATCCTCCCGGGTCCATATTTGGAACCTATGTCAGTTATTCTGTTTCATAATATCCTTTGCCAAGGCAGCGAGAGCTCCAGTGGCCCTGCTCCCGTCAGCACATGCCAGGAGGTGGCCTTAAAATGGCTGCACCCTCTGCCACTTCCGCAGAGGCATGTTGCACCCATGGCCAACAAGAGCTCACAAAGCTATTTATTTCATACTTTCAATTGAAATATGTGTCTAGCCTGCAGGCCAGTTAATTTCCACTTCATATGACTTTCTCCAAAATGCCACTCTTAAATAGCACAGGATATTTTAATTTGATTGAATTGTGCTGGATTAATTAGAATCAGCATAAAGAACAGGATCACAAGCAGCTGGCGAGACATGAATTTGCAGTGTGGATGTCCCTAATGACCTCGCATACCATTGCATTTTAAATTTATCTAACATTTACTTTGGAAGAGTTGGAGGTACTGATCAGAAGAATTACCAGCATCTCGAAGCTGTCATCATTGTTAAACCAACGACTGCTTGATTGTATCTTGTCTTCTTCTTCTTCTTCTTCTTCTTCTTCTTCTTCTTCTTTTCCTTTTGGCTTTTCCCTTCAGGGATCGCCACAGCGAATCATCTGCCTCCATCTCACCCTATCCTCTGCATCTTCTTCTCTTACACCAACTGCCTTCATGTCCTCCTTCACCACGTCCATGAATCGTCTCTTCGGTCTTCCTCTAGGCCTTCTGCCTGGTAGTTCCAACCTCAGCATCCTACTACCAATATACTCACTATCCCTCCTCCGTACATGTCCAAACCATCTTAATCTAGCCTCTCTGACTTTGTCTCCAAAAGCTTAATTGTATCTTGTACCAATTAGAAAACTAGAAAGCATTTGCCAAATGCAACATGACAGACACTAGTAGACACTTGATTGACACGTTGACCAGCATTTATTCTGTGTTTCTAAATTTAACAAATGTTGGTTAATCGAGAACGAGGATTAGTACATTTTTACTAGACTGTTCCACAATTAACACATATCAGTTGTCTGACTGCTGGCAGCATGAATTTCCATGACCTACATAAACCTGTTAGGAGCAACCGACAATTAGATTATATATCTAATATATTAAAATTAGCAGGCAAGCAATTGGGTGCCAAGTGCTGAAGCTGCATAAACATCCACTGTGTTTCTTCTGCTGCTGACTAGCCTGTCTATGGTCATTCATAGAACCATATGGTATAAAGTTTATAACTGTCACTCTCAAGTGTATGTGACAAAAACACTGAAGGATTTTTGGCTCCATTTACCAAGTTTTCATGTTTGCTCACCTCGACGTCTCCCACACCATCAATGGTATGAGAAATTTGATGGTGGAACCATTTGATCCCTTCATGAACGCATCTCATGTGTCTTCAACAAATTTACCACAAATTATCTTCATTCTGGGGCAGTGGTGGCCTAGTGATATAGGTGCTGGATCACTGATCCTAAGGTTGGGGTTTCAAGCCCCACTCACCACAGGTTGTCACTGAACTCCCCCCCCCCCCCATTGCAGTTAACTGGGTTATCAAAGGCCGGCCATGTCTCTCAAATATCTATGGTGTGAGGTTCATCTAAAAGAACCATTGCTGACTTTCGACAAGAGTAGCTGCAAAGCCGTCAGCGTGTTTTCGCCCTGTGATGGCCTGGCGAGCTCTCCGGGGTGTACTCTGCCCTCGCCTGGAGTCGGCTGGGATGGGCACCAGCCTCCCCGCGACCCTAATTAGGATTAAGCGATTACAGAAACTGAACTGATCTTCATACTAGCCTCTCCTGAAGACTTTGATGTAACTTGGAGGACCACCTCAGGACCTGACCCAAAGGGAGGCAAAAACTCTGCAGACGGTATAGTTTTAATTACATGTTATCTGCCGCTTTGCATTATCCTTTACTAAGTCCAGGAGGAGGCTGGTACCCATCCAAACTGAATTTGGGTGAGAATGGAGTACAGTCTGACAAGCTCACCAGGCCAGTGCAGGGCCACAGGTGCTATAATAATAATAATAATAATAATAATACGTATTTCTTTTTCTTCTTATTCTTATTCTTATTATTTCATTAGTGCAGGCATGGTGGCGTAGTGGTTAGCACGTCCGCGTCACATCAAGAAGCTCTTGGCTTGATTCCCAGCTCGGGCGTTTCTGTGTGGAGTTTGCATGCTCTCCCCGTGCTTGTGTGGGTTTCATCCGGGTACTCTGGTTTCCTCCCACAGTCCAGAAACATGCACAGTAGGTTAAATGGCTGTTCCAAGTTACAACTAGGAGCGAGTATGAATGGTTGTAAAAGTGTTGGCCCTGCGATGGCCTGGCAAGCTGTCTAGAGTGTACTTTGCCTTTGCCAAGAGTCGGCTGACATGGGCACCAGCAGTCCCCTGACCTGAATTAGGATTAAGCTGTTCACAAAATGATTGAAATGATAATTTCACTACACTTAGCATGTTTGGTCTAAAATCATAATTATGAATACCATTCAATATCTTTCCACAATGGCAGCTGAATTTCATGTTGAAACAGCTGAACGGGATGAAAGGCCGTCTGTCAGCAGTATTTTTAAGCATACACAGTGAAATAACTTTAAAACTCCTGACAAAAGGGGCAGTAGTGGCCCGGTGGTAAGGTGCTGAATTACTAATCCCAAGGTTGGGGGTTCAAGCCCTACTGCCAATGATTGTCATTACTGTTCCCACAGTGCACATAACTGGGTTATCCCAGGTGTCTATAGGTACAGTAATGACAATCATTGGCAGTAGTGGCCTGGTGGTAAGGTGCTGAATTACTGATCCCAAGGTTGGGGGTTCAATCATTACTGTTCCCACAGTGCACATAACTGGGTTATCACAGGTGTCTATAGGTTATCATAGGTATCTGGTGAGAGGTATGTAAAAGAACCATTGCTGACTTTCGTCAAGACTACCTGCATAGCCCTCGGTGTATTTCTGCCCTGTGATGGCCTGGTGAGTTGTCCAGGGTGTACTCTGCCCTCGCCCAGAGTCAGCTGAGATGGACACCAGCCTTCCTGTGACCCTAAATGAGATTAAGTGGTTCAGAAAACGAATGAATGAATTACTGTACTCTTGAGGGAGTGCAGAGCAGGGTGACCACTCTTGGGCGCCCCCTCAAAGCTGCTTGAATCTATATTCATTCATTGCTGAAGTGCTTAATCCTGCTTGAGTCACAGAGAGGCAGGAATCTATCTTAACCATCTCTAGGGGCAATTTGGATCAGCCAATTAGCCTAAAATGCAGGATTTTAGAGGATGCAAACACCACATAAAACCACCCTCACTAAGTCCAAGACTCAAACCTATGACCTTCGTGCTGTGATGCTCACATCTTAACTCTCTCTGCGTCTACATCCAATCACGAGGAATGGACGTCGATCCCTGAAGCTTGAATGATGCTCATACAAGGATCGTCATGGCTGTGATCACAATGATCTACTGTATGGTTCGCCAGGCCACATCTTAACTACTACACCACCAGGAAGTCCCATGAATGTAGATTTCTAGTTAAATTTCCTGGTTTTTTTTGTGTTATCATTCAGTGAAACATGTGAGAATGATACAATGCCATTTCCTTTGTATACTAGTTTCACGTTGTACTCAACACTCTGAAGATTCAAACTCAAGGATGTGTATGAACAGCAAACAAAAGCCTGTATGAATATATGAACTTCCACAAAGAAAGATTCTTTTTTTTATATCCACCTACGCTGTTATGAGGAAGTTCAGGAGTGTGTACAAAGGAAGAGGTTAGCTAAGAAGAAGTGGGACATTGAGAGGACCGAAGAGAGTAAACAGGAGTACAGGGAGACAGCGTAAGGCAAAGGTAGCGGTGTCAAAGGCCAAACAGAGGGCGTATGATGACTTGTATGCTCGGTTGGAAAGTAAAGAGCGAGAAAATGATTTATACAGGATGGCACAGCAGAGAAATAGAGATGGGAAGGACGTGCAGCAAGTTAGAGTGATTAAGCACAGAGAGGGAAATGTATTGACTGATGACAGAAGTGTGCTGGGAAGATGGAAAGAGTACTTTGAAGAGCTGATGAATAAGGAAAACGAGAGAGAAAAAAAGAGTAGAAGAGGTGACTGTTGAGGACCAAGAAGTAGCAAAGATTAGTAAGGGTGAAGTGAGGAGGGCATTGAAGAGGATGAAGAATGGAAAGGGAGTTGGTCCTGATGACATACCGATGGAGGTATGGAAGTGTCTAGGAGAGGTAGCAGTAGATTTCCTGACAAGAACATTCAACAAGGTCTTAGAGAATGGGAGGATGCCAGAGGAATGGAGAAGTGTTATGGTGCCCATTTTTAAGAACAAGGGAGATGTGCAGAGTTGTGGCAACTACAGAGGGAAAAAGTTGATGAGCCATACGATGAAGTTATGGGAAAGAATAGTGGAAGCTAGACTAAGGGCAGAGGTCAGCATTTGTGAACAACAGTTTGGTTTCATGCCAAGAAAGAGCACCACAGATGCAGTGTTTGCCTTGAGGATGTTAATAGAGAAATACAGAGAAGGTCAGACGGAAATGCATTCTGCCTTTGTGGATCTGGAGAAAGCATATGACAGGGTGCCGAGAGAGGAATTGTGGTATTGCATGAGGAAGTCTGGAGTGGCAGAGAAGTATGTTAGAGTGGTGCAGGACATGTATGAGAGATGTAAGACAGTGGTGAGGTGTGCTGTCGGTGTGACACAAGAGTTCAAGGTGGAGGTGGGACTGCATCAAGGGTCAGCTCTGAGCCCTTTCTTGTTTGCTATGGTGATGGACAGACTGACAGACGAAGTTAGACAAGAATCTCCATGGACTATGATGTTTGCAGATGACATCGTGATCTGTAGTGAGAGCAGAGAACAAGTGGAGGAAAATCTAGAGAGGTGGAGGTATGCCCTGGAAAGGAGGGGAATTAAGGTTAGCCTCAGTAAAACAGAATACATGTGTGTGAATGACAAGGACCCAAAGGGAACGGTGAGGTTACAGGGAGCAGAGATAAGGAAGGTGGAGGATTTTAAGTACTTAGGCTCAACAATCCAGAGAAGTGGAGAGTATGGAAAAGAGGTGAAGAAGCGTGTGCAGGCAGGTTGGAATGGTTGGAGAAAAGTGTCCGGAGTGATGTGTGATAGGAGGGTGTCGGCAAGAATGAAAGGAAAAGTGTACAAGACGGTGATGAGGCCAGCGATGTTGTATGGTTTAGAAACAGTGGCCCTGGGGAAAAGACAGGAGGCAGAGCTGGAGGTAGCAGAGATGAAAATGTTGAGGTTCTCTTTGGGAGTAACGAGGATGGATAGGATCAGGAATAAGCACATCAGAGGGACAGCACATGTAAGATGTTTTGGAGACAAAGTCAGAGAGGCTAGATTGAGATGGTTTGGACATGTACAGAGGAGGGATAGTGAGTATATTGGTAGTAGGATGCTGAGGTTGGAACTACCAGCAAGACCAAAGAGACGATTCATGGATGTCGTGAAGCAGGACATGAAGGTAGCTGGTATAAGAGAAGATGCAAAGGATAGGGTGAGATGGAGGCAGATGATTCGCTGTGGCGACCCCTGAAGGGAAAAGCCGAAACGAAAAGAAGAAGAAGCCCTTCCTGACACAACCCTTTAGCAAGGGGCAGAAACACGCTGATGGCTTTGCAGCTACTCTTTACGAAAGTCAGCAATGGTTCTTTTACATGCACCGCTCACCATAGACAGTGAGAGACATGGCCCGCCTTTGATAACCCAGTTAGCTGCACTGGAGGGGGACAGTGACAACTTTGTGGAGAGTGGGATTCGAACCCCCAACCTTAGGATCAGCGATCCAGCGCCCTATACCACTAGACCACCACTGACCCTTAATACACTGTTTATATTGTATTAAAAACTGAATGTAGGATAAACATCTCACCAGTTCATGTCCACTGTCCCAGCAATAATGTCCCAAACGAAAAAATATGCAGCAGCATTGCCAAAGGGATTTTTCTTTATGGTATAAAATGAAGACACTTCAAAGAATGGTGAAAACCAGAAGGCAGACATTGATATTGAGTGCAATACATATTATTTATTCATTTAAAATGTATTTTCATAATACGCCGTCTGTCATCCCATATTTGAACCTTGGGAAACATAATCCTAAAATATTCCCATTTAATATGTATGAGCCTCAGGACGTGTGACGAGAATTGTCTATTAAGAGCTCTTTGTAAAGAAATAAACAAACCCCAGTGGAAAACATAAGAATATAAAATGTCAGAAGCAATCTAAGTGTGACCGACAAATCCCAGGATGGACATAAGCTTAATTATGTGACTTTCCTGAAGTGTTTCTCCTTTATTTATAACTTTCAGAATACTGTACACAACTTTGTCTGTTCTCAAAGCTGAACAATAAAAGTGCTGCTGCAGGAGGAAAACGCTCAACTCAATTTGATACTTGTGTGTGCATGTGCATGTGTGTGTGTGTGTGCATGTGCATGTGTGTGTGCGTGCGCATGTGCATGTGTGTGCATGTGCGTATGTCTGTGTGTGTGTGTGTGTGTGTGTGCATGTGCGTATGTGTGTGCACATGTATGTGTGCATGTGTGTGTGTGTTCGCACGCGCCATGTGTGTGTGTGTGTGTGTGTGTGCGCGGGTGTGTGTGTGCATGTGCATATGTGTGCTCGTGTGTGTGTGTGTGTGTGTGTGTGCGTGCGTATGTGTGCTTGCCTGTGCGTGTGCGTGTGTCTGTGCTAGTGTGTATGTGTGTGTGTATGTGTGTGTGTGTGTGTGTGTGTGTGAACAAAATACAGACTGATCCCACAGCCGTAAACTAATCCAGCCCTAAAGACAGCCCTCCGCCCAGAATAAAAGACCAGGTGGTTGGGGGCAGGGGACATCTGGACTGCCTTAGCACCCACCTATCTGTACTGCATACTGACTGCTGAAAATAAAGTGACTTGTACCAAGAGGTTAAGTTGGACCATTTGCTCCTCCTTCTTGTCTGTTAATAGATGTGAAACGTGGAGATTGAGAGTCCATCACCTATAAACAGCAGGTGAAACTTGCCGTCTTCTTCTTCTTCTTCTAAATTGCATTACCTGTGCTACTCTATATTTCCAAAAGGTATCTATTGGCAATTGGGGAAATGTTTCTGGGAAGTGTGTGGTATTTATGGGGTGACACGCGATTGGAGCTTGGAATGCAGTCAAGGGCAATGAAGAAAATTTTCCAGCTGATCTTTCCTGACTGGAAAAGAGGCCCCAGGGGTGTCATTTGTATGACCTCTGATCTCAATGACTGACAAGCCAGCTTGCCAATCAAACAATGAAGATACTATTCCAAGTGCTTTAAAATAATACACAAATTAATTGAAAGCTTTTACAAGCCATGACAAGACATATTTGTGAAAACTTATGTTAAACTAGAGTGCAATGACGGGGGATTCTGCCTTATGTTAATCACCAAGTACAAGTTTGAATAAACTCTACATCTGAGTTATGCAGCCTTGTCCATGACTGACACATTCATGAGTTTTTTATGACGAAGTTATACAGAGTGTTTGGACATGTTTCATGATGCTCTAAGTTAGGCTGTCTGGACATTGCAAACCTTGGGTCTGGGGTGGCATGTGTACCGCCTCCATCTGTGCAATGTGCCACACACGCACACATGAATGGCTCTCTAGTCTGAGACCCCAGCCATAATATTTCCATTGCTATAGCAGCACAGATGGGCACAGATGGCATGAAGGCAAGGGCAGACTTAATAAAAAAGTTGATTACAGTATTTTTGAATCTGATCATACAATGCATGGATAAACACATAATTTGTTCTGGAATGTGACAATATTATTCACCATTATTCATTCATTCATTCATATTGTGGACGAAGGTGGGCTACACCCTGAAAAAAAAAAAAAACAATTAGCCTACTGTACATGTTTTTGGACCCTGTTAGAAAACTGGAGTACACGGATGGAACCCACTCAAGCATAAGGAGAACATGCAAACTCCACAAAGAAACACCTGAACCCAGCAAACCCAACCTTCTTGCTGTGAGGTGGAGGTGCTAACTATTGTGCCACCGTGTTGCCCTGTGGCAATATTTTCCAACTCTCCTTTGTACTTCTTATCCATCAGGATAATGCAGGAAGCTGAAACCAATCCTAGCTGACTTTGGGCAGGATACCCGTGAACACGTTAACAGTCTACTGAAGGGGTAACACAGACACAAACAATCATTGATGCTTGGACTCACACTTAGGGGCAATTTAGAGTAGCCAGTTGAATTAATTTGCATGTGTTTTGGACTGTTGGGAGAAAGTGGTGCACCCAGAGGAAACTCAGACAAGCTCAAGGAGAACATGCAAACATGTTGCACACAGAGAGGATCGTTTTGCTGTGAAGCAACAGCACAAACCACCACATAGTAATGCTACCTGCACAATATCTTTATGCATAAATTCAAACCAGGCTAAACATTATAAAGCAATTTTAAGTTTGGAAAGTTAATCTATATTCATTTCATATTTTAATGGCACCCAAAATGTACAACCAACTGTCCCTCTTGTATTTAAAATGTAAAGGTTTGTTGTATGACTAATCACACACACCTGATTCCCCCTTTCATATCCCTAAGAAAAGTATATTGTAGTCTTGGGAAGACTTTGATGGATGCAGAAATACACCCTGAATTTCATCACAGGACACCATGTACACTCACCAACTCAATAACATATTTTATGGAAAGCTAACACTGTGGAACCCCACATGGACATGAGAATAACACACAAATTTCAACAGATAGAAAACCAAACTCAGAATCAAACGTTTGAGATGTTTTATTCTGAAATAAAAAGAGATTGAGTATACAGCTCTGTGGTACACCACTGGAAATCCCCCCAGAAACTATTAGACTGGCAACCTGCAGTAACAATTATTTTTCCTATGTATCACACACACACACACACACACATATATATATATATATATATATATATATATATATATATATATATATATAGGTATTGAATATACAGTACATCAAGTTCTTTGACTGACCACTAATAATAGTATATCTGGTATTTGAATAATAGTGATTATCATTCTCTAAAAATGTTATAACAAATTTTAGCACTTGCCTAAATTAATTATCTGAAAATGCTGATTCAGTTTATGTAATTGTATTTTGGATGGTGAGAGAATAAGAGATGGAAAGACTGAATCTGGCTCCAGAGGAGCAACACAAAGAACCCCCACTGCTTTCTTTTCGAATTTGATTTGGTTAACAAAATGTCTGGGGCACAGATACTATTAGCATTTTGGCTGGAACAGATGCCCAGGCCACCTGTGTTTAGATTTATGATATATTTGCATAAGGCAGGACTGATCTGTACCAAACTATATTGCCTGTGACAGACATTGAGGAAACATTTGATAGTTTCTCAGTCAGCTACTGGGCTTTTGAATTTTCTTGTGGACTTCAGTTAATACAAGTAAATGCATGAGTCTGAATTATTTTTGTCGCCTCTCAGGTTTCCAAGATAGCTTTATTAATCATTACCACAGGGCAAAAGGGACAAGTTATGACCAAGCTTCCAGTGTTTTTGAATAATAAATAACCACTTTTGTGGTTAAATGCCAAATAAAAGGTATGATCCAACCACTTAAGGATTAGAGACAAGAAAATGGTGAACCTGTGAGAATACAGTTCTTTCCAAACCCCATGTCATCTTTGATAAAGCAACAGATGTTGGCGTTAAACTGTTGTCCCAATGATTCTGGTTTATTTATTTTCTCCTATCATTTTTGGATTACCCACTGTTTTCGTGGTAAACCAGTTATGTAAATAATAAAGCAGTGAATTCTCTTGCTTGACCCTTCCTCTTCTTGCATATGAGACTTGGTGATATAGCCATGATTTTCTGGAAGGGTTGGTAAATTTGCTGACTTTAGTGGTTAACAGTCCAGAATTATTCAGGATATGTTGTACAATCTGTCCAACATGAGCAAATTGCTGAATAAAGCAGCCCCCAGCCTCTGATATTGAAATTGAAATGGCCAATCCCAGTACATTGCCTGGTTACCGATTCCTTTCGATGTAGGTCAGCATCTGTTGGTAGTACGGTTTTGGGGGCAACAGAGAACTGGGTGGGCCAAGAAGACTGCCGCCGGGTAGCTCTCCAGGTATATAGGATTTTGAAGTTTTGAGTCTTGTAACTTTGATACATGATGAAAAAAGTGTCTTCAGGATGGTAGATGTTATCGACCAATTTCTTGAGGATTCTCGACAATGTGGTGTAGAGTATGCTTCAAGTTCAGTGAGGCCTTAGCCACCATCCTGTATTAGTGTTATTCTCAACAGAGTTAGCCCATTATTGTTGTTTTCCTTGTGCTGGTGACTGGTCTTCAACAACAACCTGAGACACTGCGATGGCCTAGCGAGTTGTCCCATGTGTACTCTGCCCTCGACCAGAGTCAGCTGACATGGGCACCAGCCTCCCCACTTCTTTAATTACGATTAAGAAGTTCAGAAAATGAAATGAAGGAATGACAACCTGAGACGACAGCAAAAGCAGCAATAACTCTTTCTGCTCCTCGGGACAGTCCTGCATGGGCACCTGTAATAGTTGCACTCATGTTTTTATATGCTATAGAGTTGTATCTACTAATGCAACCATAACTACATGTGCTTATCCTTGGATTCTAATTCAGACGCTAAGTGAGGACAATATATTATATTATACTGAACATAATTCGAATACATTTCTCAAACTTCCAGAGCACCGCAGCCTGACATTTTGCTAGTGGCAGTCATTATACTGCAAGTCAGTCAGCTTAGTGTTGGAACAATGTAATCATGTCCATTCAAAACAGTCCGTTGGCAAAGTTGGTTGGTACTTTTTAAGTAGTATTGTTTGACGGCGACAATGTGGCACAGTGTTTAACACATCTGCCACATAGTAAGAAGGTCCTGGGCTCAAAATCCTCTGGTTGTTTCCCTTGTGCTTGCATGGATTTCCCACTTAGCTAAATTGGGTTTACCAAATGGCCAATGGTGTGACTGTAAGTTGTTGTAAGTGTATTGCTCCTGCAATGGTCTGGCGAGTTCTTCAGGGTGTCACCTACCTTTGCCCCAATGGACCCAATGAGTGCACCCTGAGGAGCAAAGGCTCCAGTGTAGGGAAAACAATGATGATGATGATGATGATGATGATGATGATGATGATGCCCAGTATCAGTTGAACTCCAGCCTTCCTACGAGTCTAGTAGGATAAAGTGGTTCTGCAAAAGAAAGAATGATTGAATGACCAATTTGAATGATTTGGAATCCACCATGATGGTTTTATCCGTATTGTTTGAGTCTTGAGTTTGGTCTCATCTCTGGTTTCTTCTGGTGACATCTCGGGGAGTTTTTTATTGCCATTGCTGACTCTGGCCTGTACACCAGGGCTGTAAATATACACTGAGATTTCTCTAAAGCTGCTTTGTGATAATATATATATTTAAAAAAAAAGCATCAGACAATAATAAGTGGATTAAAATGAAAATTGAATTAAATTTTACTCATGAGTGACATATAAACCAGTTAAACAGCCTGGAGCTGGTAATCCATTAAACATGTGCATTACAGAGTGGCAATTACTTTTTAGGAATGAGCTGTGGTGACACACCACAGATGGACTATTTCAACCTCATCAATTATTAAATGGTGCAGTGTTACACGTTGCTTGCCCAAACTTTTTTTTTTTTTTTTTCTCTCTAATGATGCTGGGTTTCTGTGGGTGTGGAAAACTGACTTCAACTGCCTTTAGAAGGTTACGGCTGTTTATTTGTAGCTGATGGAAAAAGGTGTGTGGATGTCAACTCTCATTGCAGAAACAACATCTGTGTGTATTTTCTGTGCGGCTCACTCCTGACTGCTATAGAACCATGGATCTAGCATGACAGAATATTTTCTGTAATGGTTACAACAGAAGTCAATTTGTAAATGGATATTTTAAAAAAGAACCTTTCTGTAGAAACTTTATTTAAAATAAGAATTAAGTCACAGATCCCATCTAAGGTAAGATTAAATAAATTACATTTAAAATAGTTGGGGGGGGGGGGACAGAAATACGACTGAATAATAGTAGACACGGGAAGGCACAGTGGTGTAGTGGTTACCATTTCCGCCTCATGGCAAGGTGGTACTGGGTTCGAGCATTTTTCTGTGGAGTTTGAATGTTCTTCTTGTGCTTGTGTGGGGTTCCACCAGGTACAGGGATCCGTCGCTACTTCGTGCTTCAGTTTCTGCGGCTTCAGTACATCGCGGGTTTTTCAAAAATATTCATCGGAAAAAAAAAAAAAAGGAAATGAAGGAAAAATAGGCAAAGGTGAAGGAAAATAGTACAAAACAAGGCCAATTATGCAAAAAAAAACAACAAAAAAACAGCCCAACCCCCCCCAACAAAACTATACATTATGTGAGGTGCACATCTGAGTGTGTGCGTGCACGCCTGTATGTGTGTGTATTTATATTTTATTTACATCTTATCCATTATTTTTTAATGTTTAATTGTTATAATATCATTTATAGCATTGAATATGTATTTATTGATATTATATACCCATACACATGTACGTATACTTCAGTCAGGGGGTCGAGCCTACTTCGCAGAAATCGGTGGTTGTGGGGGGGGGGGGGGGTGTCTCGGTCTCCATTAATCGTGGAAAGTGAGGGATCCCTGAACTCCAGTTTGCTCCCACACTCCAGAGTCATGTACATTGGTCTAATGTATTATTCCACAGTAAGTATGAATGGCTATGTGTGTCGGCCCTTTGATGGTGTGACAAGCTTTTTAGGGTCTATCATGTCTTTTCTCCATGTTGGCTGAGATAGGCTGCAGCCTCTCCATAATCCATATACGATTTAAATGAGTGAGTTATGAGTGAAAATAGAAGTCATTATATAATGAATGTGTCATCTTCGGGTTTCTAAATTACATGAAATGTGTTAATGTATATATGTATAGACTGCATGTACACACACACACACACACACACACACACACACACAATTATCCAACAATCATGAAACGAGAATATCAGTCATGGTTGAAATGAAATACAGAAAGCACAAAAACAAATTTAAGATCATTTTACAAGTTGAAAATGTTAAGCCTCTAAAACAGACACCGCCCTTTACGCAAACATTCAGTGAGCCCCAGAAGCTCCACACCCCCTATTTATCTCCAGCTGATTACATGATTCAAGGTGATCATTTTTCAGCTAGGGCTAAAAATACATATCTCACAACAGCGGCATGCAGGTCATAGTGGTGGCAAAGAGAAAGCAAACGCAGCTGTAGAGAAACCGAGAAACATTACTGCAAGTGGTTTCATCTCAACATAATCTCCTTTTTGCTCCAGAAATATGCTTTACATGCCACCTTCTGTTTACGTTACTACAGAACTTATCATAAAACATTCACACACTGTTTGTCCTTTGAACTCATTAAACGCAATGACAGACCTCTGTATTCATTCATTTTCTGACCCGCTTCATCCTTATTAGGGTCGCGGGAAGGATGTTTCCCATCTCAGCCGACTCTGGGCGAGGGCGGGGTACACCCGGGACAGCTTTCCAGGCCATTTCAGGGCAGAAATACTAGTACACTTGCGGCTATGCAGCTACAGTTCTTCTCTTCAGTCCAAGGTTCTTTTCCATGAACCGCTCACCATAGACAGTGAGAGACATGGTCGGCCTTTAATAACCCAGTTAGCTGCACTGTGGGGACAGCAGTGATAACCGTTGACAGTGGGGCTTGAAACCCCAATCTTGGGATTGGTAATCCAGCACCTTACCACCAGACCACCACTGCCCTGACCTCTATAAAAATTAAATTTATAACAGTAAATGTATATTTGTTTGTGTTTATTTGTTGCTTCCCTGTAAGCTTCATCATTCATTCACTCATTTATTTGGCAACCCAATTAACCCTACTATGGTCGAGAGAAGGCTGGAGTTTATCTCGGCTATTTCTGGACTAAGACTGGTTACACCCTAAACAGCTTGCCAGTCCATCACATGGTCAACACACACACACACACACACACACACACACACACACACACACACACACACACACACACACACACACACAAAACCATTCACACTCATGTTACATCTAGCGTCAAATTGTAACAGACAGTTAGCCAAATGTACATGTCCTTGGCCTGTGGGAGGAAACTGGAGTACATTGAGAAAACCCACACATGCAAGTCAAAGGCATTCGATTTCACACGGAAGCGTCACAGCCTAGTCCACAGTCCAAAGGCATGCACGTCAGGCTAACTGGCCGTTCTAAATTGCACCTAGGGGTGAGTGAGTGAGTATGTGAATGACCAACGCCATGCGATGAACCAGTGAACTCCTCAAGGTATATCCTGCCTTCCATGCTCAGAGTTGGCTGAGATAGGCTCCAGTC
>CM045733.1:18445000-18455000 GCA_024760905.1 Plotosus lineatus
CATCTCTAGGTAGATCCATCGCAGAGAGAGCGCACATGCAAACATTTATGCTCACTGTCCAATATCCAACTAGCCTACAGTAATGTGTATGTTTTTGGACTGTGTGAGAAAACTGGTATACTCAGATGAACCTGCAGACTCCACCCAGAATTGTCCTCGCTGAGCCCAGGATTCGAACCAAGATCCTTCTTTCTGTGAGAAGGATATAATAACCACTTCATCATGGTGCCATCCTATATTGTTCAAATTTTTTCCTGATATATAATAATGGCAGTATGGGTCAAGAATCATTCATTCATGTTCTGTAACCGCTTAATCATAATTAGGGTCGTGGGGAGGCTGGCGCCAACTTCGGGCGAGGGCAGAGTGCACCCTGACAGCTCACCAGGCCATCGCAGGGCAGAAACACACCGATGGCTATGTAGCCTATTCTTGTCAAAACTCATCAAAGGTTTTTTTACATGAACCTCACACCATACACAGTGAGAGACATGGCCAGCCTTCGATAACCCAGTTAGCTGCACTGGGGGGACAGTGACAACCCGTTGAGAGTGGAGCTTGAACTCCCAACCTTAGGGTCAGTGGTCCAGTATCTTTACAACCAGGCCACCACTGCCCGGTCAAGGATCATATGATTATATAGGAATCCCTCACTACTTCGTGCTTCAGTTTCTGCTGCTTCAGTGCATCGCGGGTTTTTCAAGAATATTCACTGAAACATAAAAAAATAAGCAAATTAAGGAAAAATAGGGGAAAAGTTAAGGAAAATGCTGCAAAACAAGGCCAATTATGCAAAAAAAAAAAAAAAAAAAAAAAAAACCCAACCCCAAACCCCTCAACAAAACTATAGTACTTATATTTTTATGCGTGTGTGCGTGCGCATTTGTATGTGTATGTATTTATATTTTATTTACATCTTATGCCTTATTTTTGAATGTTTAATTGTTATTATAAGCATTTATAGCATTGATCATCATCATCATCATCATCTTCTTCCGCTTAGTCCAGGGTCGGGTCGCGGGGGCAGCAACCTTAGTAAAGAGGTCCAGACGTCCCTCTCCCGAGCCACTTCCTCCAACTCTCCCGGGGGGACACCGAGGCGGTCCCAGACAAGCCGAGAGACATAGTCCCTCCAGCGTGTTCTAGGTCGACCCCGGGGTCTCTTCCCGGTTGGACATGCCCGAAACACCACACCAGGGAGGCATCCGGGGGGCATTCTGACCAGATTCCCTGAGCCACCTCAACTGGCCCCTCTCAATGCGGAGGAGCAGCGGATCTACTCCGAGCTCTCCCCGGATGGCGGAGCTTCTCACCCTATCTCTAAGGGAGAACCCCGCCACCCGGCGAAGGAAGCTCATTTCAGTCGCTTGTATCCGTGATCTTGTTCTTTCGGTCATTACCCAAAGCTCGTGACCATAGGTGAGGGTTGGAACGTAGATCGACTGGTAAATTGAGAGCTTCGCCTTACGGCTCAGCTCCTTCTTCACCACGACGGACCGGTACAGGCACCGCTTAACAGCAGAGGCTGCAGCGATCCATCTGTCGATCTCTCGCTCCATCCTTCCCTCACTCGTAAACAAGACCCCAAGATACTTAAACTCCTCCACTTGGGGCAGGACCTCATTCCCGACCCGGAGGGTGCATTCCACCATTGTCCGACTGAGAACCATGGCCTCGGACTTGGAGGTACTGATCTTCATCCCGGCTGCTTTGCACTCAGCTGCGAATCGCTCCAATGAGAGCTGGAGGGCCCGACTTGATGAAGCCAAAAGGACAACATCATCCGCAAAAAGCAGAGATGATATCCGATGGCCACCAAACCAGAACCCCTCATCGCCTCGACTGCGCCTAGAAATTCTGTCCATAAAAATTATGAACAGAATCGGTGACAAAGGACAGCCTTGGCGGACTCCAACTCCCACTGGAAACGAATCCGACCTGCTGTTACCAATACGGACCAAACTCTGGCTCCGGTGATACAGCGACCGAATAGCTCGTAGCAACGGATCCGGAACGCCGTATTCTCGGAGCACGCCCCACAAGAACTTTCGAGGGACACGGTCGAAAGCCTTCTCCGAATCCACAAAGCACACGTGGACAGATAATGAATGATTGATTATGTTTTTATTGATATTATATACACACATATACATTTACGTATATGTCAGTCGGGAGGGGTCAATCCTACTTCTCGAAAATCGGCAATCACGCGCGTGCGGGGGTGGGGTGGGTGGTAGGTGGGGGTGGGGGGTGTAGGTGTCTGTCCCCCTTAACCGTGGAAAGTGAGGGATCCCTATATATCTGAGTCTGGTTCCTCTTGAGGTTTCTCCCGTGAGTCAACTGAAGGACTTTTTCCTTGCCACTGTCGCTGCAGGCTTGCTCCTCAGGGATGTGTACAGTTTTTGCACCGAAATGTTTAATTCTTTACCAAATTTGTTTTTACTATGTAAAGCTGCTTTGCAGCAATAGCAATTGTAAAACACGTGAAACAAATAAAATTGAACTGATCTTCTTATGAACACAGTTTAAAATAGGGGCAGACAAATCACACATATATGTATGTCTTCATACTATTCAGCTCTATGTGCTCTTACACATATGTGTGTGTGTGGGGGGGACTATGGGGGGGGGGATCTTTCAGGTGTAGTTTGTTTCCATCTCGGGGGTTTGCAGTCAACTCGAGGTGATTTGTTGCTTGGCTTCATTACTGCGGTGTTAAATGAAGTGCAGGTAAAGTTACATCTACACTAATTAATCATCAGGGGTTACAGGTTAAGAACATGCTGTGAAGATGATGAGAACTCAGTCTAGCTGTCATTCATGGAGCAGTTAGTGTACACCCAACAATAAATCAATAAATCAATTATCTTAAATCAATATTTACAAATTACTTTACTGGTAGAGCCCATATATATATATATATATATATATATATATGTGTGTGTGTGTGTGTGTGTGTGTGTGTGTGTGTGTGTGTGTGTGTGTGTGTACATTTATTGCATGTTTTGATTTACTTCTCGGAGTTCATATACTGTGACCGAAAACCACAGGAAAATTAAAAAAAACATGGAAATTGTTGTGACTCGTTCAAAGCTAGGATATATGCTAGCTCGTCTTTTTTTTTTTTTTACCGTTTATTCAAGACTGAGTCCATAAAAATAAACAATATTTTGAATGAAACTATTCCATGGTAGGCTTTTTCTAAGACTTCATTCATTCATTAATTTTCTGAGCCGCTTAATCCTAATCAGGGTCGCAGGGAGGCTGGCACCCATCTTAGCCGACTCTGAGCGACAGCAGACTGCACCCTGGACAGCTCACTATGCCATCAACATGCTGACGGTTATGCAGCCTATTCTTGACCAAAGTCAGCACTGGAATGTCCTTTCCGCACATTCCGTGGACGTTCCGAAGGTGCAATTTTAGCGTAGGTTTTTGACCCATTTTCCGTGTAAAAATGCTGAAACTCCTCCGTAGAGTGCATTCCGCGCCTTTTCGCCATGATCCTTGCATTCCGCCCTCTAGTGAAATGGTGGGAGTATTACATACCTCTCTGCACAGACAGCGAAAGAAGTGGTCGGCCATTGATAACCCAGTTAGCTGCATTTAGGGAATCAGACTTTTTCACCTAACACGACTTTTTTGGCTTTTTTGAGCAACAGTTCTTTAGTTCTCATTATAGCCTAATGCTGATATCCACAGGAGAGTGCATCCCTGTGCACCCAGAGAAAACCCACACAACCATGTGGAAAACATGCAAACACCACTTAAACATGCCCATGCTGAGCCCATGACTTTCTTCCTGCAAGGAAGATTTGCTAAACCATGCCACTGATCATATTAGATATCCTTGACTATGCATAGTGTGGGCGGTAAAATGGATAAAGAAATTCTCCATTTATTGAGAAAATCTTCAGTTTTTGCAGTGTCCCCTAAAAAGCCCCCCCCCCAGCACATCCGTAATGCCTCACTGAGCACGTTGCTAAGATCCTGTTCAGATGCTGTTCAGGCTAGAACCATGGTCTATCCACTTCTCTTCCAGTGTCTAAAAGCTTCAACACATCAGAAATCACTTTTGCTAAATATAGATCAGCAACAGCATCCTCCTCTTGGCTAATGTTTTCACTGTTGCACTGTATCTCCAACTACTCACAGTGAAATGCATTGTACCTCATTTCACCTCAACTGGGCTGAGCTGGGTTGATCTGGAAAAAAAAAAAAAAAAGAAAGAAAAACTAACCACATGTCTGAAAGTCCATTTCATCTTATTAGCCCTAAAACAACGTGTCTGAGCGGAAGTGTCAGCAGAAGGTAATGCACAAACAACACAATCTGTGTTTGGAGCTTCTCAGAAAACTACCGCTGACTCATCCCCTGAAGATCAGATGTTCCCTCAGAGAGCAGCAAGCCAGAGGAGACAAACAGCAAAATGGAGGTTTCTTTGCAATGCATTGTGTAAATGAGGTAGTCTGGTGATACGTAATTCTAATCTGGTCTAGTAATCCCAATCATAATATTAATAGTGATGCTGAATTTCTACCAGCCAAGCTTTTACAATCACAGAGTATTTCAGTGAAATCATGAATGCAGGTTCATTCACAATTTTACTGTGTGGCAGTTACATTCTGCTGTGCATCACTGAATGAACTCTCTGAAGCATAGTGGCTGGTGAGAGCTCCCAGGAACACTCACTTCCTACTGAATGAGACCTGACATGGGGCACTCGGAGGCTGTAAGCTGTACATGATAATGTTTTCATACTGACTACAATAACATTTACACTGCCGAGTACATATTTACTTATTAGCAGCTGCGACTGAAAGATGAAGGCTGTGCAGTGGACTGCTTAATGATATCATCAGACTCAAATTCGTATATGCAGGTGTTTCTGTATGGAGTCTGCATGTTCTCCATGTGCTTGCATAGGTTTCCTTCAGGTGCTTCAGTTTCCTCCTGCAGTCCAAATACCTGCACATTAGGTCAACTGAATATTATTAATTGCCCTTTGGTGTGAGTGTGACTGTGAGTGGCTGTGTCTATGTTGGTCATGGGATGGTCTGACAATCAAGTAAGGGTGTGCGCTACCTTTGCCCACAGTTAACTGGGATGGGTTCCATCTCCCTAAGGCCATAATAAACGATGAAGGGGCTCAGAAATTAAATTATAGAAAGGTGTCAGAACGATGCATTGAAACTTAATGTGTATGGAGCTCTTTTGTCTCAGACAAATCAGGTGGTGTTAATGTTATGGTTGATAAATGTATGTCAGAGGTAACCCTGTTCCTTTAGGTTTTTCCAAATGAGAAGGGTTCATATTTTTTCTCTGAGACACTAATAGGAAGGCAGTGATAGCCTCCCAAGGCCGGCAGTTCAAGTCCCACGATTGGTAGGTCGTCACTGCTGTACCCCCTGGTGCAACTAACTGGGTTATCACTGGCCGGCCAGATCTCTCACTGTCTATGGTGAGAGGCATGAAAATTAGATCAGATCAGATCAGATTAGATTAGATTCAACTTCATTGCTATCACACGTGTATAAATGCAGGTTAATGAAATTCAGTTTAGCATCCGTTCAGAAGTGCAGACAGCAGCAAGCGCAATATATATATGTATATATACACAGTATATATATATACACAATGCATATATATGCAGTGTATATATATATATATATATATATATATATATATATATATATATATTATGTACAGTTAGGAGTTAGGAAACAGTACAGGCAAGAATAATGTATAAGGTGGGAACAGTCGTGTACATATTATGTATAAATTATTTATATGAGCAGTTATGTACATATATGCTCAGCAAAGGTCAGAATAAATTAGCATTAATTTACAAAGGAGAAATATATGGTATACATGTTATATATTACTATACCGAAGAATAGAATATGTAGATGTAGTGTTCAAATATACAGTGTGCTATGGATATACAGTGTACACAATTATTGTAGATAAAAAGCACTGTGAATAGACAATAACAGTGGAAGCATGTACATGTGCATGAATGATATGAATGGTATGAATGGTATTGATATGGTGCAGTGTGGATGGGAATGGAAAGTTCAGCAGGGGACTGAGTTCAGTAGAATGACAGCTGTGGGGAAGAAGCTGTTCCTAAACCTAAAAGAACCATTGATGACTTTTGCCAAGAGTAGGCTGCAGAGCCATCAGCTGATTTCTGCCCTGTGATGTGGTGTACTCTGCCCTCACCCAGAGTCGACTGAGATGGGCTCCAATCTACCCATGATCCTGTTTAGGACTAAGAGGTTCAGCAAATTAATCTTTGATGATCGTGAAGGATGCAAAGATATATATATATATAAACAAAAAACAACCCAACAAAACTACTTACATTTTTATGTGAGGTGTGCGTCTGAGTGTGTGCATATGCATTATTTTTGAATGTTTAATTGTTATTATAAGCATTTATAGCATTGAATATGTATTTATTGATATTATATACACATATACATGTTTGTATACGTCAGTCATGGGGGTCGATCCTACTTTGTGGAATTCGATGGTTGCAGGGGAATCTTGGTCCCAATTAACCGCGGAAAGTGAGGGATCCCTGTATATTCATTTCCATTCACAAGGGCGTAGGCTGATCTAACCGTAGGGGGATGCACATCTTAGTTGACCGGAAATCGAGTCCCAGGGGCTATAGGCCTAAGCCTTAAAGGAGTCTAGAGAAACACAAGAACAAATTGAACACCGGACTGTTTTAATTATATACATAATTTGGGTCATAATTAAAATTGGCGTAGAGGTCTTATAAATGATGTTATACAATTATACAACACTAATGAATCTCAATGCGCCAGAGTTACACTATACAGTACAATTTAACAAAGATGTATTTACAGTTCAATTACAAAAACAATTAAATCTATTTTACAACATTTGCACTTTATGAACACTTTCACATAATCTTTCATATAATTTTAGCAATTTAATGTTAATTTTACTGAGCACTCTGGGGGAACCAGGTACACCTGTGGGTAGAATTTTAAACTTAAAAACAAATGACAGTCTGTGCAGGGGTGAACTGCCATCAATTATTATAGTTCAACCAAAAACATTCTCAAATATATTTCAAACTACATCTGCAAGTATATGTGCTAAATACATTTACAAATTGAGCTAAAGTTAAACAAATATTAATGCATATTTTCAGCACAAAGACATACTATTAATTTTATAAAAGTGCTGACCATTAGGCTGCAGATACAGGCTGGATGGCTTATGATTATTTTAGCCATTCATTCTCTGTGCGTCAATGTTTGTGTTCTAACACATGTGCAGGAACCGGAGGCAGTACTAACAAACTGTGCTTTATTCTCACACTCGCATTTTGTTTGATTGACAGTGCTATTATTGCTTACTGATAATATGTGAGGCGCTCCACCGAAGTAGGCACTTGTCGTTGATTGTTGATTGGTCAGCTCGGGCTTGCACATGCGCAGTGCCCGTTACATGTTAACTTCCGGTGTTAACTTCCGGCTTCCGGTTTACTGCATGCTGAATTTATCTCTGACTTTCTCTTCAATAACAGTCATTAAGTTTATTTATAAGATAATTTCTTGTCCAGTGGAACTCAACTCCTGCTGTGTGTGTGTGTGTGGAGGGGGGGGGGGGTGCACATGCACCCTGTGCACCCCCCAGCCTACGCCCTTGATTCAGTATTGGTAGATGCTACTCTACAGGCCAGGGGTCAGGAACCTTTTTGACTAAGAGAGACAAAAAAAAACTCTGAGTTTATTTTAAACGACATTGTCATAGCGAAGTTATTTATTAATAAGAAAAGTACTTCTTACTATTAATGCGACTTCTGGTGCTGCATGGTTTTGCTGATGGTTTTGTAGTCAGGCTGATACGTGCTGAGGTTCAGCTTCATGCAGGCGTTTAAGCTTCCATCTATTACAAGTGACCGCAGATTGGTCTTGATGTTTTTCAGGTGAGAAGGACTGCTCGCGTGCGCATGTGGAGCCAAACATGGTCAATACGACAGGACTCACACAATGCAGTGTATATGTGACAGGAAGTGTGTTCCAAGTTTTGGCAATCTGCGGGTTGAAGTTTTTCCATTTGTGTTTGCTTGCCAGTTGTGCTTGGCATCGTGCAAATGAGCTGAACAAAAACAAGGGAAATTCACCTCTTTACTCAAAAACAACATGCGCAGTCTGTGGCTGTTGTTATAATGCAATAAAATTAGGGTTTCAAGGTATCGGACTTGCCCGCCTACGGCGTACAGAAAGGATTGGCTCTCTGCTGCACGACACAGTGACGTGACTTGAAAATAGATGTATAGATTTTAAATGCATTTATCCATCTGTTCAGTTCATCGGTTCATTCTCTGTAACCGCTTCATCCTAATTAGGGTCGCGGGGAGGCTGGAGCCCATCCCAGCCAACTCCGGGCAAGGGCAGAGAACACCCTGGAGAGCTCGCCAGGCCATCGCAGGGCGGAAACACGCCGACGGCTTTGCGGCCTACTCTTGTCGAAAGTCAGCAATGGTTCTTTTACATGCCTCACACCATAGACAGTGAGAGACATGGCCGGCCTTTGATAACCCAGTTAGCTGCACTGGGGGTTATCCATCTGTTTTGTTTTATTTGATGGCTTTTTTTGTTTTTTATTTAAATGACAGTGAAATTATGTATTCATTATTCTGTTAAGAAAGGCCACCAGATGTGGCTCGCGAGCCATAGGTTCCCGACCCCTGCTATAGGCTCTATTTCTTCTTTTCCTTTCAGCTTTTTCCTTTTTCCGGGGTCGCCACAACAAATCATCACGTTTGATTTGGCATAGGTTTTTACGTCAGATGCTCTTCCTGACACAACCTTTTAGCAAGGGCCATCGCAGGGCAGAAACACGCTGACGGCTATGCAGCTACTCTTTATGAAAGTCAGCAATCGTTCTTTTACATGGACCACACACTATAGACGGTGAGGCCTTCGATAACCCAGTTAGCTGCACTGGGCGGGCGGGCGGGTGGGTGGGGGGGGGGGGGGGGGCAGTGACAACCTTGTGGAGAGTGGGACTTGAACCCCCAACCTTAGGATCAGCGATCCAGCGCTCTTTACCACCAGGCCACCACTGCACCTCTATAGGCTCTACCTATACCGATAATGTTTTTTATCTAACATCATGATCTCATTTAATTCAAACAAGCAAGAGCTCAATCAGTTGTAAGTCGATCAACATTATTGTATAGTAGTTGTGTCCATTGTGTGACGGTACTATCAGGATGACTATTACATCTCCAACACTGTGATCATTATGATTAAGTGGTATTCATGCTCAAATTACATATGCCAATTTAGACTAGTTAGCCGTCAGCGTGTTTCTGTCCCTTGTTAAAAGGTTGTGACAGGAAGGGCATCCGACGTAAAAACCTATGCCAAATCAAATGTGCGAGTCAGATGATTCGCTGTGGCAACTCCCGAGTAAAAAGGAAAAAAAGCCGAAAGGAAGACCGACCTGTAGACAGCTCATACACACAGACAAATGGGCCACCACTGCCCGCTAATTTATTATTATTATTATTATTATTATTATTATTATTATTATTATTATTATTATTATTATTATTATTATTATTATTATTATAGCAGCCTGTAGACAGCTTATAAGGGGGCAGTGGTGGTCTAGTGGTATAGGGCGCTGGATCGCTGATCCGAAGGTTGGGGGTTCAAGTCCCACTCTCCACAAGGTTGTCACTGTCCTCCCCAGTGCAGCTAACTGGGTTATCAAAGGCGGGCCATGTCTCTCACTGTCTATGGTGAGAGGCATGTAAAAGAACCATTGCTGACTTTCGTAAAGAGTAGGCTGCAAAGTCGTCAGCGTGTTTCTGTCCCTTGCTAAAAAGGGTTGTGACAGGAAGGGCATCCGACGTAAAAACCTCTGCCAAATCAAACGTGCCAATCAGATGATTCGCTGTGGCGACTCCCGAGTAAAAGGGAAAAAAAGCCGAAAGGAAGAC
>CM045733.1:18457500-18475000 GCA_024760905.1 Plotosus lineatus
GCACCACAACGTCCTTCCATGACTTCACACGGATCCTGGATGGTATATACCAGCTGATTTATTTATTTTTGGTAAACTTGGGATCATTGAGTTATTGGTGTAGGACCATAGGAGCGGTGCATGCCTGCTGTTGGGTTGGATGTATAAGCAACCTTTCTGTTCATGGAGTACACAGGATCTGAGGTTCTGACATGCAGCCATGCATTTGTTTTGCAAGATATGTAGGGATCTGTGTTGTTGACCCACAGGTAAAGGGGGTGAGCTGTGCACCGGGACAGTCCGGACTGGAGCAGGGAGTGAGCCGCCATCACCCATCACACTGCCACCTCTCAGGAACGGGAACTCACTCACGGTACAGATGCATTATAACTACATTACACATACACAGACACTCAGAAAGGTCCATCATAATCACAGCACCACTGTGCACGCCGGTTGACATCCGACTGATCTACAATGGTGCTTGATTACTCAAAACATTGCACATCCATGGCATTTAAATTTCCTGTGACCACACAGTATTGTTGTTTTTGCAAAGGTTAAACAATCATAGTCCTGTAAATTTCTTGTCATGGCTTGGAACACTGCAGTTCTGATCCTGACCAATCATCATTCACGTCCGTGTGTTTTGTCTGGGAGGAAAGTTAAGAAATCGCCAATCATGGCCATTAAGGGACACATCATAGGAGATGTCAGAGTAGGTGAGATAACACAAACACTTATGACATGCTAGATGTTTGCTTCAAGTATCATGGGACTTTCCACATCCCAAAATCACACTTGCTTTAATATTTAGAACTACCAGGCGTATTTTGTGCTCCTGTTGTTCTTTTGTAGGCCAACGAAATTCTCAAATTCAGGACCGAATTTTGAAGCACATACATTTTACCCAACTGTTTGCGCAACATTAGCCGTGTTGTTAAAAACAGTCCTGCTGTCTGTTTAGTTGTCAATGTAAACTGTGGATGACCCTTGTTGACAAGGAGTGAAGGGCCAAAGTAAACTAACATTACATATAATGTATCTGGAAAGCTTACCCTCCACAAGACTGGCTAAATGTGCAGTAGACATAAAGGGGTGAATTACATGCCAGTTTTGCTAGTCTGTGTTTGTGCTCGTGCGTCTGTATGTGTGTGTATTTATATTTTATTTACATCTTATGCATTATTTTTGATTGTTTAATTGTTGTATTAAGCATTTATAGCGTTGAATATGTATTCATTTCAATCCTACTTCACGGAAATTGGCGGTCGCGGGGGTCTTGGTCCCCGTTATCCATGGAAAGTGAGGGATCCCTGGATATATATATATATATATACACACACACACACACACACACACACGCACACACACATATATATGTATACAGTCGGCCCCCTACTTACGAAATTAAACCGTTCCAGTGCTTTTTTCGTAACGCGGGAGTTGCGTCAGTCGGGGTCAATGTTAAACGTCTGATTCGTTTCAAGGCTCCCAAAAGTACCCCATAAACCCTTTAAAAACGATAAAAGTGCACCAATTTTGTATCTGACGCTTTTCGTATCCCGAAATTCGCATTTTTCGTAACCCGGGATTTTTGTACCGAGGGGGTTTCGTAAGTCAGGGGCCGACTGTAAAATAACAATTATTTGTGAGGTAGATATTGCAGACCGGTCCCTGAGACAGAACGTTGAGGGCGCTTTTCAGCTATGTCCACCGAGCTTGAAGTGAATAGTTTCTGTAAATACTGCAGAGGAACAAAAGAAAAATAAAGTGAAACAGAACTTTTTTAATGGATTGTTTTTACATTGTTTTCTGATTTAAGCATTTTAACAAGTGGATAATGTTTATTAATTATTCAAAACATTTTCTTGTTTCTGATTGGTCATCAAATAATTCCTAGTATTGTATCATTACAGGATAACTGTATTGTTGTACCATTGCCTTCAGATAAGTTGAATGATTATTGCAGGACGAGCATGAACAACATAGAAATGTGAGAGTCTACTGAAATATTTGGAGTGAATAATAAAAAGATTGTAGAATTTTAGAATTCGGCTTTCTTATAATGTGGAGAATTATTCATTCTCAACCTCAGCCTTTGGTTTGAGTGGATAACATCCCCTGAACTGAATAATTCTCTATACAGGGATCCCTCACTTTCCGTGGTTAATGGGGACCGAGACCCCCCCGCGACCGCCGATTTCCGTGAAGTAGGATCGACCCCCCCCCGACTGACATTATACATACATGTATATGTGTATATAATATCAATAAATACATGTTCAATGCTATAAATAGTTATAATAACAATTAAACATTCAAAAATAATGCATAAGATGTAAATAAAATATAAATACACTCAGATGCACACCTCACATAAAAATGTAAGTACAGTAGCTTTGTTGGGGGTTTTGGGTTGGGTTTTTTTTTTTTTTTTTTTGCATAATTGGTCTTGTTTTGCGGCATTTTCTGTAACATTTCCCTTATTTTTCCTTAATTTCCTTAGTTTTTTGTTTTTCAATGAATATTTTTGAAAATCCTTCGATGCACTGAAGCCTGCAGAAACTGAAGCACGAAGTAGCGCGGGATCACTGTATCATACTTTGGCTCATTCAAAAATAACTTATGATCCCAAGATAGTAAGCCAATCAAATTACTCAATTGCCATGTATTATAAACTAAAAACATGTATCTAGGCCATACATAATTTCTGTAAATTAGTTTTATAGATTAGTGTTACATTTTATAATGTTATATGGCATTACACTACATGTTTAGCATACCTGTAAAACCATTTTAAATGAATAGGGTTTAACTCATTGTATAATTGTCTCTGTGAACGGTTATCAACAGGTATTGTTTGGACAATAGTTGTCTGGCTTTCAAACTAACCGTCTGTAATACACGAGCTTGAGTATTGATCCAGATTAAAACAAATCTTGTCTGTGTTCCTTATTGAACCAGACTGAAATGGACAGAAAGGCTTTGGTTGTAAAATAATGCACTAATGCAGTTGTGAACTGTGGACTGTGTGAATTCTGTTAATTGGTTATGTAGGCAATGTAGACAATTAGACATGGCTTCACATATTGTATGCTGAGCTGTGAAGCTTGACGTCAGTGGGGGATGGGGGAAACAGAGAGAACCAGCCCATCGGTCTGTACCATTACAGGCTTCAACAACAGTCTAGACCTACTGGTCTGTTAGCTCACATGAAACAACACTGTCGGAAATCTCTGCTGAGCCGACGTTTTGGGAACGTTTGAATGAAATTGTAGTTCGTCTTGTTTCTTTTGTGAAGAAATTTCCTTCCTGTGCTGGAAATAAATTCTTCCCTGTGCCAAGTGAAACAGAATATATGCGCTTCGCATGAAGCCAGTTAAATTCAATGACAACACACTCTTTATTTCATACCTTTCTTGCAAGTTAAAAAAAAAACATGAAAGCTTAATTATCTGACTTCACTGGTGTGCAACTTTAAAGAGGGAACTTGTATTACCAGTCCTGGGAATAAACAGTTTACTCTCTAGCTGTGCTTTTATTTAAATATAATTCTAAAAGAAAAGCTTAAAAGCTGAACTTTGGATGTGTGTTATTTGCAGTATTTCTTATTTGCCGACAGGGTGATATGACAGAGCAAACACAAGAGGAACGTGTGTGTGTGTGTGTGTGTGTGTGTGTGTGCATGTATGTATGTATGTATGTATGTGTGTCTATATATATATATATACACACACACAGTGGTACCTTGACTTAAGAAATTAATCCGTTCCGAGGGCTCATAAGCCGAAATGTTCGTTAGATAAAACAAAAATTCCCATAAGAAATAATAGAAAACCAATTAATCCGTTCCAACCCCCCTCCCAAATTCATATAACCTGACACAAACATGTATATTTGACCTTAATATATTAAACATAAACATGAAAAACAATAACTATTTCATAATAATAATACATGTATATTAACATTAATAATAATTAAGAATAAACCCCCCAGTGCAGCTAACTGGGTTATCAAAGTCGGGCTATGTCTCTCACTGTCTATGGTGAGAGGCATGTAAAAGAACCATTGCTGACTTTCGTAAAGAGTAGGCTGCAAAGTCGTCAGCGTGTTTCTGTTCCTTGCTAAAAAGGGTTGTGACAGGAAGGGCATCCGACGTAAAAACCTCTGCCAAATCAAACGTGCGAATTAGATGATTCGCTGTGGCAACTCCCGAGTAAAAAGGGAAAAAGCCGAAAGGAAGTCAGACAATAATTAAGAATAAATAATAATAAAACAAGAATAAACAATAAGTTAATTAACCCTTACAATAATTGACTGCAGCAAAGATGTCATGTGGGCGAAGATGTTTGTTATTTCCTATGGGAATAATTGCCAGGGGGGGGGCATGAAATGCCTTTTTTTTCTATAGGGTGCGTCACATAAAATTATTGAGAAGCACTGCACAGGGCGTTCCTGGAGCGCGGAAGAATATGAGGCTAATCGGCCCAGAAAAGCCATTTCTCCAGCAGAGCTCGTAAATCAAAATTTTGCTTTTTGGATGAGGAAGATTTTCGGTGGGATCAAAACTTGTATCATGGAAAATACGTAATAAAAAACACTCGTAAGTCAAGGTACCCCTGTATATTAGATAGTGGTTAGCATGTCTGCTTCACAGCAAGACTGCTTGGGTTCGATTCCCAGCTCGGGCATTTCTGTGTGGCGTTTGCATGTTCTCCCCGTGTTTGCATGGTTTCCTCCTGGTAGACCAGTTAACTCCCACAATCCAAAAACATGCGCAGTAGGTTACTCAACTGTACCAAATTACTCCTAGGTGTTAGTGTGAATGATTGTATGTGTGCTGGTCCTACGATGGCCTGCTGAGCTGTCTAGGGTGTGCCCAGCCCTTGCCCAGAGTCGATACTGAGTTGGGTGCCAGCCTCCCCGCAACTCTAATTAATCTAATTAGGATAAAGCTGTTCAGAAAATGAATGAATATATGAATATTTTATATATATATATATATATATATATATATATATATATATATATATATATATATATATATATATATATAGGATTTTCTGAGTAGATCCTTCCGTAGGAGAGTGCTCAATACTTTTGGTAGAGCAAATAACAAAGGACAGGACAAAGGCTTTCTATTGAAACTCCATTTATCACTACAGATCTGTTTAGAGGGTGGTGAAACCATCCTCTCTCTTCAGGTGATTACAGCTGTAATCACCTGAAGAGAGGGGATGGTTTCACCACCCCTCGAAACAGATCTGTAGTGATAAATGGAGTTTCAATAGAAAGCCTTTGTCCTGTCCTTTTGTTTTTATATATATATATATATATATATATATATATATATATATATACACATACACATATATATTTATCAACTCGTGTGTGTGTGTGTGTGTGTATGTATGAATGTAGGTATACACACACACACACACACACACATATATATATATACATATACATATACACAGACACTCCCCGACTTACGTTCATTCTTTTTACGTTTTTTCGATTTTACGTTTTGTTTTGTTTTTTGTTTTTTTTTTTAAAAAAAAAGTCAAATTTTGAGTTTAGCATGCTCTATGTAGTTAGTACGAGACGTACCTACGTAGTATGCTGACGTAATGACGTAATGATGCTGCATCCATTGTTTACAAACAACAGACAGAATGTGCCCCTCCTTCTTCCCAGTTGAGTGTGTGTTACCCTCGTGTTAAGACGTTGTCTCTGTGATCTTTGTGTTTACACTGTTTTGTGGACTTTTGTAACCCTAAGCAAATACAGTTGGTCAGAAGCGTAAGCCTACTAGCATGGGTGCAAGTTTTCCGGCATATGCCGGAATTTCCGGTTTTTCCAAGACTGAATTAACTATCTGCTTGGATCGGCGCAGTCTGCCATGCATACTCAGTTCAGCAAAGGGAGTTGTAAAATGAATGAAAACCTGAATCCAGAAAAGAAAGAGAACTCTCTGCTCTGCTTGTGATTTACATCAGTGCAGGCTGAGTACTAAACGAGTATTCAACGGTGCCCTTGCTCAATTGAAAGACCGGAAGTCCGGATAACGCGCGCTTTGTCTCTAGCACAAGCAAGTGAACTACTTTCGGTGGAACGCCTCACATATTGTAAGCGTTGATTGGCTGTTTTAAGCTTAATGTAAAGTGACTCGGCTCAGCTTCATGTAAAGTGACCATCCGTCGACCATCCGAACCATTTACAAGCAGAAAGATCGCATCATAGAGAATGTTAAAGGTTATATTTGATACTGTATTTGATATTTGATGAGGGAATTTAACTAAAATTTATCTATTTTAAATTATTTTGCTTGAATTTAGTTTATTTGAAATTAATGTTGATATTTGATATATTTTATATAATTTTACAATGTTATGTTTATAATAATTGATTTAGGGGTGTTTTATGACATACGGTAATGGTATTTATGGATGTATAGTACAGTGTGAGTGTCATACGTCACTGGAACATACAGTAACAACTTACGTTTTTTTTTCCACCTTCCGTTCGGCCATCCGGAACCGAACTAAAACGTAAGTTGGGGAGCGTCTGTATGTATATATATATATATATATATATATATATATATATATATATATATATATATATATAAATAATGTGTATATGTATGTGTGTATATGTATGTAACTGGGATGACAACTTTCTGAGTATCTGTGGAATTCTGTGTTTTTTATCTCAAATTGGTCATTTCTGTGAATCGTCTAAATCTGAGGAGAAAATTTTAGGGGGGGGGTATAGGGGGTGTAGGGGAGATTGTGGCAAGTTCATTTGCTTGTGCTTGAGACAAAGTGCGGCTTATCCGAACTTCTGATCTTTCAAGTGAGCAAGTGAAGGCTGAGTACTAAACAAATATTCAACTGCGTGCTTGCTCACTTGAAAGATTGGAAGTCCGGATAAGCTGTGCTTTGTCTCAAGTACAAGCAAGTGAACTTGCTACAAGCGCCTACTTTAGGTGGAATGCCTCACACATTGTAAGCCGTTTCATAAATTTATAAAGTGATTTACAGGAAATATTTGTGTATTTTTTCATCTTTCATTTATACAAGACAAACCATAGAGCCATGGTTGACCTATTTCTCAATTCTGTGTATATATTATATTGAAAATACATATATGTTTACAAATAATTATATTCCAATTAGTCTATGCTTTATGATATGTTGACCAATTGTAGATAGCAAACAGACTCCGCCCTGGACCTCGCCCCCAGACCACCCCCACCCCGGCTAAACTTCAGCTGAAAATATATTTTGCTGTTGTCATCCCTTATGTAATATACAGTTCCCAATAAAATCCTCCACTTCCTTGACCTCTGCTTATGATGTCTTGCTTTTATAAATAAGTCTGCAGTGAAAATTAATTTTTAAGAATGTCCCACACCAAGTTAATTTGTAAATTTTACCTCCGTCAGCCATTGTTGGTATAAGAACTACTAACTTAAATGTATTGCAAGCAGATAACCACAGATCATTCTGCTGTGACCAATAAATCAGAGGATTAGTAAATAAGAAAATTGCTGACTTTATTGTAGGTCATCTTGTTGGCCCTGTGAGGTGAATCTGAAATCTGATTGGTTAAAGATTCAGCCCCATCGATAATATAGTTTATTTGACATCTGCCCACTGTATTGCTAATTCTGACACCCTGGGCAGATTAGATTGACATGGCAACACAGAAGCTGAAAGCTGTATAAACAATATACCCTTCCTTCCCCCAGTTTTGGCTGAGAAAGGCTCCGGCCTCGCATGTCCGTAATAGTATTTAGTGGTTCAACAAATGAGTGATGAGTGAATGATGATTTGTAATTATATGTGTGTGGGCTAAGATCACGTTCAGAATTCTTCTCATAATTTTATATATATTTTAATATTTACTGTTGTGTGCGTGTGTGTGTGTGTGTGTGTGTGTGTGCGTGTGGGTGTGTGTGTGTGTGTGTGTGTCTGTGTTTTAGGTGTCGTTCTCATTTGATGTTCATTACTGTGTTTTTATCGAAAAGCTATTAGCAAATTCAGTTAGTCCCAGAGGGTACAGAGATTGGTTCGAGAGGTGTTTAAAATACTGTACAGTGATCCCTCGCTACTTTGTGCTTCAGTTTCTGCGGCTTCAGTGCATTGCAGGTTTTTCAAAAGTATTCATTGAAAATAAAAAAATGCCACAAAACAAGGCGAATTATGCAAAAAAACCTGCCAAAAAAACCCAAATAAACAAAAACAAAAAAAAAAACCAGCAACCCAAAATCCACCAACAAAACTACTTACATTTTTATGAGAGGTGTGCATCTGAGTGTGTGTATTTATATTTTATTTACATCTTATGCATTATTTTTGAACGTTTAATTGTTATTATAAGCATTTATAGTGTTGAATATGTATTTATTGATATTATATACACATATACATGTACGTATACATAAGTCGGGGGGGGGGGGGTTGCGGAAATCTGCGGTCGCAGGGGGGGTCTCAGTTCCCATTAACTGGGGAAATTGAGGGATCCCTGTAATTATTATCCTCTCCAATGTTGTCTTTTGTTCTACTCCAGTTGTGTGTTCTGTGCAGCTGTCAGTAAACAGATCCTCACGACATTCGACCTATAGCTTCCATGTTCTGTCTGTATGGGGTTCTTCAACTATTCTGTTCATGAGATTCGTGATGGCATGAAAAACTGTCTTGTTTTGGGGTGTATGTACCCCAGACCTCTATGTTTAAGAGTACTGGTTTCAGTCCTGGCTCAAGAAATACTATGGATTTTCATTTAGTTACTAAATATAGAATAACTTTAAGATATTGGGAAATCTTTTCAGTCATATGATTTCTACCGCTGTACATTTGACAAGCCAGAGACTAACAAGAACCGTGGGTGTCTTTAATTCAAAGCAGTAAAGACTAACTCACTGCTGAAAACTTTGCGCAGTTATTGAGGAAAAGGCGAAAGGAAAAACCATAAAACTCTGAGCGAAGATGTGCACAAAGCCGATCTGTCTACTGAAACAGGATGTCGTGGTAAGACAAGTCGTAGAGATAATCACAAGCATCTCTTCAGGAAAGAAGAAAATACATGCCTGCTTTCCTACCACCATCAGTGTATCAGGAAATACATGCCTGATGTTTTGGGTAAACAGCTTGGAGCTTTTTTCACGTTTGAATGTCCAAAAACTTGAAGTGCCGGACGAATTTTTGAGTCAGAATCAGAATATTTTATTCATCCCGGAGGAAATTGTGTATAATACGTAATAGTAAAAATGAAGAAAATGAGTCTAAATATATGTATGCATGCGTCTTTTTCTGGCAAGGACCAGGAATTTATGCATTTTTATCACTCAAGTTTTTCCTTGTGTGGTCACGTGGGTATTTATAGTATGCGGATCAGCCACCTTTGTTCTCGCTAAAAATAGATAAGGAGGATTAGTGGCTTTCTTCCCTGACTACGCTCAATGTATACCGTGGAACTAGTGACACTGTACTCAGCTGTACACTATGCACAAGAACACTTCTGAGTATCACCTAAAATGACCTCATGCTGCTTAGTTACGCATAAAATATTTGAATTCATTAAATGTCGGCGAAGACCACATGAAGATAACTTCTGTTGTCCTGATTTAAAATGGTCATGAATGTTGACGTCTTAAAGAATAGTCCTTTTTATATTTGGCTTTTCCATTAACAACCTGTGGTTGTGCTTTTCTTTCTAGGCAGGAGGCAATAAGAACACGATGAATGACCATTTGCATGTCGGGAACCACCAGCAGATCCACGTTCAACAGCTGTTTGAGGAAAACAGCAATAAACGGACCGTGTTAACTACACAGCCAAATGGGTTGACGCCAGTAGGTCGATCGGGCTTGCCCTTACCGGAGAGGCAACAAGAAAGCAGCCAGGGCAGAGAGGGCACTTCAGCCTCCACTAAATCCACTGAAAGCAAGCCCAAGATATCTTCTATCACTCCTGAGCAGGCCACGAAGCAGCACCTGTCCAAACTGACAACATTTGAACACCAGGAAATCTTTAACTACGCTGAAATATACTTTGTTGGACCACATGCTAAGAAACGACCTGGTGTGGTCGGGGGCTCGAATAATGGTGGTTATGATGATGATCAGGGCTCTTATATCCATGTCCCCCATGACCATATAGCCTACAGGTACGAGGTACTCAAGGTCATCGGTAAAGGCAGTTTTGGACAAGTAGTGAAGGCTTATGACCACAAGACCCACCAGCATGTGGCCTTGAAAATGGTGCGCAATGAGAAGCGCTTCCACCGCCAAGCTGCCGAAGAGATTCGGATCCTGGAGCACTTGCGCAAACAGGATAAAGACTCTACTATGAATGTCATCCACATGCTGGAGCACTTCACATTCCGCAACCACATCTGCATGACGTTTGAGTTACTTAGCATGAACCTGTACGAGCTCATCAAGAAAAATAAATTTCAGGGGTTTAGCTTGCCACTGGTGCGCAAGTTTGCGCACTCCATCCTGCAGTGTCTGGACTCCTTGCACAAAAACAGGATCATACATTGTGACCTCAAACCTGAGAACATCCTTTTAAAGCAGCAGGGACGTAGTGGGATAAAGGTTATCGACTTTGGATCCAGCTGCTTTGAACACCAGCGGGTCTACACTTACATCCAGTCACGCTTTTATAGGGCACCAGAGGTCATTCTGGGCTCTCGGTATGGGATGCCAATTGACATGTGGAGCCTGGGTTGTATTTTAGCGGAATTATTGACAGGGTACCCTCTCTTACCTGGGGAAGATGAAGGGGACCAACTAGCATGTGTCATAGAGCTGCTGGGCATGCCCTCCCAGAAGCTGTTGGATTCATCAAAGAGAGCCAAAAATTTTGTCAGCTCAAAGGGATATCCTCGTTACTGCACAGTCACAAACTTACCCGATGGCACGGTAGCACTTAACGGTGGACGGTCACGTAGGGGAAAACTCCGAGGTCCACCAGGAAGCAAGGATTGGGTGACAGCACTTAAGGGCTGCGACGACCCTCTTTTTTTGGACTTCCTGAAGCAGTGTCTGGAGTGGGACCCGACTTTGCGTATGACTCCGGGTCAGGCCCTTCGCCATCCGTGGCTGAGAAGACGCTTACCAAAACCTCCCACTGGGGAGAAAACTGTCGTAAAGCGAATCACTGAGGGCACAGGTGCTATAACCTCGATCACCAAATTACCTCCCACATCAAGTTCAGCCTCAAAATTAAGGACTAACCTGGCACAAATGACCGATGCCAACGGGAATATACAGCAGAGGACAGTGTTGCCAAAATTAGTCAGTTGAATAATTGTTTTTGTTTAGATTTGTTTTGGGGAATGTTGATATTTAAATATGTGGAAAGTTGAGCATTTACAAGTGTGAAAGGTTTTAGGAATATAGTTTTGAATTCATTGTTTATTTACAGCTTTGTAGCACTTATTTTATTTTTATTTTTTTTGGAAGAGCCACTAAAATGGCCATGAAAGAGGGAACAGTGCTTTTAAGTTTTTATCTCAGGACTGTGTAGAACTTATTACTGATGAAGTCCTAATTAGTTTTACATTTTGAAGTGGACACTAAACACTCACAACGATGAAGTTGAATTTGAATTTTGATGCGTGTGCTCGCTAACGTTTAGCTCGTTACCTCTATATAATCTGTTCAACAGCACTGCGTTGCTGATGAAGAAGAATTTTGCACGCATTTCTAAACTGCTATGCTAACTGCAGTTGTGTAGCGTTTAAAGATCTTATATATATATGTGTATATATATATATATATATATATATATATATATATATATATATATATATATATATATATATATATATATATATATATATATATATATATATAGGATTTTCTGAGTAGATCCTTCCGTAGGAGAGTGCTCAGTACTTTTTGGTAGAGCAAATAACAATAAAAATAAAAGGACAGGACAAAGACTTTCTATTGAAACTTCATTTATCACTACAGATCTGTTTCGAGGGGTAGTGAAACCATCCTCTCTCTTCAGGTGATTATAGAAGAATGATTGGTAATCATTCTTCTATAATCACCTGAAGAGAGAGGGTGGTTTCACCACCCCTCAAACAGATCTGTAGTGATAAATGGAGTTTCAATAGAAAGTCTTTGTCCTGTCCTTTATATTTATTATATATATATATATATATATATATATATATATATATATATATATATATATATATATATATATGTGTGTGTGTGTGTGTGTGTGTGTGTGTGTGTGTGTGTGTATATATATATATATATATATATATATATATATATATATAAAATGGGTGTGGTAAATCTGAAGGAAGGACAAGATGTAGTAGATGTTGTAAGAGCTGAGAGAAGGCAAAAATGAACGTTTTTAGACTGTATTGCGGCAGAAGGAGGACAAAAAATGTTTACATGTCAGTCTTGGTATGTGCCTAAAATCTCTTGACATTCCTTATTAAATTGACTCAAGGAAAAAAAGAGACTTCAGGGTAGTGTAACTTTATAAATAGACTTCTGGCAAGTTAAAAGGAATTTCTTTAGTTTGACTGATTGAATCTGTTCTCGGCGGTACTCGACAGGCTCGTGTATTTAACTATAAGCTATTTTCTGGAAGAACTGCTGGGAGCAAAATGTTGTTCTGTGTAGAGGGGGAAATCTTTGGTGCTTTACCTTTTTGTTTTTCTATAAAAGGTATTTTTTTAAACGTTATTTTAAACCTGTGCTCATGGAACAAAATAATGTTTTGAATCTAATCGTAGCTAATGACTAAGAAGTAATAGGAAGCTTTTCAAATTGCTAATTCTCCCTTGTAAGGACTGCTGCTTTTAGAATGATTGTGCTAATCATTTATTGACAGGACTACTTGAATCTGAGCCAGTATTAACACTAGCATTGAAAAATCATGGCGGTGAGGGCCACTTCACACGAGTGTCTCGTCTCATCCGGCTGTCGTTCATAATCAGAGATCGCCCTCTGAAATTCATATCACATTTTCTATATTTAGCTTTTAGAGCAGACTCGCTAGTATGCAGCCAGAGTTTAAACTCTTAAAAGCTTGTTCCCTTCTTTACAAGAAATTGCATGGTTTTACCAAACAGAAAAATTATCGGAAAATAATTTTGCAAACTGGCCATTTTTGTAGCATTTTTAATGTAACAGGGGAAAACTGAGATTGGGTTTGAAAGCTTTGTAAAAGTTTATTTATTGTTAATATTGGTTGATTTTATGATTTCTTAAAGAAGAGCTAATATAAAAAAGTGCCCAGAACATGTGTTTTTGGCTTGATATCAGTGGAGTGAATTGCAATGTAATGCACAAGAATTCAGTCTATTACTCTGAGACTCCACTCGCAGGAACGCATCCTCAACCGGATGCGAATGTGGCGTGGGGGTAAAAAAAAAAAAAATGGGGTGAAACCATGGGTCACTAAGTGGCAAAGCAAAGCTGTGGCATTTATGTACATTTTAAATGCCCCCGATACTGGTTGGCATGCTATCCAGCCTACTGCACACTGCCCAGTCTCCTCTGGACGCTTACAGTACATTTGTGAATGCACAATATTCTGCCAACATCAGCAGGCAGTACACATTGTACTTTATATGTTTTTGGAGTTTTGTGAATAAACAGTGGTGGGGGATATTTGTGCCCTTAGGTTTAATACAAATGTGCCTTTGATTATCAATGCCATTCATTTTTGTTGAGCAGTGACACCCCAACCCACTCATTTGCTGTTAAGTATACCGACAAGTAGACCTTTTATAATGGTGAACATCTTGCACTTATGTGAGCATCGCGCAGAGATCCTCCTCCTCCAACTCTTCAAGTTGGTTCTAGGTGGAAATGGGCTGTGCAAATGAAATGATTTGAATGCAGTTTTGAACACGTGTGTTGAGTTAGGAACTGTGAGACCCATTGCCAACAGGGATATCTCACCAAGTCAAACCCGTGTGATTTTTATTTTTTTTAGTGCAAACTGGCTCTTTTGTATGTCATCCATCTCTTCTTAACAAACTCAAGGGGTTCCATTTGCTTCATTGTGCTACTCTGTAAAAGACACATCTTACTATTTTACCTCAGACTGTTGTAATATTCTTGTAATTTATTAGCCCAGGGCATTTGGTATAAACCAAAGTGCATTCCTTTCTATGTTTTTGGCTAAGAGGAAAAAAAGCCAGAATTTCTCAGTTTTTTTTTTTTTTTGAAGCTGAGAAAGAAATAGTTCTCAAGCTAATTCTGCCTGTCAAGAGCTATAAAAAAAAAAATCAAGAAATAGAGGTAGAAGACGGCTGTTTGTGGCACGCAGCCTTAAGTTTCATGATGCACCATGCCACCAAACGTCTGTTGCAGGACATGGCTGGATGTATCTTTAATGTGCTGAATATTGCTGCAAGTCAATAATCAGCCCTGGTTATAGTACAACAATCGTGTCATTGGGGAAACTGAAGCAAATGGAAGTATGTTCCATTTTGAAATGATGAACCTTTTTACTATTTTCTATCAAAATATTCTCTGAGCAAGTCGAATCTAGTGATCCACCATCAACTTTGGTCAGTATAAACTCCTCTCCCCCCAAATTCTCTAAATAAGGAACAAAGTTAAAATTAATTTACATCCAACTTTACAAAAATACTGTGTGTGTATGTATGTGTATATATATATATATATATATATATATATATATATATATATATATATATATATATATATATATATATATATATATATATATATATGTACATACGTGTGTGTGTGTGTGTGTGTACAGGTATACCTCGGCTTAAGTCGTTTCGAGTTAAGGCGTTCTCGATTATATGTTGGTTTTCAAAATATATGAAAAATGTAAAGGAATAAAAATAAAGTTTACTAAAAGTTTAATAAAATAGATGCTTATTAACCATATATTATTGAAAGTTGCATTCATGAATAAAGTACAGAACTAAGAATGGTTATTTTCTGTTTAGCCTGGACAGGTAAATTTGGTGTAGCCTAGCCTAGGCTAGCCTAGAGACAAGCTAATTTGATTTAAGTCATTTTACGACTTATGTTGCTTTTCCTGCAATCAATTAACGACATCGGGTGAGGTATACCTACATATATATATATATATATATATATATATATATATATATATATATATATATATATATATATATATATATATATATATACATACATACATACATACATACATATATATAAATGCATGTATATGTGTGTGTGTATGTGTATATATATATATATATGTATATATATATATGTATATATATATATATATATATATATATATATATATGTGTGTGTGTGTGTGTGTGTATGTATATGTATGTATGTATGTATATGAACTTTACTAAGAATTAAATGTGGATGTGTACATATGTAAAATGTTTTCCCTTTTTTGTCAAATGCTGCTGATAACACTACGTCAGTTATGTAGTGGATTTTAATTGTGGCGGCCAGTTTTATGATACTGTATGTATTGTACAGCTGATGAGTCATTTTTTTTCTAGTAATCATTCGTTAAATTTTATTGTTGTGGCCAGAAATAATTCATAATAAAAGTTTTAATGTTGATCTTTAAAAAGAAATCCTTGCATTTTGTTGACTCATCACCTTCAGAAAACTGCTTACCTTGAACAGACCAAAAGATTTGAAGTGTTTAAATCTAAAGGTGATTTGTGGACAGACAGAAGTCTTATCTCATAGCACAGGAGTATGTTTTTAAAGAAAGTGATATTAAGGTGGAAAAGAGCTTTCGATAGTCAGCAACCTAAAAGTTTGCCCAAAAGGCTTCCAGTGTTTGATTGGATAAGCAACCAGGGAAACTTTGGGACCTTTAAGCCCTGTTGAAATTTATTCACGATGCTCATCGAAGCGGTCGGTGTTGACTTAATTAACTGCTTGACACATGATTATTGCTTATCTGCTGGTTGCTTCTGTTTGTGCTCGGGCACCATTTCTCAGATAACCAAGCACCGGTGCTATTGTTTTGGTCGATTGATGTTTTCTGAGTCACTGTCCGTGAACAAAGAGTGGAAAGTTTCTGGGGTAGATTACTATACAGGGATCCCTCGCTACTTCGCGCTTCAATTTATGCGGCTTCAGTGCATCGTGTTTATTTTTTATTTTTTAAATATTCATCGAAATAAAAAATAAGGAAATTAAAGAAGAAAAGGGGAAAAGGTTAAGGAAAATGCCACAAAAATAAGGCCAATTATGAAAAAAAAAAGTAAATAAAGTAATTAAATGATACCCTAATATAATTTAAACTTCAAAAGCCATGTGTGCATATCTTTTTAGATTACAGTGAGAAGTCAGGAGCTTGGGAAACCATTTGATTGTTTATCGAGGTGGAGCAAAGAAGGAACAGAGACTTGTGATCTTCAGTGGTCACCAATTTCTGTAAACATGATTTCACAGGTAGTTGGTTTATGTATGTTTTTACAGATATGGGGTTGTTTGGGGTAGGACTGCACTTGAATACAAAGTCAGGAATTTCAGGTGGTAAACCGGATTATTTCAGCACCTTCAGTATTGTTCATTCATTTTCTGAACCACTTAATACTAATTAGAGTCATGGGGAGGGTGGCAACCATCTCAGCCATCTCTGGGCGAGGGTGGGATATACCATGGAGGGCTCACCAGGCCATCTCAGGGCCAACACTCACACAGGCATTCATACTCACTTTCACACATAGGGGTGATTTGGAACAACCAATTCACCCACTGTACATAATTTGGACTGTGGGAGGAAACCAGAGTACCCAGAGGAAACCCACACAAGCACAGGCAGAACATGCAAACTTCACACAGAAATACCCAGGCTGGGAGTTGAACCCAGTACATTCTTGCTGTGAGGTGGACGTGCTGACTACAGGGATCCCTCACTTTCCACGGTTAATTGGGACGGAGATCCCCCTGCGACCGCTGAATTCCGCAAAGTAGGATCAACCCCCCCCCCCCCCCACTGACGTATACGTACATATATATATATGTGTGTATATAATGTCAATGAAATACATATTCAACACTATAAATGCTTATAATAACAATTAAACATTCATAAATAATGCATAAAATGTAAATAAAATATAAATACACACACATACAGACGGGGCAGTGGTAGTCTAGTGGTATAAGGCGCCGGATCGCTAATCCAAAGGTTGGGGGCTCGAGTCCCATTCTCCCCAAGGTTGTCACTGTCCCCCCAGTGCAGCTAACTGGGTTATCAAAGGCCAGCCATGTCTCTCACTGTCTCTGGTGTGAGGCATGTAAAAGAACCATTGCTGACTTTCGACAAGAGTAGGCTGAAAAGCCGTCAGCATGTTTCCGCCCTGTGATGGCCTGGCGAGCTGTCCTGGGTGTACTCTGCCCTCGCCCTGAGTTGGCTGGGATGGGCACCAGCCTCCCCGCGACCCTAATTAGGATGAAGTGGTTACAGAAAATGAACTGAATGAATGAACACATACAGACTCACGCGCCCACAGATGCGCACCT
>CM045733.1:18480000-18617500 GCA_024760905.1 Plotosus lineatus
CGGGATTAAGGATTAATTCACAACACATTATTCATTCATTTTCCCAACCGCTTAATACTTCTGGGGCTGGTGGTGTAGTGGTTAGGGTGCTGCGCTCCTGATCGAGAGGTTGTGAGTTCGAATCCCACTGAGACCCTCACTGTGCTAAGACCCCTGGGCAAGGTCTCAACCACAAATGTGCCTCTATTCACCCAGCACTATAAATGGGAACCAGTAAAAATATACTGGGAAGGTAACCTGCAATGGACTAGCGTCCCATCCAGGAGAAGTTGAACTCCTGGTCGCTTCACGCTACGGAAACCGGGGATAAGCACCGGCCTGATGAGCCACTATGGCTTGGGTGTAAAAACCCAACAGACTTTCCCTTAACTTACCTTAATACTTCTAGGGTTGTATGTAGGCTGGAGTCCATCTCAGTTAGCTCAGGGTAAAGGCGGAGTACACCCTGCTTAGCTCACCAGTCCATTCCAGGACTAACACACCAGCATTCATACTCACATCTAGGGGTAATTTTTGAGCAGCCAGTTAGCCTAATGTGCATGTCATTGGACTGTAGGAGGAAACAAAAATACCCAAGGAAACCCACACAAGCATGGAGCGGGGACACAAAACCTCCACACAGAACCTTCTTGCTGTGAGGTGGCCACCATGTCACCACTTTCTGATACATAGTTTTTTAAAGCAGGTAAGGTCTGAACCACAAGTGTGCCTCTGTTCACCCAGCAGTATAAATGGGTACTGGTAAAAATATACAGTACTGGGAAGGTAACCTGCAATGGACTAGCGTCCCATCCAGGAGAAGTTGAACTCCTAGTCGTTTCGCGTTATGGAAACCCGGGATAAGCACCAGTCCGATGAGCCACTTTGGCTCGGGTATCTTCTTTTACTTTCGGCTGCTCCCTTCAGGGGTCGCCACAGCAAATCATCCGCCTCCAACGACCTTCATGTCTTCCTTCACCACATCCATAAATCTCTTCTTATAAAAAGGGTATAAAAAGCCCAAGTTTTTTAAAGGAGTATTTTTCTGTGAGAAATCCATTTGTGTTTTATGTCTTACAACACACACATATAGGTTACAACAGGGGTCCCCAACCACCGGGCTGCGGACCGGTACCGGTGCGTGACTCAATTGGTACCGGGCCGCAGAAGAAATAATTAATTCTTTTTGTTTTTATTTATTATCTGAGTCTGAACAATGTTTATTTTCGAAAAATCTTTTATTTTGAAAAATGACCGGATTCTCTCGGTTACATGTCGGTCATTTGAGCGCAAAAATGTAAACTCACAAGGGGACGGCGTGTGAACAGAGGCGAGTTGGACATGTTTCAAACATTAGCGGGGATTTTGGGTGAGACTGAGCCTGAGCCTTCATTCTCCCAGCTGGTGCACCATCACCTGTGGGGTTTATTATTATTATAATTTTTTTTTTTTCAGAAAAGTTCAAGCTTTACTTCCCAACTAACTTTATTTCAGCTGTTGAAAAATAACATTCATGGAATGTTTATCATTATTATTAATAAAGAATAACAACAACAATAATAATAGTAAATTATAATAATTTATATAAATACATACATAATATTAACAATACAAACAATTTATGACCACCTGCCCCGCGGTAAAATTGTCAAGCGGTCCGTGGTGATAAAAAGGTTGGGGATCACTGGGTACAAGGTCGAGCTGAGTAAAATGTAGGGGTCATGCATTTTTGGTATTTGGCAGAAACTCTTATCCAGTGTGACTTACATGTATTATTTTTATACAAATAAACATTAACAATCAAGGGTTAAGGGGTCAAGGGCTCTAGAATGGGAACTTAGTGGTATTTGGAAAACCCCCCCCCACACACACACCTTTGGATCAGTAAACAGAGCCTTTATCACTGATCTATCACTCCCCCTGTATTCAGCGAAGGTTAAAACCCAAGCAGAAACATATTCATGGCCTAGTGTGTATATTATATCTAAAAAAAAGTAGAAATGATTGGTGGGTAGCACACGAGAGCAGCATGTAGCTCTTGCCACCTCACAGCTCCAGACTCCCTGCTGCGATTCTGAGCTTGGCTTCTCCTTATGTCTGCAGGGGTATTTTTTTTCGGGGTCCTCTGGTTTCCTGAGATCTCATAAAAGTATTTAGGGAATTTAACATGTTAGCTATGATATATTACACCTAGGTATGACTGACTGGGTGAATGCGCGCGCGTGTGTGTGTGTGTGTGTGTGTGTGTGTGTGTGTGTGTGTGTGTGTGTGTGTGTGTGTGTGTTTGCATGTTGCTTTCCTCATTCCCATTGTCCCCAGGAGAGTTTTTGGGTCTTGAGACACAACCAGGGTCCTGTTGATAAATGAGTGATGAATAATTATTTACTGTAACACAGTCGGCACACTTTGCCAGAATTTCAATGGAGCAATTATAATGTTGGATGAAGTTTCTGTAGCCTTTATTCTCATCCTTGACAAGACTGGTTGTTCATTGTTGTCCATCTCTTAATGTGTTCCCAGTGAAAGGGTTTCATTGAGACTGACAAGTTTAACCTCTTTTGACAACGAATCCTGCAAACATTGGAATTTAAAAAAAAATCTTATATTTTAATAACACTTTATCAATCCTTTGTTTTATGAGATTATTTGTTATATTTGTGTTGAATAATTGTGTTATAACCATTTGGTATATCTAGTCATACTGGCTCATGGATTTGCTACACCATACTAGTGTCTGGAAATGTGTTTCTTGCGTTTCTCTGGCTCTAATAAATAATGTCAATCCAAATAATCACGGCTCTGCGATGACAGGATAATTAATCGCCGACAGAAATCGGGAGGCTGGTGGCTTGGGCCAGGCTGCTCTCCATATTAGGAGTGTGTGAGGCCAAGATTAAGGGTCTGCTATGATTCATAGGAACTGCTAAGTCAGTCGAATGGAAGTGAGTTATTTTTAGCCTCTCAGCACCTAAGAGAAGGTAGAGGATCAGAAGGTCAGAATACAAACCAAGACCCCTTGATCCATCACACACAGTTTGACTGCATGGTCTCCTTTACATAGCTTACTATGTTTAATTCCAGTCCTAAATTACTCTCATGTGCATTTACTGATTGCATATACTGTATTTGGATTTACAAAAATCTTGCATGCTGTCTGTCTTCCTTTCGGCTTTTTCCCTTTTACTCGGGAGTCGCCACAGCGAATCATCTTGATTGGCACGTTTGATTTGGCAGAGGTTTTTACGTCGGATGCCCTTCCTGTCACAACCCTTTTAGCAAGGGACAGAAACACGCTGTCGACTTTGCAGCTACTCTTTACGAAAGTCAGCAATGGTTCTTTTACATGCCTCTCACCATAGACAGTGACAAGACATGGCCCGCCTTTGATTACCCAGTTAGCCACACTGGGGGGGGGGGGGGCAGTGACAACCTTGTGGAGGGTGGGACTCGAACCCCCAACCTTTGGATCAGCGATCCAGCGCCCTATACCACTAGACCACCACTGCCCCACAAAACTCTTGCATGCTATAGCTGCAAAAATTATCATGGCCTATTATCTGAATGGAAGGGCGAACAAATTCTGACACCTACCAGAGGTTCTGTATGACTATTACTGTACCTTAATTGCTACGTCAATAAGATGGGGTGTGGTTATAGGCATAACATTCTTTATCTGCACCAGTCGCTACCTCGTGGTTATAAACAATTGACGAACATTTTGCTGATCAGGAACTTAACCTATAATGACCTTTTCAGAAATTTGTTTTCAGTTTTTGGTCTCAAGTTGCTACACTGAAAATTGGTAGGAGATATTGCAAGCGGCGCTTGAGATTATAGGCATGTAAAGTCACAACACACACACACACACACACACACACACACACACACACACACACTGACAGAAGTGAAACCAATACCAGCTACGCTATAACTGTTGGTAAACATGGACAGTAGAACATTTCTAAAAAGTTAAGCAGTCGCAGGTCTAGTGCCCCTCCTGGCTGGCTTCAGTATAATATGTAGCTGTGCCCATCCTCACGTTTCAGTTACAAGCGTATTTTCCATGATACTTTTCCTACATAAACTGTTTTTCCATCTGCAGTGTCCAATTCGGAAAAATTTAATTTCCCTATAATGGAATCTGTACAATTTTCCTTCTCTTCAGAACTTTGTATTTATTCAGAACATTGTTTTATTTTTGTAAGTATTGTGATTAGGCAGTGGTGGCCAGGTGCTGTATCACTGATCCCAAGGTTGGGGGTTCAAGCCACACTCTCAACAGGTTGTCACTGTCCCCCCAGTGGAGCTAACTGGGTTATCAAAGGCCGGCCATGTCTCTCGCTGTCTATGGTGAGAGGTTCATGTAAAAGAACCATTGCTGACTTTCATCAAGAGTACACTGCATAGCCATTAACGTGTTTCTGCCCTGCGATGGCCTGGCGAGCTGTTCAGGGAGTACTCTGCCCTTGCTCAGAGTTGGCTGAGATGGTCAACAGCCTCCTCACACCTCCAATTAAGAGTAATCAATTCAGAAAATGAATGAATGAAAGTATTGTGATTAAATGAAAGGGCAGACCTACCTAATGAGTAGGTTTACCTGATGTGGCATATACGTTCTATAAGGATTAAAAGGATGATTAAGTTATCCTTTAAGGTAGTGCTTCTCAATTATTTTCTGTGAAGTCCCCTATAGGAAGAAAAAAACCCCCAACATTTCACGCCCCCCTAGCGCCTCGTGTGCTGGTGTTAAATAGTGTTTACTGCACTTCATATCATTTGCTTGGTGCTGTTTCCCTACACCATAGCGAGACAATGAGAGCGCCACTCCCAAACACTGTAAAGGATGTGCAATTACACTAAATTCTAGTACAGTATGGCAAAAAAGCATGTTCCCCAGGGTCATACATGCCCCCCTGGCATCATATTTCGCCCCTCCTGGTATCACACCGTGCCCTCCTTGGGGAGCTTGCCCCACTATTTGAGAAGCACTGTTTTAAGGATAAGGACATGCAGCTACTCCTTACTAAACTCTTTAAGGCTTATTCACTTTTCACTTAATTTGGATAAGTCTTTACTTGAACAACAGCGAAAAACACCTCTGAAGACGCTATTTAAATGTAACGAGAATACATGACTAAAAATTTTATTATCTTTATATGCAACATATGGATGGAGGTGGGCGGGATGGTGGCATCGTCATCAGCACATACGCCTGACTGTAAGAAGATGTTGGGTTTGGGTGTTTCTGTGTGGACTTTGCATGTTCTCTCCATGCTTGCTTGGGTTCCTTCAAGATTTTCTAGTTTCCTCCCACAGCCCAAAGATGTAGGATCACACCTAGGTGTGAGTGTTAATGGCAGTATGTGTTGTCTAGTGATGGACTAGTGAGCTGTTCAGGGTGTACACTACCTTTACTATTACTTTAAAAAGAGATTACTGTATTCGACGTAATAAGCGCCCAGGACACTTTAAAATTGAAGTGGGTGGGCGCTTATTAAAATATTACTAGCGGAATGGAATGGTAAGTGCTTATTACCATCGAGGTGGGAAAACATGAATAGTAACAGAACAGCAAAAGAGTCTTACTGGTATTTGTGTTATTCATTTGTGGTATCAGCCAAATCACTTACATGAAAGCTGAAAATAAACAGAAAACTGCATAATTTTTTAATAAAAGACCCCTTACTTTTCCCTCCTGGTGCTGTTTCTTTAAACATTTTCCTCGAAGTAAAATTGAGACAATCCACATGAATGTCAAATTTAACACATGAACCAATCAACACAAACATAAACAAAAGCACATGTCCAGGAACTTCCTTAAATTTATGAAGTTAGTGAGCAGGAGAATCGGGTGAAAAATACTCATCATCGCTTTCTGATAGGTCCATTTCTGGCTCATCGCTCCATTCATTTAGAGCATCCCATAGTTTTGTTGTAGCAGTTTCTAAAGGTTCATCGGTTGTTGGACATTTACCAAGAGAACACAGCAAAATATTTTCCTGTTTTTTAAAGCACGGCGGAACAATCAATGTGTTGTTACTGATGAACATTATAGACATTCGTCAGTGGCAGGGGGTCTTGAAATACCATGTAAACTCACTTTTACAGGTAGTGAATGCCTCATTTTACTGTTACAGAGACTGATCGAATAAAATTGGTAAGTTTGATTAACGATTTTGCTCCCAGTACACATGGGCGGTTATTAGACATAAGAGCAAAAACATTGGGGAGGTGCTTATTGGAGCAGGGCGCTTATGACATCAAATACAGTAATTTAAAACAAATGTCTGATGGTCTACAAATCGCTTTGGATTGAGTCATTGTTGTTTAAATGAATCTAGAATTTTAAAGTTTACGGTTTGGGGGACAAAGCTAAATAAATTTAAAGGAAATGTTACAGGCTCGTATATAATAAATAATAATCGCTCAAACAGGGTAAATCATTGCTGAGGACATATCAGTGTTGAGTCGAGACTGAAGAGGCATACTGAACTTGACGTAGAGGAGTAATATCGAGGACCTATCAGTGGTTGGTTGATATTTAATTTGAAAAAAGAAGGGGGAAAACTCTCACAGATTTAAGGTATTCTCATGAGTTTAAATTTAAAACCCCCTAATGGATGGTAAGATATCAACAGGCGAATATTATGGCATATACAAAGGGTTCCATGCAATCCTACTGCATTCAAGACTCTCCATTTAGACTTTCAAAGGTCACACTAACAAGCTCTATATAAAACTATGTTGGCTAATATCCTTAGCTGAGGTCAACACCAAGCTCTCACTGTGACCAGCTTTCATTTGCTGTGACCGTGGAGTAATGAACTTGGAGAACTGGTGAAAGTAGGGTGTACATAAGGTTAAGATAAGGAGTAGCAGCATTAATGGGCCTTATACTGACTTCACAACACTACCATTCATAAATGCATCATGCAGTCATAGACATGTACTTATTCTAAGGTATTTGTGCTTATATACATGCACTGGTACTGCATATGTGTGGCACATGATTAACTTTAGGGATTATATGATTAACCAGGATTTGGAATATTGTATCTGACAGGAGCTAAGAACCAGCTGCAACCCTCTAACCTAATTGAACTGTTGTAAATCAGCTGTCTTAGAAAAATAAATAAATAAATGAATAATCTTCACTTACATGGCAACCCAGATTTAAACTTCAGGAACAGCATTCAAGCAGTGCTCCACGTTATTTAAGTAGCTTTCTCCTTTTAAACATACTGCAGCTGTCATTTGAGGTACAGTATTTTGCCTTGATCATTCTATTAAACTGTTCAGTGACGTGCTGCTGGTTGAAACTCAAACAGCATCAAAGAAATACCTGCAAGTAAAGAATCACATGGCCTTTCTGATTCCTGTATGCTGTACTAATAACATCTCATTACAGCGGCATCTTACTTATTCCTAGTTTCTGTAGCGTGAAGCGACCAGGAGTTCAACTACTCCTGGATGGAATGTTAGTCCATCCCAGGTTACCTTCCCAGTATTTTATTAACGGTATTTATTTTTTTTACTGGTACCCATTTATACTGCTGGGTGAACAGAGGTGCACTTGTGGTTAATACCTTGCCCAGGGGTCTTAGCACAGTGCGGATCTAACTGGGATTTGAACTCACAATCTCCTGATCAAATCCCAGTTATGATCTGTGCTGTCTGGCGGCGTTAACTCTCACTTCATTCATTGCAGGCGCTGGCGAGGGGCGTGGCTGTTACCTGCAGGCGAGGTCCAAAGAGCGCACCTGTTTCCATTCAGCAATCAGCAATCAGCGAGTTATAAATAGGAGCGGCGCGCTTCCCTCCAGCGTCAGAAGATTGTCCTTCCTTGTGATTCTGTTTCTCTGCGATCTCTCTGACTCCTGGTATCCTGCTTCATGCTCGACCAGTTTCCCATGAATAATTATTTCCAGTGATTTAGATTTTCCCAGTGCAAAAATAAAATCTTCTTACATGGTCTCCTGCATATTTGGGTCCGACGCATATGCTCCAGACGTAACAGAATCTTCTGACCTGAAACATGGACCCAGCGGAGGCCGCCCAGCTCCAGCAGGCATTACTCGACCAGGGAGTCCTGTTGGGATGACACGACTTCTCCCTGCACCAAATTGTGGACAACCTCCAGAGGATAACCACCAGCATGGTGCAACTTGACAGAAGGATGGACGCCATCGCCACCCAACTCGCCCCCACGACCCCGTCCACTCACCAGCAGCGCCAGCGCCCGCTATACTCTCCATGTGCCGTGAACCGCTCATTCCTACGCCAACCAGGTATTCAGGCACGATCGGCTCCTGCGCACAATTCCTCCTCCAGTGTTTGCTGGTCTTCAGCCAGCAGCCGCTCACGTACACCACCGACCAAGCTAAGACCGCCTTCATTATGAGCCTACTCCTGGGCGCTAGCGGTCGCCACCCATACCCCGGAATTATGCTCCCATTTTGACCAGTTTGTGCGAGAAATAAAAAAGGTTTTCGATCGCCCGGCGAAAGGGGAGGAGGCGAGCTCTCAGCTCCTATGAATCCGGCAAGGCTCGCAGTCAGTGGTGGAGTATGCATCCGATTGCGGATTCTCGCCATAGAAAGCGGCTGGAACGACCCTGCGCTCCGGAGGACTTTCCTGCAGGGTCTGAATGAAAGGCTGAAAGAAAAGCTACTCTCAAGGATTTGATCGCCTTGTCGACCAGGCTGGACAACCGGTTGAGAGAGAGAGGGGGATAGATCCCGGGAGGAGCGGACCAGTCTTGTCTACCCGTCCTCGAGCGCCTCCATGAGGCCCAAGGAGGCCCCACCTCGAACCTCCTCGCCATTCCCTCCTCTGAGGGAGGATGATAGTCAAGAGCCCATGCAGATGAGCCGCACCAGGCTGACGGCGGAGGAGAGGCATCGGCGACTGACCAACGGTCTCTGCATCTACTGTGCAGAAAAGGGTCATTACCTCGCCTAGTGCCCCGCACGACAGGGTCCGCTAGAGAACCCTCCAAGACACCTGGGAAGCGCCTGCAAGTTCAGGGTGCTGCACTCAGCACAACAATCCTATTCCTAGGGCGTATTCATTGACTCAGGCGCCGATGCTAACTTCATTGATTCAGGGATGGTTGAGCTCCACGACCGACCCGTATATAAACTTAAAAACCCCAAGGTGGTAGTGGCCATTGACGACCGACTCATAACTTGCGTCATGCACAAGACAAAGCCGATTAAGCTCAGTCTGTCCCGGAACCACCAGGAGTATTTGGAGCTGTTTGTTCTCTCTGCCCCCCCCCCCCCTCTCCCCTGGTGCTGGGGTGGCCGTGGCTGCAGACCCACAATCCCCACATCGGCACCCTCACCATAAGCATCTGGAGTGACTACTGTCTAGAACACTGCTTACTGGCGGCCGTACCCTCCCAAGCTCCACAAACCCCGGTAGACCTGGAGGACCTTGACTTGGGCGGGCGTGCTGAAGGAATACCCTGATCTAAAAGAGGTCTTCAGCAAGGACCGGGCTCGCTCACTACCTCCTCAAAGACTGTACAACTGCCCATCGACTTACTCCCAGGTTTCACGCTCCCTTCTCGGCAACTGTACAACATCTCGAAGCCAGAGAAAGACGCCATGGAGGTGTGTATATATATATATATATATATATATATATATATATATATATATATATATATATATATATATTTATTTTTTGTAGGAAAGAAAGACAAAACCCTGAGACCTTGCATTGATTACACGGCCTGAACCACATCACTATAAAAAAAACAAGTACCCTCTCCCTAATAGATTCGGCCATCACCCCTCTCCACGATGCAACCGCCTTTTCTAAGATGAACCTGAGAAACGCCTACCACTTAGTCCGGATTAGGTAAGGGGATGAGTGGAAGACTGCTTTCAACACACTCCTGGGGCAAATGGAATATTTGGTCATGCCATTTGGACTAGCCACAACCCTGTGGTTTTCCAAGCCATGGTTAAGGATGTGCTTAGGGACATGCTGAACTTGCCAAAAGACCATGATGAGCATCTCCGTCACGTGAGAATGGTGTTGAAGAGGTCCCTAGAGAACAGATTATTCGTCAAAGTGGAGAAATGTGAGTTTCATGTCCCCTCAGTCTCTTTCCTGAGGTTCATCGAGGAGAAGGGTCAGATAAGACCTGATCCGGTGAAGGCAGTGGCGGGGTGGTTTGTGCGTGACTACAGCTGCCTAGCAGCCCCCCTCACAGCTGACACAGCCGCCTAGCAGCCCCCCCCCCCACACACACACAGCTGACATCACCCAAAACACGGTTCTAGTGGTCCCCAAGTGCCCAGGCGGCGTTTGACAGGCTGAAGGCAAACTTTGTCAATGCGCCCTTACTGATCCACCCAGACCCCTCGCTGTAGTTTGTGGTGGAAGTCGACGCCTCAGACTCCGGGGTGGGGGCGGTCCTCTCCCAATGATCTCCCACAGACCAGAAGCTACACCCATGCGCCGCCTTCACCTGTTGCTTGTCCCCAGCGGAACAGAACTATGATGTTGGGAATCGTGAGCTGCTGGCAGTGGTCTTGGCACTCCAGGAGTGGACACCCTTCGTGATCTGGACCAACCATAAAAACCTATCTTACCTCTGTACGGCCAAGAGGTTGAACTCCCGTCAGGCACGATGGTCGCTCTACCTAGGAAGATTCAACTTCACACTAACCCGGCTCCTGAAATACGAAGCCAGACGCTCTCTCCAGGCAGTTCTCCTCTGGGGCAGACAAAATCATGGAGACCATCCTTCCCGCCTCTTGTATACTTGGAACAGCTCAAGGGGAGATTGAATGGCTAGTTCAGGACTCCCATCAGGGGGAACTGGAGCCCGTCGGGTGCCCCCAAGGTCGATTATACGTTCTCCTGGTGGCCAGAACCCCAGTGCTCCAGTGGGCTCACTCATCAAAATTAGCCCACCAAATTATCTTCTTACTCCAACAACGCTTCCGGTGGCCAACAGCATCAGCCGACACCAGGGAGTTTGCGGGAGCTTATTCCACATGTGCCCCGAGCAAGTCCTCCCACCATGCACCCACGGGTCTCCTCCAACCCTTACCTGTTCTTTGTCGTCCCTGGTTGCACATTGCGGTGGACTTTGTTACGGGGTTACCCCTGTCCGAGGGTAACAGTCATCCTGAAGATAGTGGATCGGTTCTCCAAGGCGGTTCACTTCATCACCCTACCCAAACTCCCCTTGGTGATGGAAACAGCTGGTCTCCTGTTTCAACATGTCATTCAACTCTATGGTATCCCCCAGGATGTCGTTTTGAACTGGGGCCCCCAGTTTGCGTTTAGAGTTTGGAAGGCGTTCAACACCTTGAGCGTCTCCTGTAGCTTGACCTCCGGCTACCATCCTCAGTCGAATGGGCAGGCGGAGCGAACGACTCAAAGCCTCGGATCCTCCCTGCACTGCGTCGCCTCCCGACTCCCAGCCTCCTGGGCCACACACCTGCCGTGGATCAAATATGCATACAACTCTCTGGTCCGTGCCGCCACCGGGATGTCCCCCTTTTTTGGTGATCAAGGGGTTCCAGCCTCCCCTGTTTCCCAGCCAGGAGGTCGAAGTGGCAGTTCCATCCATCCAGGCGCAGAGCACGCTGGGTCTGGAGAGAAGCATGTGCCACCCTGAAACGAACTGTGGCCTGAAACTGTTGAATTGCCGATTGTCATCAGACCCCGGCACCTCCCTACACGGTTGGGCAACAAGTTTGGCTCTCCTCCCGGGACCTGCCCCTGCAAGTCGACTCAAAGAAATTGTCTTCCAGATACATTGGGCCCTATGTGATAGAAGAAATGATAAACCCCATCGCCATCCGACTCAAGCTCCTATCCTCACTCAAAGTATACCCGGTATTCCATGTATCCCTGATCAAGCCTGTGGTGGAAAGTCCTCGCCTACCTGGCTGATTTGATGGACACCCTGTGTACACAGTCAATTGCAACCTCGATGTATGCAGACGGGGTTGAGGTTTTCAGTACCTGGTGGACTGGGAGGGTTATGGCCCCAAAGAACGCTCCTGGATTCCTCGCTCCCTAATCCTGGACCTGGACTTATTACACGAGTTTTATCGTCAGTTCCCGGACAAGCCTGGTAGGGCACCCGGTGGCGCCCCTTAAGGGGGGGGGGGGGTACCATTATGGTCTGTGCAGGCTGGCAAGGGGCGTGGCTGTTACCTGCAGGCGAGGTCCAGAGAGCGCACCTGTTTCAAATCAGCAATCAACGAGCTATAAATAGGAGCGGTGCGCGTCCCTCCAGCGTCAGAAGAACGTCCTTCCTTGTGATTCCGTTTCTCTGAGATCTCTCTGACTCTTGGTATACTGCTTCGTGCTCGACCAGTTTCCCAGTGCAAAAATAAAATCGTTGAATCTTCTTATGTGGTCTCCTGCATCTTTGGGTCCGACGCATATGCTCCAGATGTAACAGTTAGACCCCCACTGTGTTAAGACCCCTGGGCAAGGTCTTAACCACAAGTGTGCCTCTGTTCACCCAGCAGTATAAATGGGTACCAGTAAAAATATACTAAGAAGGTAACCTGAGATGGACTAGTGTCCCATCCAGGAGGAGTTGAACTCCTGGTTGCTTCACGCTACGAAAACCGGGAATAAACACCGGCCTGATGAGCCACTGGGATCGGGTGTAAAAAAAAAAAAAAAAAAAAACAACATACTTAACCTTTTTTTTTTTTTTTTTAACATCGGCATCTATCATGGTTGTGGTATATTAGATACAAACTGAGCAGACTGTTCTTGAAGTTGACGTGTGAGAAGGAGAAAAAATGAGCGACTATAAGGATCTGAATGACTAAAGCCAAAGTGTTATGGCTAGATTGCTAGGTCATCTCCAAATCCACAGGTCTTGTGGAGGTGTTCCTGGTAGGTCATGATAAGTACCTACTAAAATTGGTGCATTAAAGACGAACAGTGATCCAAGAATGGTTTCCTGAGCAGCTAGGGCTCACTAATGTTCCGGAGTGAAGTGGTCTGGTCCCAGAAAACACCATAAATTACAGAAGGAGTGAATGCTGACTGAAGGCATGGTGGCGTACTGGTTAGCATATCCGCCTGACATCAGGAAGGTCCTGGGTTCGACCCCCAGCCTGGATGTTTCTGTGCGGAGTTTACATGTTCTCCTTGTACTTGCATGGGTTTCCTCCCATTGTCCAAAAACATGCACAGTAGGTTAATTGGTTGTTCCAAATCCACTTAGGTGTGAGTGTTGGCCCTGCGATGGCCTGGCGAGCTATCCAGGGTATACCTTGTCCAGAGTCAGCCGAGATGGTACCAACCTCCCCGCAACCCTAATTAGGATTAAGGGGTTCAGAAAATGAGCGAATGAATGCTGGCTATGATAGGTGTAAAAAGATATACATATAAAGTACATTGCACATTGTTGCATATGAGGTGGTGTAGCATCAGACCAGTCAGAGTGCACACACTTGACCTCTGTCCGTAAACGAAAGTGCCTACGGTGAACATGTGCGCATCAAAACTGAACTGTGGCGTAATGGTGAAAACAAAGGTGGTCTGGTCTGATAAATCATATTTTCCTTTGCATGTTATAAACAGCTGGGTGCATTGGTGCTAGTTCCATTTTGATGGTGACAGGTTGCACTGTGTGAAGAAGGCAAACTATTAGAAAGCTGTGATATTCAGGGCAATGTTTTGCTTGGAAATCTTTGTCTTTTAACGTGTATTCATACATATAAGCTAAACATTGCTGCAGACCAAAAAGCTCCCTTTATGGCAATGGTGTTTCTAGTCCTCTTTCAACAGGATAATGCACCCTGCCAGACTGCAAAAACTATTCAGGAATGGTTAGAGGAAATTGGCCCCCAAATTCCCTATCTATTGTGCTGGACAAACAAGTTCAAACCATGGAGGCCACACTGAAGGAAATATACAATATGCTGTGCACTGTTTGATGACAGATACATATCACAGCATATGATCAGAGGTCTTGCGAAGTCCATACCTTTATAGATTAGAACCATTCTGATGACAAATGTAGAATCTTATAACTATATACATGTGTTTTAATATTACGGCTAATGGATGTTTAAATTGTATGTCTGTATACTGTATGTTTTATTTTAACCCTTTAGAGCCTGAATTATTTTTTGCAGTTAAAAAAAAAAGTTTTCCGAAACAAAAAGGATTTTCTTTCAACAAAATATGATAGTACTAATACTACTACTACTACGACTACTACTACTACTACTAATAATAATCGTAACAAATAATAACAGTAATGCAGCCATAAGGTGGGGGGGGGCACTAACCAGTGTCTCTCCCCCTCATGCCGGTCCCAAGCCCGGAGAAATGCAGAGGGTTGTGTCAGGAAGGGCATCCGATGTAAAACCAATGCCAAACCTTTATTATGCAAATCAGAAGTATTACCCCCATACCGGATCGGTCGAGGCCCGGGTTAACAACGACCACCATAAGTGCTGTCAATCAACAGGGTGCTGATGGAAATTGGACTACTGTTGGTCGAAGACGTCGAAGAAGGAGAGGTGGGAGGCGTGTCCGTAGGCAGAGAGAGAAGAGGAAAAGCACGAGTCGAGGACTGAGAGTAGGGACTTTAAATGTTGGAACTATGGCAGGAAAAAGTAGAGAGCTGGCTGACATGATGCAGAGGAGGAAGGTGGGCATACTGTGTGTTCAGGAGACCAGGTGGAAAGGTAGCAAAGCTAAAAGCTTAGGAGCAGGGTTTAAGCTATTTTATCATGGTGTGGATGGGAAGAGAAATGGAGTAGGAGTCATCTTGAAGGAGGGGTTTGTCAGGAATGTTCTAAAAGTGAAAAGAGTGTCAGACAGAGTGATGAGTCTCAAGTTAGAAATTGAGGGTGTAATGCTCAATGTTGTCAGTGCTTATGCCCCACAGGCAGGTTGTGAGCGAGAAGAGAAGGAGAGATTCTGGAGTGACGTAGATGAAGTGATGCAGAGTACCCCCAGAGGTGAAAGAGTGGTCATTGGTGCAGACTTCAATGGACATGTTGGTGCAGGCAACAGAGGGGACGAAGAAGTGATGGGCAGGTTTGGTATCCAGGACAGGAACACAGAAGGACAGATGTTGATAGATTTTGCAAAAAGGATGGAAATGGCTGTGGTGAATACTTTCTTCCAGAAGAAACAGGAGCATAGGGTGACTTATAAAAGTGGAGATAGGAGCACACAGGTAGACTACATCTTGTATAGACGATGTCATTTGAAGGAAGTCAGTGACTGCAAAGTCATAGTGGGTGAGAGTGTTGCCAAACAGCATAGGATGGTGGTATGCAGGATGATGCTGAGGGTGAGGAAGGTGAAGAAGGCAAAGGCAGAGCAGAAGACAAAGTGGTGGAAGCTGAAAAAGGAAGAGTGTCGGGTTGTTTTCAAGGAGGAGTTGAAACAGGCTTTGGGTGGCCAGGAAGTGCTTCCAAATGACTGGACAACCACAGCAAATGTGATCAGGGACACAGGTAGGAGAGTACTTGGTGTGTCCTCTGGAAGGAAAGTAGATAAGGAGACTTGGTGGTGGAATGAGGAAGTGCAGGAGTGTGTACAAAGGAAGAGGTTAGCTAAGAAAAAGTGGGACATAGAGAGGACCGAAGCGAGTAAACAGGAGTACAGGGAGACACAGCGTAAGGCGAAAGTAGCAGTGGCTAAGGCCAAACAGAGGGCGTATGATGACTTGTATGATAGGTTGGACAGTAAAGAGGGAGAAAATGATTTATACAGGTTGGCACAGCAGAGAAATAGAGATGGGAAGGACGTGCAGCAAGTTAGATTAATAAAGGACAGAGAGGGAAATATATTGACTGATGACAGAAGTGTGCTGGGAAGATGGAAAGAGTACTTTGAAGAGCTGATGAATTAGGAAAATGAGAGAGAAAAAAGAGTAGAAGAGGTGACCATTGAGGAGCAGGATGTAGCAAAGATAAGTAAGGGTGAAGTGAGGAGGGCATTGAAGAGGATGAAGAATGGAAAGGCAGTTGGTCCTGATGACATACCTGTGGAGGTATGGAAGTGTCTAGGAGAGGTAGCAGTAGATTTTCTGACAAGAACATTCAACAAGGTCCTAGAGAGTGAGCAGATGCCTGAGGAGTGGAGAAGTGTGCTGGTGCCCATTTTTAAGAACAAGGGAGATGTGCAGAGTTGCGGCAACTACAGAGGGATAAAGTTGATGAGCCATACGATGAAGTTATGGGAAAGAATAATGGAAGCTAGACTAAGGGCAGAGGTCAGCATTTGTGAACAACAGTTTGGTTTCATGCCAAGAAAGAGCACCACAGATGCAATGTTTGCTTTGAGGATGTTAATAGAGAAGTACAGAGAAGGTCAGAGGGAGCTCCAGTGTGCCTTTGTGGATTTGGAAAAAGCATATGATAGGGTGCCAAGAGAAGAACTGTGGTATTGCATGAGGAAGTATGGAGTGGCAGAGAAGTGTGTTAGAGTGGTGCAGGACATGTATGAGAGATGTAATACAGTGGTGAGGTGTGCTGTCGGTGTGACAGAAGAGATCAAGGTGGAGGTGGGCCTGCATCAAGGGTCAGCTCTCAGCCCCTTCTTGTTTGCTGACAAGACAGACGAGGTGAGACAAGAATCTCCATGGACTATGATGTTTGCAGATGACATTGTGATCTGTAGTGAGAGCAGAGAACAAGTGCAGGAAAATCTAGAGAGGTGGAGGTATGCCCTGGAAAGGAGAGGAATGAAGGTTAGCCTCAGAAAATCAGAATACGTGTGTGAATGAGAAGGACCCAGGAGGAACGGTGATGTTACAGGGATCAGAGATAACGAAGGTGGAGGATTTTAAGTACTTAGGCTCAACAATCCAGAGCAATGGAGAGTGTGGAAAAGAGGTGAAGAAGCGTGTGCAGGCAGGCTGGAATGGTTGGAGAAAAGTGTCCGGTGTGATGTGCGATAGGAGAGTGTCAGCAAGAATGAAGGGAAAAGTGTACAAGACGGTGGTGAGGCCAGCGATGTTGTATGGCTTAGAAACAGTGGCGCTGAGGAAAAGGCAGGAGGCAGAGCTGGAGGTAGCAGAGATGAAAATGTTGAGGTTCTCTCTGGGAGTAACGAGGATGGATAGGATCAGAAATGAGTACATCAGAGGGACAGCCCACGTCAGATGTTTTGGAGATAAAGTCAGAGAGGCTAGATTGAGATGGTTTGGACATGTACAGAGGAGGGATAGTGAGTATATTGGCAGTAGGATGCTGAGGTTGGAACTACCAGGCAGAAGGCCTCGAGGAAGTCCAAAGAAGAGATTTATGGATGTGGTGAAGGAAGACATGAAGGTCGTTGGAGTCAGAAAAGAAGATGCGGAGGACAGGGTGAGATGGAGGCGGATGATTTGCTGTGGCGACCCCTGAAGGGAGCAGCCGAAAGTAAAAGAAGAAGTAACAAATAATAACACTCTCACAAATTCATGAACAACACAATTCTGTGCACTCAAGGTCATCTTACAGCTGACTGAGGCACGTGGGACCAAGCGATGTTGCATCAGGCGATGCTACAACAAGTATAGAATACTTGAGCAGCATGGAGTACAATGCGTCTAGTAGTTATTAGCATTTTTTTGGAAAGAGGACCATGGTCCTTCTGGGCATTAAAGGGTTAAACATTGATGTCCCATGTGTACGGTGATGATGGTGATGTAGCATGTGAACAGGGCGGTGCTTGCCAGAGAAAATCTGAACATAGTGTCTCACTCGCCTATAGGAATTTCTGAGGTCAAAAGGAGGTCTGTGATACAAATGTGTCTCACAGCACTCTGCCATGTTGCTACTTCATCAGTTCTGAGTCACCTTGGTGATGGTGCTTTGAAATCAAAGTAGCATTTACCTTCCTCAACAGCTTGCAGCTATTTTTATACAAAGGCCTACACCAAATGACACTTTTATTTTTAGCTTCATATCACATTTACTAGGTAATGTTCTGTTGTGGCTCACCTGGTCCAGTGTAAGGTTGGATGTTCTACACAACTATTGTATGCAGTACATACAATCACTGTTTTATAGATTCAGGTCCAACATGCATACAGCCATTCACACTCACTTTTACACCAAGGGGCAATTTCAAACTGCCAGTCGGCCTACTGCAGGGGTCCATAACCACCGGGCCATGGACCGGTACTGGTCCACGGCTCAATTGGTACCAGTCCACAGAAGAGATAATTAAATATTTCTGTTTTATTTCTTATCTGAGTCTGAACGATCTTTATTTTTGAAAAATCTTTTATTTTGAAAAATGACTGGATTCTCTCAGTTACATGTCGGTTATTTGAGTGCTAAAATGTAACCCACAAGGGGACGGCACATGAACAGAGGCGAGTTGGACATGTTTCAAACAATAGCGGGGATATTGGGTGAGACTGAGCTTTCATTCTCCTAGCTGTTGCACCATCACCTGTGGTTTATTTATTTATTTTTTTAGAAAAGCTCAAGCTCTACTTCCCAACCAACTTTATTTCAGCTGTTGAAAAATAACATTCATTGAGTGATAATAATAATAATAATAATAATAATAATATAATTATATTTATAATTATAATAATGCAGCCGTGAGGGAGGGGCACAAGCCAGTGTCTCTCCCTCATGCCGGTCCCAAGCCTGGATAAATGCAGAGGGTTGCCTCAGGAAGGGCATCTGGCATAAAACAAATGCCAAATAAAAAATGAGAGTCACAATAAACAATGTCATACCGGATCGGTCGAGGCCCGGGTTAACAACGACCGCCATCAGTGTTGTCAACTAACAGGGTGCTGGTGGAAATTGGACTACTGTTGGTCGAAGACGTCGAAGAAGGAGAGGCGGGAGGCGTGTCCATAGGCAGAGAGAGAAGAGGAAAAGCACGAGTCGAGGACTGAGAGTAGGGACTTTAAATGTTGGAACTATGGCAGGAAAAAGTAGAGAGCTGGCTGACATGATGCAGAGGAGGAAGGTGGACATACTGTGTGTTCAGGAGACCAGGTGGAAAGGTAGCAAGGCTAGAAGCTTAGGAGCAGGCTATAAGCTGCTTTTCATGGTGTGGATGGGAAGAGAAATGGAGGAGTTTGTCAGGAATGTTCTAGAAGTGAAAAGAGTGTCAAAGAGAGTGATGAGTCTCAAGTTAGAAATTGAAGGCGTGCTGTTCAATGTTGTTAGTGCTTATGCCCCACAGGTAAGATGTGAGCTAAAAGAGAAGGAGAGATTCTGGAGTGAGTTAGATGAAGTGATGCAGAGTACCCCCAGAGGTGAAAGAGTGGTCATTGGGGCAGACTTCAATGGACATGTTGGTGCAGGAAACAGAGGGGACGAGGAAGTGATGGGCAGGTTTGGTATCCAGGACAGGAACGCAGAAGGACAAATGTTGGTAGATTTTGCAAAAAGGATGGAAATGGCTGTGGTGAATACTTTCTTCCAGAAGAGACAGGAGCATATGGTGACTTATAAAAGTGCAGGTAGGAACACACAGGTAGACTACATCTTGTGCAGGCGATGTAATTTGAAGGAAGTCAGTGACTGCAAAGTAGTAGCGGGTGAGAGTGTTGCCAAACAGCATAGGATGGTGGTGTGCAGGATGACACTAATGGTGAGGAAGGTGAAGAAGGCAAAGGCAGAGCAGAAGACAAAGTGGTGGAAGCTGAAAAAGGAAGAGTGTCGGGTTGTTTGCAAGGAGGAGTTGAAAATGGCTTTGGGTGGTCAGGAAGTGCTTCCAGATGACTGGACAACTACATCTAATGTGATCAGGGAGACAGGTAGGAGAATACTTGGTGTGTCATCTGGAAGGAGAGTAGATAAGAAGACTTGGTGGTGGAATGAGGAAGTGAGTACAAAGGAAGAGGTTAGCTAAGAAGAAGTGGGACATTGAGAGGACCGAAGAGAGTAAACAGCAGTACAGGGAGACACAGCGTCAGGTGAAGGTAGCGGTGCCAAAGGCCAAACAGAGGTCATATGATGACTTGTATGCTCGGTTGGAAAGTAAAGAGGGAGAAAATGATTTATACAGGTTGGCACAGCAGAGAAATTGAGATGGAAAGCACGTGCAGCAAGTTAGAGTGATTAAGGGCAGAGAGGGAAATATATTGACTGATGACAGAAGTGTGCTGGAAGATGGAAAGAGTACTTTGAAGAGCTGATGAATGAGGAAAATGAGAGAGAAAAAAGAGTAGAAGAGGTGATCGTCAAGGACCAGGAAGTAGCAAAGATTAATAAGGGTGAAGTGTGGAGGGCATTGAAGAGGATGGAGAATGGAAACGCAGTTGTTCCTGACGACATACCGGTGGAGGTATGGAAGTGTCTAGGAGAGGTAGCAGTAGATTTCCTGACAAGAACATTCAACAAGGTCTTAGAGAGTGAGAGGATGCCAGAGGAATGGAGGAGAAGCATGCTGGTGCCCATTTTTAAGAACAAGGGAGACGTGCAGAGTTGTGGCAACTACAGAGGGATAAAGTTGATGAGCCATACAATGAAGTTATGGGAAAGAATAGTGGAAGCAAGACTAAGGGCAGAGGTCAGCATTTGTGAAAAACAGTTTGGTTTCATGCCAAGAAAGAACACCACAGATGCAGTGTTTGCCTTGAGGATGTTAATAGAAAAGTACAGAGAAGGTCAGACGGAGCTGCTTTGTGCCTTTGTGGATCTGGAGAAAGCATATGACAGGGTGCCGAGAGAGGAATTGTGGTATTGCATGAGGAAGTCTGGAGTGGCAGAGAAGTATGTTAGAGTGGTGAAGGATATGTATGAGAGATGCAAGACAGTGGTGAGGTGTGCTGTTGTTGGTGTGACAGAAGAGTTCAAGGTGGAGGTGGGACTGCATCAAGGGTCAGCTCTCAGCCCCTTCTTATTTGCTATGGTGATGGACAGGCTGACAGATGAAATTAGACAAGATTCCCCATGGACTATTATGTTTGCAGATGACATTGTGATCTGTAGTGAGAGCAGAGAACAAGTGCAGGAAATTCTAGAGAGGTGGGTGTATGCCCTGGAAATGAGAGGAATGAAGGTTAGCCTCAGTAAGACAGAATACATGTGTATGAATGACAAGGACCTAAGAGGAACGTTGAGGTTACAGGGAGCAGAGATAAGGAAGGTGAAGGATTTTAAGTACTTAGGGTCAACGATCCAGAGCAGTGGAGAGTGTGGAAAAGAGGTGAAGAAGCGTGTGCAAGCAGGTTGGAATGGTTGGAGAAAAGTGTCCGGTGTGATGTGTGATAGGAGTGTATCAGCAAGAATGAAAGGAAAAGTGTACAAAACGGTGTTGAGGCCAGTGATGTTGTATGGTTTAGAAACAGTGGCACTGGCGAAAAGACAGGAGGCAGAGTTGGAGGTAGCAGAGATGAAAATGTTGAGGTTCTCTTTGGGAGTAACGAGGATGGATAGGATCAGGAATAAGCACATCAGAGGGACAGCACATGTTAGAGGTTTTGGAGACAAAGTCAGAGAGGCTAGATTGAGATGGTTTGGACATGTACAGAGGAGGGATAGTGAGTATATTGGTAGTAGGATGCTGAGGTTGGAGCTACCAGGCAGAAGGCCTAGAGGAAGACCAAAGAGATGATTCATGGATATGGTGAAGGAGGACATGAAGGTAGTTGGTGTAAGAGAAAAAGATGCAAAGGATAGGCTGAGATGGAGGCAGATGATTTGCTGTGGCGACCCCTGAAGGGAAAAGCCGAAAGGAAAAGAAGAAGATAATAAAATATTATTAATATAATTTATCTATATAAATTATTGTTATTATGATTATTAATGTAATTTATTTCTATAAAATTTTATCATTATTATTATTATTATTATTATTATTATTAATAATAATAAAATTGTATATAAATAAATGTTATTAATATTATTATTAATAATAATATTTTATATAAAAATTATATTTACAATATAAACAATCTATGACCACCCCCCCCCCCCCCAACCAGTTCCCCAAAGATTGGGGACCCCTGGCCTACTGTACATGTTTTTAGACTGTAGGAGGAAACTGGAGTGCTAGACGGAAACACATGCAAACACAGGAATGGAACCCGGGACCTTGTTATGAGGCAAACGTGCTGAGTACTATGCGACTATCCTGCCCTTGGTGAGCTGATAAGTTTCTATTTAGTATTATTTTTTTACCATCATTATTATTCTCATTACTATTAATTATGATCTGGCTTCTAAAATAATCTTGACAGACATGATCTTCTCAAACTTAAGACAATCATATGCAGTACTTATAGGTGCAATGAGTGTACTCTGACACGCATTCTAAGCCCTCAACACTTAATTTTACTGAGTCTCAGACTGCAGACAACTATTAATGGCCTAGTGGTGAAGTTGTCTGTCATTTACAGGGTTGTTATAATCCACTCTTGTTGCAGAGTGTGTGTGTGTGTATATAATAAGGCTTAACTTTAAAAAAAAAAAAAAAGAGTTCATTATGAAACTGGAGATGCCTCATGAATCAGTGAAGAAGCCTAAATGCCCGGGAGTGCTGTGGTTTCATGCTGGCATTTTACAGGAAGGTTTTACAGTCATGCTGAGAGTAAACAGCTAGCAAATGTATTAAGCGTTATAATGGCTACCTGTAAAACCTGTGACATGACCCCATCTCTTTCCCCATGCACACTGTTGTACTCAGGAATTTAGTTGCCATAAGGCATGTAGTATTGGTTGCTATATAAATGTTGGCACATTTAAAACTTGGACAATGTGCAGTATCCAGTACAGTATTATTATAAGACCATTCCTTGCCATGCTGTAAAAGATTATTATAATAAAATCTTGGCTGAATTCTGTATCAGACTGAGTGATAATGTGTTTTTCATGGCAGGTTCAATAAAAAAAAAACTCCTCTAAAGATGTTCCTGTGAGAAAAGAAAAGGACTAGATTCTCCTTACATCATCATACAGTGCAATTTGAGCTTGTGCGTTCAGTATTACAGTTTCTTCATCGTAGCAAGCATGGCAATCCTTCAACCTGGGATTTATGTGATGAGAAATACATGATGATGATAATGATCCCGTCAAAGAAAAACTGTACAATATAAACTTTATTCTGTCATATTGAAGGTTGTTTGGATTATAATGCAGACACAGGGCTTTGCTTGTGTGTTTTAGTGTGTCAACCAGAATAAACTGAAAACCCTAGGAGTTGCCGTAAGCAGTAGGGCAGCATTACTGTGGCTCAGTCTGACGCCTACTTCAGATGCCGTCTCACCTCACTTTTTTACTTTAAGCTATTTAGGCCCATCTATCTCACGCTCAAGACTATTGTCTGTCCGATATGCCATCTACTAGTCTGCCTCTTGTTGGGGGCATAGCTCAGCGATAGTCTGCCTCTTTGTGTCTCGTGTGGTTTTTCCACTGGACTCCTCTCTCTCTCTCTCTCTCTCTCTCTCTCTCTCTCTCTCTATGTACCGCATATAATCATTGATGCTAACTCTAATTTCTCGCTCATCACTTACACATTTGCCGAAGTGCTTCATTTTTCTAGGGTTGTGGGGAGGCTGGTGCCTATCTCAGCTGACAGTGGGCAGACACAGGGTACACCCTCCAGCCCATCGTAGGGCGACACACACACACACATGCTCGGGGACAATTTGGACTCATCAGTTAACTTAATACAGGGAGCGCCCACTTTTCGTGGTTAACTGGGACTGAGATCTCCCCTCGACTGTTGAATTCCGCGAAGTAGGATCAACACCCCCTGACTGACGTATACATACATGTATATGCATATATAATGTCAATAAATACATATTCAACACTATAAATGCTTATAATAACAATTAAACATTCAAAGATAATGCATAATATGTAAATAAAATATAAATATACACACACATACAGATGCACGTGCACACAGATGCGCACCTCACATAAAAATGTAAGTAGTTTTGTTAGGGGGTTTTGGGTTGTTTTTTGTTTGTTTGGGTCGGGTTTTTTTTTTTTTTTTTTGCATAATTGGCTATGTTTTTGCGGCACTTTCCTTAACTTTTCCCACCCATTCTTCCTTGAAAATAAAATAAAATCAGGGCTTACTCTTCATATGGGGATTTATATGTGTAATAAGGATGACTGATAAATTGAAGTTGTTCATATGCTTGCAGTTAAAGGTTTGAATATTTTGTGAAATTTGCTCTCTCATTTAACGCGGTACTGTAGTGGTTAGCACATCCGCCTCTTACCAAAAAGGTTCCGGGTTCAAGCCAGGCCTCCGAGGGTGCATGCCCTGACTTAATTTTATTTTCAGCTCACTTCCTGAAAAACAAATCCGTTAGAAATCACAGTGGTGTAGTGGTTAGCACATCCATCTCACAGCAACAAGGTCCTGGGTTTGAGTCCTGTGCTCGGGTGTCATCATGTGGAGTTTTCATTGTTCTCCCTGTGCTTGTACGGGTTTCCTCGGTACTCTGGTTTCCTCACACAGTCCAAATTATGTGTACAGAGATCCCTCGCTACGTCACGCTTCAATTCATGTGGCTTCAGTGCATCCAGGTTTTTTTTTTAGAGAGAGAGAGAGGGTGTTGGCCCTATGATGGCCTGGTGAGTTGTTGAAGGTGTACCCCTGCGATTGGGCTTCAGCATCCCTGAGACATGAATAAATGATGTGAGGTTAATAAAAATCTAAAAGAAAAAGTTCGCATTTCATATATAAGGGCCAATTTCAAAGCATGATGCATAGTTCTGCAGACAAGGGATTGCTGGCATTTTGATTAACCAACTGATTGCCACTGGTGGGCTAAACACAGTATTTTGGGAATATATAGTTGTCACTGGACACGTTATAAAGGTGCAGTAATGTATAATTTGCTGTGCATGTTTTCAGCAAATAGGTTTTTGTTCCCAAATGAGCCTGACAGGGCAGTAAGGTAAACTCATCTGCTATCCTTGTGGCTGCAAACTGCCTTTTTTAAAAATATTTGTGCAAACCGAAGCGCTTCATTATCCTGCTTATGCAGATCAGCTTCATGAATATAGAGCTTAAGTAGGTTTGTTATTTGACAGGTTCTTTCAACTGCTGTGTAAAGCATACAAACTAGACCGACTTTCATGCTTCTTTGATTTAGTGAATCCTTTCAATTCCAAAAGAGATTCTTACAGTATGGACTGTGAGTCCCATTTATGTTTATTTCGTCCAATATTGCCGTGCGTACAATAATAGTTTGTTTGTTGTGTATTTTAGATAATGGCTTTATTAGGTGCACATTTTTGTACAAATTTAGTGAGTCTAGTACAAATATCTATACTTTGGACTCATTGACCGCTCAAACATGGAAAACTTTAATAAAATGTGCCTGGATTTAGGTGGACGTTAGATGGTTGTTTTGAAATTCAAATTGAATACAAATGCAGTCTTTCCCTTGTAGCACTCTCTCCAAAGCCACGTGCACCGAAGACACATACGAGTCTACTGCCAAGGGTACACCCGAATGCTCGGGAAAGAAGACAAGCTGCGTGAATTCTTAAAGGAAATGTTACGAAATTTGTCTAGTTATGTTGTACGTCTTCTAAACTCACGCCAAGGTGCCGTTTTTTAAACGTTTTTTTCAAACAGTCATCATTCTACACTGCCATTATTGTCACCAAACCCTAATCAAGCACTGCATCTTCCCACACTTATCTTTTAGTAGTATGGTGGCAAGGACGATGGCTTCTGTTCTCACAGACCAGTTCTGGATAGATAGTGGAGGGCCCAGGTGTCAGCGTTAATTATCAACGTTTAAAATAGCCTGTAGTGCCTAGGCTTGGCTGGTGGAGTCTATATACGGGAGTGAACTTTATTTGCACATGCTATTGACCATGGAGCCTGGGCTTCAGGTTGCCTTTGCCCTATACCCTCAGGGCTCTATTTAGGCCATTGGCAGTATTTGAAATTTTTAATTTCAGCCTACATAAATCTTTGTCCCAGTCAAGCAGGGGCAGGTTATTTGTGCTGCTGGTCCCTTCATCACTATTTGTCTCTGTCTTCGTCCCAAGCACCAGGACAAAGCTCAGGCCTCACAAGCTGTTCAATGGAAATGAAAGCCATTCTTAGCTTGCCAAGAAACAATCTTGACCTGTGAATGACACAAATGCACAGGCAATCGAAGCTACAAAACCTGTTGAATCTAGACTTACAGGGATAAAAACTGTTCCATCAGCTTTTCCTTTTTGAATAATCTAGTTCGGCTTTTGATTGCATCCCATTTTCAACAGAAATGCACATGTATTTGAACCACTTCTTTCTTTTTTCAGTAATGTTCTGATTGCTGCTGTGTGCAAGCTGCACCAATAGATTTCATCACATCCTTTGTCTGGTCGAGCCTTTCACTGCTAACAGACAGACAGACGGTGGTGGTGGTGCTGGTGGTGGCGGTGGGGGGTTATTTGTCGTCTGCTCTTGTTCATTGTACCTAAACTCCAGATTTCATCATTTGTCTTCTATATCTTATACAATACAAGCCACTAATGCAGGCAGAGCTATCAGTGTGCCTCAGACAAGAATTTTGTAGGCCCAGTATAACCAAAGTGACACACATACTTCTCAGTCACACAATAAATGTATGCCTCTCACTGCTGCATGTCTGTCAGCATGTATGGATATTCGTGGCTTGGATTTACGACCCACCCATTCACTAGAGAAATGTGACACCATGACACAAATAGAATCAGGTCAGTAATTCATGTGTGGTCTCAATGAAACAAATAATGTAGAAAAGAGGAGCGAATCAATATGGTTATGCTGGAAGAGAAAAGTCAAAATATAGTTTTCAGAGAATGTAATGGTTGAATGTTGTATGATTGACGCATGAGCTCGATTGTAAGCAGCAAGTGTAAATGTTGATAGATTTATTTCACAAGATTAAGCCATAAGCTTTCGTTTTCATCACAAGGACGTGTATCCAAAAATAGAAAATATTTACCAGCTCAGACATGTACGATGTTTTCGGTCTCATAGCAGTTCGGTAGAACAGCTGAAAGAAATTGAGACATTGTTATCCTAGACCAGGTGAACATGAAGATTATTATTACACAACAATCCTTGTAACACAGATCTATAAACGTAGTCCTTTCAATATAGCTATTCATTAAACGTTATCTAACAGAATTGTTTAAATACACTTAATTACTGTACAGTTATTCTTTAAATTTAGACAGCATTCATGAGCACCACGTTGTTTGCTAAACTGTCCTGATAACACCGCCGTGTATTTAAGAATTTGGGTTGATATCTTTTCCCCTTGTCTCATTAAAGTCTATCATAATTTTATTATTTTAAGTATGAGTGTATGAGTGCAGTGCCAGTCTCGACATGGGCGTTAAACAAGCATTGTGTTTAACAAGGTGATGTCATCGCAATTAATGAAGACGTCTGTGACAACGTGATTTCTTTGTCAATTTGCTGTAGTGAAGATTTGCTGAGTGGAAAGCAGAAGAGAAGAACAGTGCAGTACAGAGCTAATCGGATCAGCTAGCGTCTAATCAGGGACAGAGGACACGCCTAATTCAGTCTCCTAACGTCACAGAGCTGATAACTATGGATTTGATGTAAATCATGTGCCACATGTCAGACATATATATATATATATATATATATATATGTGTGTGTGTGTGTGTCTTTGTGTGTCTGTGTGTGCGTATGCTTATGTGTGGGTATATATATATATATATATATATATATATATATATATATATATATATATATATTTATATATATTTATTTATATATATATATATATATTTATATATATTTATTTATATTTATTTATATTTATATATATTTATTTATATTTATATATATTTATTTATATTTATATATATTTATATATATTTATTTATATTTATATATATTTATTTATATTTATATATATATATATATATATATATATATATATATTTATATATATATATATATTTATATATATATATATATATATATATATTTATATATATTTATATATATATATATATATTTATATATATTTATATATATATATATATATATATATATATTTATATATATTTATTTATATATTTATATATATATATACACTTTATGTATGAAATATGGTAGCATTTTTTGGAAAAACAAAAATTACAGTTCCCCAGTGCAGCTAACTGGGTTATCAAAGGCCGGCCATGTCTCTCACTGTCTATGGTGAGAGGTATGTAAAAGAACCATTGCTGACTTTCGACAAGAGTAGGCTGCAAAGCCGTCAGCGTGTTTCCGCCCTGCGATGGCCTGGCGAGCTATCCAGGGTGTACTCTGCCCTCGCCCTGAGTTGGCTGGGATGGGCACCAGTCTCCCCGCGACCCTAATTAGGATGAAGTGGTTACAGAAAATGAACAGAAAAATTACAGTTTTTCATTAACTGACATTCTTGTAATTTTTTTTTTGCTGTTGTGATAAAGCAGAACATATTCTATATTACACCAAATACATTTTTACAAAAAAGAAAAAAAAGAGTATTGTGTTTGCATTACTTTATTATATATATTATATAGGTCTTAACTGCTATAAAATGAATGAATTTATTCATGCACCAAACTGTTTTATCGTAATAGACTTGCTGGGGAGCTCATGCCTATCTCAGCTGGTTCTGGGCAAAGGGGGGCGGTCATTGCGATGCTAACACTGTGAACACAGTCACACCTTGGGGGCAATTTGGAGTGTCCAGTTAGTGAAATGTGCAGTTCTTTAGACTGTGTAAGGAAATCTGGAGAACACCCACACAAGCTCAAGGAGAAGATGCAAACTCCACTTAGAGAATCTTTTCCAAGCGAGGGACTCAAACCCAGGACCTTCTTGCTATCAGAAAATCATGATAAACGCTGTGCCACAACGCCACCCTACTATAAAATCATACATAATAATTTTACATAAACGGTAGTTGGCTAAAATAAAGAACAAACCAATAACCACAATAATGAACCGGGTTCATAAGAGGTTGTGTCCATGTAAAAGAATTCAGTGTGGCGCATATGTTGTGATGAGTCAGAGCATGGTTCAGCATAGCAGAGCAGGTGTGGTTCTGGTACTAGTTCAACAAGATTAACAGGTTAACCTAATACTTAGTCCTCAAACATAATGTTAACAGATAATGCTCCTCAGATACGGTCTCAAGGGCGTTTTAATGTTTTTAACCACAGAGTATCATTTTAAAACATATTTGGATAGTTTGTTATAAAAGTGTCATAATTATTGTTCATATTATCCTAATTATTTTAACATTAAAAAAAATAATATTCAATTATTTTTCTGTATTCTAAATTATTAATAAATCTATAAAACTGCAATTGGGGGCGGTGGTGGCCTGGTGGTAAAAGGTGCTGGATCACTGATCCTAAGATTGGGGGTTCAAGTCCCACTTTCCACAAGGTTGTCACTGTCCCCCTCCAGTGCAAATAACTGGGTTAATCAAAGGCCGGCCATGTCTCTCAATGTCTATGGTGAGAGGTTCAAGTAAAAGAACCATTGCTGGGTTTCGTCAAGAGCAGCTGCATAGCCATCAGCGTGTTTCTGTCCCGTGCTAAGGGTTGTGTCAGGAAGGGCATCCGATGTAAAAACCTATGCCAAATTGAATATGCGAATCATTAATATGACTTCCATGAGAATGAAGGCAGATGATTTGCTGTGGCGACTCCTGAAAGGGAACAGCTGAAAGGAAAAGAAGGCTATAAAACTGCAATTAGTTAAATTATTTCCATTGCAATCGAAATTGTATACAGCCCTCACTCACTCATCACTGACTCAACACATTTTCTGAACTGCTTAATCCTATCAGGATTGAGGGGACACTAGAGCCTATCTCAACCAACATAGAGTGACCTTGAACAGCTTGCAAGAACATTACATAGCAAGCACACATAAAGAACTATTCACACTTGCATCCATACCTGGGCACAATTCGGAACAGCCAATTAGCGTAAAATGCATGTCTTTGGGCTGTGGGAAGAAACTGAAGTACACCCACGCAAGCATGTGGAAAAGATGCAAACCCCACAAAGAACTCAGACCCAGGGCCTTCGTATGCCTCCATGCAGCCCCAGTGAAACAAGTCAAATTTTATTTATTTATTTACAGTTTGTGTTGCAATGTTTCTGAATAAAGTTATTATTAGCTATCACTTTAAATTACTGCTACATAATTTTAGCCGACTTGGTGTGTGACGCCAGGAACATTTAGTCGGACATAAAGATACAGGAGACAGAGTATAATGCAACGGTGAGGTTTATTGTGCACAGGGTAGGCACTAGAGTACAGGAAAATCGTGGTCATTGCAGGGATGAGGGAAAACACAAAAACCAAACACTACTAAAGGAAACTTCAGAGTGGGAACTGGTCGAGCACGGAGCTGAGAACCAGGAGCCAGAGAGATCACAGAGAAACGAAGAGGGACAATCTTCTAGCCCTGGGAGGAACGCACCGCTCATCTTTATAGCCCGGTGATGAGTGGAATCAGGCGTGTGAACCGGACTCCGCACACGTGTGACAGCCACGCCCCTCACCAGCACCTGCAGTACATAAAGAGAGGGCGAGAGAGTAAAAAGCCACCACATTCAGAGCCACTCCCAACACAGACCATAACAGTGTGATGAGCAACAGTTATTTTTTTCATCATGTCCATATGCACTACTGTAACGTAATTGGCTGATTAGATAAATGCATAAATGTAATGGTGTACAGAGATCCCTCATTTTCTGAGGTTGATGGGGACCGAGACACCCCCCCCAACAACCACAGATTTCCAAGAAGTAGGATCGACCCCCTGATTGACGTATACGTACATTTATATGTGTATATAATATCAATAAATACATATTCAACACTATAAATGCTTATAATAACAATTAAACATACAAAAATAATGCATAAAGATGTAAATAAAATATAAATATACACACATACAAACATGCGCGCGCACACTCAGATGCGCACCTCACATAAAAATGTAAGTAGTTTCGCTGGTTTTTTTTTTTTTTTTTGCATAATTGGCCTTGTTTTGTGGAATTTTCCTTAACTATTCCCCTATTTTTCCTTAATTTCCTTATTTTTAAAATTTCCCATGAATATTTTTGAAAAACCCGCGATGCACTGGAGACGCAGAAACTGAAGCACGAAGTAACGAGGGATCACTGTATACTTGTTCCTAATAATTTAGTTGATGAGTACACGAGGGTGGGCTGAAAAGTTCATAAGCAGACTATCGTCCAGCCTTTGAACGTTTCAGCTCACCCTTGTTCGTTTTTGCTAAACAGAACACCAGCACCTTAACAAAGTGTTTTCGAAATGCCTATGTTTGTTAATCAAGCCTGATTCACTCTGCTGAATGTGTTAAATACAGTACAGTGTTTCAGACATCACCCACTCATATATAGACGGCATTCTATTTTAGCCCTACAGGGCCCCTGGCACTGTCTCAACTGTCAGTTTGTCATGGGGCCTGAAAGGTGTAAAGTTGTTGTGTTAAGAGATGCATGTCATTGAGAAACGCGTATAGCCATATCTCTGCATGCACAAGATCCTCAAGTAGTCTTTTACATTATCACTGTCAGTGTATCTGTGGATTTTAATTAAAGTTCTAAGATTTTGATTCTGTCACTGAAATCATATAATATGATTTTAATACAGAGGCTATTGTGTCTCTGTCCTGTTTTATTTGTCTCAGTTGATTGGTTATTCTGTATTTTCTGCTTGGAGTATCGGCAATGAAAGCAAAATGGCCATTGATGGCCATCCTTAAAACCACCGTCCCACGCTGGGCCTGTCTTGCACACTAAGACCTTTACTGTCAGTCCTTAATGTGGTATTAGGTGACAACACAGGGATTACTCCACAAAAATCTTTCGACCCAGGATAGTACAGAAAGAGTATATTTAGCTAGCTTGATGTGTAGCCGACATATTACCGTGCCCACCAGATACCCCGCCCCACCTCTCACATGCCCCCATGATACTCCCAGTGAGATGCTCATAATTGCACTGACCTAGGTCAAAACTAGAAAGCATTTAAGAGGTCATAAGTATTGAATCTCCCTAATTTTAGTGTTTTATTTTCAATTCGGTGGTTTTATCTTGGTGACAATGTTCTTTGAGTTGGAATATTGTATGAGACACAGCAGTATTCTCTTTAATTGTTTAACCGATCAGTTTCAGCACATACAATTGAGTACGTAGGTGCATTACATGGAAAACTTAAAATAGAATGCTGACACACACATAAGGCATATAAAACATTTTGTGCAGAATAACATTATTGTTCTTGAAAACAACTTTGTTTGTAAGTAACATCGAATGCGCAGTAATGGAAAAGATTTTCACCTCTTTTTTATTCTCAGCTGCTGAAGCAAATGGAAGAATTTGTTGGCTGTGGTGTGTATGTGAACGCTATCATGCCCACATTATGATCCAGTCACATGTGGCATTCTAAAGCTGAGACAACTCCAATCGGTCTTTATTTGGCTATAGTTCTGTTGTGTTGATGATTGTGGGACGTTGCAAATTTATTAGAATTTTACACTTTTGCAGATTACATTATGAAGATGAGATCATATATATATATATATATATATATATATATATATATATATATATACTAGTATCTATATATCTATCTATCTATCTATCTATCTATATATATATATATATATATATATACACACACACACACACACACATATATATATATACTTATCTTCTTTACTTTTCGGCATTTTCCCGTTCTCGAGAGTCGCCACAGCGAATCATCTGATTCGCACATTTGATTTGGCATAGGTTTTTACATCGGATGACCTTCCTGTTACAACCCTTTAGCAAGGGACAGAAACACGCTGACGGCTTTGCAGCGACTCTTTTCAAAAGTCAGCAATGGTTCTTTTACATGAACCTCTCACCATAGACAGTGAGAGCCATGGCCCACCTTTGATAACCCAGTTAGCTGCAGTGGGGGGACAGTGACAACCTTTTTTTTGTGGGGACTCGAACCCCCAACCTTAGGATCAGTGATCCTGCGCCCTATCCACTAGACCATCACTGCCCCAATATATATATATATATATATATATATATATATATATATATATATATATATCTATGTAGACATATATATATATATATATATATATATATATATATATATATATATATATATATATATCTATGTATATATATATATATATATATGTTTTTTTTTCCAAGTTAGAGATTTCAATCGTCCTATAGATGTCATGTTAAACCCTTTTTAGAAGCCACTGCTTTAATGTGCTTATATAACGAAGGAGCAAATTTTCTAATTTTAGTACATAAAGCATGACGTACTGCAGGAAACAAATTCCAGACTCTCTATTGGGAAAATATTAAAAGCAGGTTTTTTTTTTTTTTTTTACAAAGCTTAAATACTAAAAGTAACAGTGCTGGACAAGTCATGCCAGGCAGGAACTATATACATGCATGATGTTTGTGTAATCTTAGAGAAGGTGCTGACATTATTAAAATAATTCATATTCAAACTTCCTTTGCAAAATATATAACCTTGCTTAGCCTGACAGACTGGGGTCATTGTGTCCACCAGCCTAATTTGGATTGAGGCTGGCACAAAATCTTTGTCTGTAATAAGAGTACATCAGGCCTGGTTAACTGACCACGAGGAGGATGCTCAGTCATTTACTGGAACAGTAATATGATACCACAATGTGGTCATAGGGATTAGAGCATAAATTTGAATCGCAACAAAACAAATCCTGGTTCGTAAAGATCACACCACTTTCCCTGTCCTCATTCATCTGCCACCATCAGCAGAGACGAGATTTATTGGAAATCCCTGTCGCAGTGTCCTGCAAGGCCTTCATTATGCTTGGAGAACCCAATAAGTAAATATCAGGACAGGACTATTTCTGACTGTACAGTTTTCCCTGGTGCATTGTTCCATTCTCCTCCCGTTGGGGTCATGCAGAGGACAAAAGATCATAGTGTACTCTGTGACCACTCGTAATTCATGCTAAAGTTCACATATAAAACGACTGACTTCTTTGGTAAACCACATTTTTAACATGTTCGCCTCACAGCAAGAAGGTCCTGGGTTCAAACCCCACGCCTGGGCATTTCTGTGTGCATGTTCTCACCATGTTTTTATCAGGTGCTTTGATTCCCTCCCACAACCCAAAGACATACATTAGACTAATTGGCTGTTCAAAATTGCCCGTTGGTGTAGATGTGAGTGGGAATGGTTGTGTGTGTTACCCTGTGATGGTCTAGTGAACTGTTCAGGGTGTATCCCACCATTGCCAAGGGTTGACTGAGATCCCCCTTGGGATGGGATTAAGCAATTCGGCAAATGAGAAAGTGAGTGAGGGATCATTACACCTATATTGATTAATGATGAGGAAGTTATAATGGATTAATAAATTATCAGTAACTGCTCAATAGGGGTGGTTTTATTTATGAAAACCACCCATATCAAGCAGTTACTGGATCGCTGATCCGAAGGTTGGGGGTTCAAGTCCCACTCTCCACATGGTTGTCACTATTCCCTCAGTGCAGCTAACTGGGTTATCAAAGGCCGGTCATGTCTCTCACTATCTATGGCAGTGGTCTCCAAACTACGGCCCGCGGGCCGTATACAGCCCGCCTCCACATTTGGCCCTGCCCCCTGAACAATACCAGAGATGCATTATGATTATTTTTTTTAGTCTGGCCACGTGATCAAGACTAATACACACGCAGAACATAACATTCTACTTCACCATTCTACTGTCTGTGCCCTGTCTGAACCCCCCCCCCCCCCCCCTCCCCGAAACAAAAATCCTAGACTCTCCCCTGTCAAATAGAACAGAATAATGGTGAAAAGATTATGGAAGAGAAAATTGGATTCAAAATGCTGGGTATTTAACCTGCAGTGGAAAAACAATTATTTTTTTGTTTACTTCAAAGAAAAGGTTGTTTGTATCATCTGTCAAGACACAGTGATGGTATTCAAAGAATGCAATCTGCGCCAACACTCTGAATCCCATCACAAAGACAAGTATGATCGCTTGAAAGGCCAAATGCGAGTAGACAAACTCTCAAAGCTAAAAAGTGGATCGTTAGCTCAGGAGACTACATTTGTTCGCCAGGCTCGGCCGAACCAGTCGTCTGTTTGGGAAGATTTCGAGTTGCTCAACTGATAGCCACCAGCGTTTTTTTAATTTATTTCCAGACTTTTTTCTGTGAAGGTCCCGGAAAGGGTTACTAATATCTGGTTACTTACTGGAAAACAATAAATGTTTGCGTTTAGGCAGTCCTGCGATCGTCACACTTTTTCTGTTACAAACTGACCTCGGCCCCCCCATCAGAGAAGGGAAACATTATGTGGCCCTCGCAGAAAAAAAGTTTGGGGACCCCTGATCTATGGTGAGAGGTTCATGTAACAGAACCATTGCTGACTTTCGACAAGAGTAGCTGCATAGCCGTCAGCGGGTTTCTGTCCCTTGCTAAAGGGTTGTGTCAGGAAGGGCATCCGACGTAAAAACCTCTGCCAAATCAAACATGCGATGATTTGCTGTGGCGACCCCTGAGAAAAAGGGAACAGCCGAAAGGAAAAGAAGAAGAAGAAGAGGGGTGGTTTTATTTATTACTTTATTTTTAACCAAATATTTGAGAAAGATTTTCAAAGCTCTGAACATGTTGCTGCCTTACAGTTATAACCCAAAGATAAGAACACACTCGGAGGAGTATCCTGTGGAAAAATTGTGTCAGCGAGGCCACATTACACGTTCAGGCTTCCCAAGATCAATTACTCTACACTTATAGGTTGTTATTTGATGCCGTCTTATCCATGCAGTAAAGACCCCCAACCAAAGGTGTCACATAGCTAGAATCTGAACCACCACCCTCGTGTCCAATGCTGTTCAACGTTGATGCATTGTCATTAGATATAAGATCATGTTCCAAGTTATGGCAGATATAAATAGTGTTGAAACTTATCCCTGATCACTGCTCATATTTATTTAGCAAATTTTAGTATGCTTTGCTCCCTGGGAGTATCACCACACATTGTGTTGTGTTGGTTGACATCAGTTGGCTATATGGACAGACTGTCACCTGCTCTGATGCTGGTAGAAGATTTAATATCAGCCCACAAGTATATGTCATGTTGATGTGTACATTTATATTGCATACTTTTATAATCTGTTATCTGATTTCTGGCACAGTGGTTAGCACGTCTGCCTCACAGCAAGGAAGCCTGGGTTTAATTCCAAGCTCCTGTGCTTCTGTGTAGAGTTTGCATATTCTCCCTGAGCTTGTGTGGGTTCCTGATGGGTACTTCAGTTTCCTCCTGCAGTCAAAAAACATGCACAGTGGGCTAATTGGCAGTTCCAAATCATGCCTAGGTGTGAGAGTGAGTGTTTGTGTGTGTGTGTGTGTGTGTGTGTGTGTGTGTGTGTGTGTGTGTGTGTGTGTGTGTGTGTGTGTGTTGGCTCTGCAGTATCCTGGCGAGCTGTTCAGGGTGTAGCCCGCTCTCGACCGATGTCGACTGAGATAGGCGCCAGCCACCCCGCAACCCTAATTAGGATTAAGCGATTCAGACAATAAACGAATGAATGAATGTCACATGTTTTGTACCTTTAGCACATTTAACCACACACGTGTAGAGATGTGTAACGGTTGTAGAAAATGTTTAATTCTTTTATACTTTGCAAACTCCTACTTTTACTGTGAAAAGCTGCTTCGCGAAAATGTCAATTGTAAAAAGCGCCATACAAATAAACTGAATTGAAAATGTCATGCTCGTGTGGTCGCCTAGGAAAATTTCTATGTGATTTTCTTAAAAGGCTAGGTAAGCTGCAGCCTATGTTTTTCTGAGGGTAATTCTGTTTCAATTGTGTCTACATTCCAAGCAACATTCACTGTGTCACTGCTTACCATTACAGTACTGTTACTGCACACATCCAATACTGCTCAATTACAAAAAAAAGCTTGCAAAAACAATTTTACTATTAAAAGGTCTGATAACACTATGAATGGAATACATTTGCCTATATAGGGGCATATGCTGTATAGACAGGGATCCCTCACTTTCTGCGGTTAATGGGGACCGAGATCCCCCCACGACCACCAAATTCCACATAGTAGGATTGACCCACTTGACTGATCTATACTTGACTCGGTCCCCATTAACCGTGGAAAGTGAGGGATCCCTGTACTGTTTAAAAAAATTACATGAAAATACTAAATTTGTAGTTAAAGTCACATGTGAAACTAGGGTGTTCCCCAGCTTTGCTCAGTGTCGGCTGAGAGAGGCTTCAGCCGCCGCACAAACCTCGGTAAATGGATTGAAAGGTTCATGAAATGAGGGAAAATTACATGTGAGCATTAATTAAATGTACAGTAGGACCTCGTTATTGGTTCCGGCCCCTCCTGCGAATGAAGATAATCCATGAGTTCTGTACCTGGAAGTAAAACCCCATGTATCACATTACATACGCGAATGATCAACCGGAAGTAAAATAATATGTATCTATTACATGTGCTAAAATATGCTTCTTAAACACATTCTATAGACAGTCTTACTCATTAATACAGTATTAATGTAGTAAAATGAAGTAATGATTAAGAAAAACTTAATTTTTTACTGTCATATTTATTGATAATAAAATATAAACATTATACAGCACATATATTTATATAAAAGAACACCTTTAAACATTTTCCTTAAAACATACAGCACTAGTTTTTAAAAATGCCCACTAGAGGGATATTGCATTTGTGAGGCAGCATGAAATTTATTATTCAAAGGAGACGCACTTCAGCAGCACGCTTCAACTGAGGTGAGCTCAGCTCAGCCACGCCCCTCAGCCGGGCAGAAAAGCAGTTAGAGAGTGTTACAGTACAAAGTAGCAGGGACGTGATGTGAGTTAATTCTCTGGCGCAGAGGTGAGTTTGCTTGTGTTCATTGGGAGTACATGAGAAGAGTGAATTCAGGTGTGAGCCACTGAGCAGCTCAGCCACGCCCCTCAGCCGGAGCTGAGAGAAAGCAGTTAGAGTTAGAGAACACAGCCATCAAAATCAAAGTCCCCCAAAAACACAGACCATAACAAAAAGAACATAAAAGAAAATGAAATGTAATAAATTGGATAAACAAAATCAAATGATAAACAGGCTACACCACACTACATAAAATCACACACACAAACATTCTAAACTTTAACTTGGGTACTGTATTGGAATAATAATTGAAAAATCAGACTTTAGTACTAGAGTAAAAAGACTTTAATACTAGAGTTCTTTAACAACTGTTCAGATGATTATTCCTCCTCAGGCACTTCACAGGACACTGACATTTCTTCAGGAGAAAGTGTTATTTACCAACCATTACCTTTTTCTGGCTTAGCAGGCGTTTTAGTGACATCAAAGAATTTAACTGGTAATTAAAACACACTAAAAAAAAGGCTCATTGACAACTTGTGCACAAATGAGGAAAAAGAGGCGTATACATCATCTCAACCAATCAGCAAAAAGAAGGACAGCCATTGGCTGAATTTGAATCACTTGACACTTGCTCCCGCAATTCGCGAATATGCGCATGCACCAGTGCAAAACCGCGACTAGTCAAGGGCTTACTGTACAAAAAAAAAAAAAAATACAAAAAAGTTATAAATTTCTGCCTACATGTAAAAGTCAACTGTGTAAGCATGAATGTCCAAGTAAATAAGCCACATAATTAAACTCATGCAAACAACAACAAATCAACCTGTCCAATGTAATACGGCGCACAGTAAAATGCAGTGCAATACAAACTCGGCTTCGTACATCATCACTGAAGACTTTGGCATGATTATGAAATAATAATAAGCTTCTCCCGCAGATTATTTTGGTGTGTTGCTTACTGGCTTCTTTTTCTCAGAGTCGTACTGCCAGCACTCTGTGTCTGAGAGTAACTCTGGAAGTGGTCCATGCATAACTGAAACTGATTCAGGCAACAGAAGAGCCACAGTGGGGCAGCTATACTGCAGTGATCTCATTGCTGTAATCAAATTACTTTTGTTGATGCAGTTCAAATTTGGATTTCAACAAGATTACAGTCATTCTGCTGTCTTTTTTAACCTTTATATCAGTTTCTATCATTCTTTAATCGTAAATATTTTGGTCTTCTGTTTTTATCTGTCACCTTCTATGAATAATAGATTATTATTGTGATGTGAGTTAATTCTCTGGCACAGAGGTGAGTTTGCTTTTGTTCATTGGGAGTACATGAGAAGAGTGAATTCAGGTGTGAGCCACTGAGCAGCTCAGCCACGCCCCTCAGCTGGAGCGGAGAGAAGGGGGGGGGGGGTTGGTTTTTGGTTTTGTTTGCTTGGTTTTTTTTTTTTCCAAAATTGGCCTTGTTTTGTAGCATTTTCCTTATTGTTTCCTTAATTTCCTTATTTTTTTATTTTTTGATGAATATTTTTGAAAAACCCACTATGCACTGAAGCCACAGAAACTGAAGCTCGAAGTAGCAAGGATCCCCGTACTGACATTTTAATGTGAGGTGCGCATCTGATTGTATCCACGCTTATCTGTGTGTGTGTGTGTGTGTGTGTGTGTGTGTGTGTACGCGGTCACATTTGTATGTGTGTGTGTAGTTATATTTAATTTACATCTTGTGCATTATTTTTGAATGTTTAATTTTTATTATAAGCATTTATAGCGTCGAATATGTATTTATTGATATTATATACACATATACATGTACGTATATGTCAGTCGGGGGGGGGTCGATCCTACTTTGCTACTTTGCGGAAATCGGAGGTCGCGCATGCGCGGGGGGGGGGGGTCTCGGTCCCCATTAACCACAGAAAGTAAGAGAGCCCTCTATTATAGAAAGGTGTATATAAACTTTGTGGTCAGACATTTGTGGATACTAGGACATCACATCCATACCGTATGTGGTCTTTCCCAAACATGTGCAGCATAATTATAAGCAAAGAATTATATGGAATACCATTGGGCACTGTCCTTCCACTGGAAGTAAAACTGTGTTTACACCGCTATTTGTTCCAGAACAACTTGACAAATCATTTAATTTTTATTTATTTTATTTTTTTTGCAACCTGCTCCATTTTTCATTGTTCCAGAGCATCTTGTTCCTGGCACAGTCTAAACAAATCAGTTCAAGAAAGAGGGTTTACATACACACAGTAGCTTTCGTTTGGGTTTCTGGGCTATTCGTATTTCACAGGCTTTCACTGCAGTTGGGCTGTTCTTCTCCAATGGTCTTCTTGCATGTCGTCCTTCTCGATTCCAGCTTGTCACCAATTTGAGTAACCGTGTAAACACAGGAAACTGGAAACAACTTTGTCCGGATACAAGTTGTTCAGGGGCAACTTGTTCTTTTTTGGCAATGTAAAAGCTGCTTTAAAGACTCAAACATGTTCTCGCATGATAATGTCTCCTGTGTACAATGCAAGCTCCATAAAGGCATGCTTTGCCAAGATTGGAATGAAAGAATTCAGTTGGCCTGAGCAGAGCCCTGATCTCAACCCTACTGAACAAAAATTGAAATGCCTGTCCTCACTAATCCTCTTGTGAGTGAATAGAAATTCCCACAGCCACACTGAATAGTGGAGGTTATTATACAGTCGTAAAGAAAAGCACAGTCAGAATCGGTTGACAGTCGTTCGAGTGAGAGTGGCACATTATCTGTTTTTTTTTTTTTTTTTTTTTTTTTTTTTTTTTTTTTTTTTTGTCAGGTACAATAAGCTCTATGAGTAGCAGCCTGGGAAAATATTGCATGTTGTCAAATGTTAATGTTTTCTACACTATATTTTAACAAATGTAATAAATGGAACATGCTGCATGTCTGTAGCAGGTATACCATCTAAAGATGTAATAGAATCAGGAGGAATTCACATAGAGCTAGTCAGGTTAGCATTATTAGGTAGACTGAGTATAATTACAGACCCACTGTAATATTGCTGGCGGAAATCCAAGACAAAGCTAAAAGTAGTGTAATTAAAACATTTCCACTTTTTTTTTTTTTTTCGTAAAAATGTCCAAATGTATTATTAGCAGAAATACTTTATTTTGATTAAAATCTCATCCTTCAGTATATATTTTGGAGTCAGGCTGCAGTGGTGTTTGGAACTGATTTTTCAAACTCCCCCACATATCATTTACTCCTGGTATCCCTGAAGCAAGAGCAACAAGATCAGATATTCTTGCAACACTGGTACCTGCCTTTTGGTGTAAATGTCACCCCAGAGGCAACTTATGCTGTAACTTACCCATGGCATAAGCTCCAGTCGGGAAACCACAGGGTCTGTGGCTGACAGCCTGTAAACACATACATGGATTTTGAGTGCCTTTCCTTGGGATGTTATTTCAGTAAGCTGTTTAGCAAGGCTTGCTCAGCCATAGTCTTTGGGTGGTTTCTGGTTGCCAAGGCTCTCCTCTTGGATGCAGACAGACTTCTCCACTCATCCTATCTCCTCTATATCAGCTTAGACTGGCAGCTGTGAGAACCCTGGAGGCAAAACCAATAATTCTGCCAAGTATAAAAATATTTTAGTTTCTACTCTCAGTCCAAGAAATACATCCAAATCTTTATACATTTTCAAACTACTTTGTAATCATTGAAGTTTGTGCTAAATTTGATATACGTTGTTGAGAAGTTATACTTAAAATGTAATACAGTAGTATTGTATTTCCCCCCCCCCCAGTATAAGAATATTAGTGGTGGCATAATGGTGTAGTGGTTAACATATCTGCCTCACAGCAAGAAACTCCTGGGTTTGTATCCCAGACTTGGGAATTTTGCTGTGGGGCTTGCATGGTCTCCCTGTGCTTGTGTGGGTTTCCTCTGGGTACTCTAGTTTTCTCCATCAGTTCCATGCACATTAAGCTAAATGGGTGTTCCAAGTTGTTTGTAGGTGTGAGTGGTTGTGCATTTGTTAATCCTGCAATGGTTTTCTGAGATGTCCAGGGTGTACCTCGCCCGGTGTCGGCTGATATAGGCTTCAGCCTTCCCTTGATTCTAATTAAATTTAACATTTTGTCAAATGAGTGATGAGGGGCAGTGAGTATATTAGCTTTGTAATGGAGTTGGAGTGTCCCCTTATTTATTTTGCTTCACACATTTTTTCTCATTAACCTTTTGTCAACAAATTATTCTTAAATATCTAGCAAGACGTAAAAAAGTCACATATATTTTTCACTTTGACTTGTTGTTTTATTTTATCCAATTTGCCAATTTACTTTGGCCAATTTACCCCAGTTTGACAGCTTCTTCCCTACCACTTGACTGCATCTGATTAGAAATAGTTAAGGTCACCACATGTTTTCTTCTGATGCAAGTGATGCCACTTTTTTCGGAACTGGTGCACATGTAACGGCAGAAGAGGCAAAGCACAACTGGATGAAAACGCTGTCTGTCCACCTTTTAATGCATAAGCTGACAGACACCCATGAATGGCCAGTGTTGTTCTGATTGACAAGGAAGAGAAAGTATGCCAATCCTACCTCCCTGGGAACGTGGCCAGTTATGCTTATCTGCTTTCATTTGCATCTGGCTATTTGCTCATGGCTGTGGCATCATTGGGATTTAAACTTGCGATTTCCAGACGATAGGCGAAAATTCATTCATTCATTATCCATAATGCTTACCTGTTCAGGTTTGCATGGAAACTGGAATCCATCCCAGCTGTCTCTGGGCAAAAGGCAAGGTACATCCTGAATAGCTCACCAGACCATCACAGGGCTAACACAGACATCCAGGCACAGTCACATTCACGCATAAGGGTAATCCAGAAGAAACTACATCTCCTTAGACTATGGGAGGAAACCCAAGTACAGTGGTACCTCACTTTACAAAATTAACCTATTCCAGAGCCCGTTTCGTAACCAGGATTTTCCGTAAATTGAACCACATTTTACATGTAAAACATGTGATTCGTTCCAAGGCCCCCTATACTACCCCTAAACCCTAAATCCAAGGCCTCCTTTCTGCTTCAATATCGTACCGATGGTAGATGGGTTTGGTCATTTCCTTTGCGATATCACTCAACCGCATGCCACGAGCCTGCTTCTTCTTTTCACTCGCATCGGAAATCACACGCATGTGTGTGTGTGTGTGTGTGTGTGTGTGTGTGTGTGTGTGTGTGTGTGTGTGTGTGTGTGTGCGTGTGTTGACCATGAGTTCTTAGCAGAGTTATAATCTTACAAATGTTTATGAAGGTTAAAAGCCTCAGTCAAAAAATAAAGCAATGAGCACACTCAAAAAACTCATGAAACAACAGTAACTCTGTCCTTTACACGAAAAGCATTATGAGAGATGCAGCTCCATAATAGCCAATGGGAGGGAGCCGAGTCATCCCTCCTAGCCAATGGAAGGCCACCGGGGCGGGCTGTTGGAAGATAGTCAATGGGAGAGCAGCTCGTGCATTGTTTGAATGTTTGAATGGCGCGTTTGGTGGGTTTCATAAGGAGAACTTGTTTCATATACAGAAACAAAAAATTTTGGAAAATGTTTTTCGTAACCTACATTTTTCATTTGCTGGGACTATCGTAAGGTGAGGTACCACTGTACCTGCACATAAACACAATGCATATATGCAAACATCACACAGAAACGCCCGTGCCGACCATTGGGCTCGAAGCCAGGACATTCTGGCTATGAGACAAGAGTGTTAATTACTATGCCATCATGCCACATTGTCTGTCTTCCTTTCGGCTTTTTCCCTTTTACTCGGGAGTTGCCACAGCGAATCATCTGATTCGCATGTTTGATTTGGCAGAGGTTTTTACATCGGATGCCCTTCCTGTCACAACCCTTTTTAGCAAGGGACAGAAACACGCTGACGACTTTGCAGCCTACTCTTTACGAAAGTCAGCAATGGTTCTTTTACATGCCTCTCACCATAGACAGTGAGAGACATGGCCCGCCTTTGATTACCCAGTTAGCCACACTGGGGGGGGGGACAGTGACAACCTTGTGGAGAGTGGGTCTCGAACCCCCAACCTTTGGATCAGCGATCCAGCGCCCTATACCACTAGACCACCACTGCCCCCTTGGCATATGCCACATTATAGGCATAAATTCCTGATTCATGTTTTTCAGTCAGATGTAGAGCTGCATTTATGTCCATCTATTTTTATCCGTTTCCATAGAGTACTAAAAAACACAAATAAACTGTTTACACACACACACACACACACACACACACACACACACACACGCTCTCTCTCTCTCTCACTCTCTCTCTCTCTCTCTCTCTCTCTCTCTCTTCTAGTCAATATGGAGCAGTAGAAATACAAGGTGGTTCTGAATAATTCATGCTGCATGAAAGGCCTACTGTGGATCAATGTTCATTTTAAAAAACACACAAACAGAAACTCTTTCAATACAGAACACATTACAAGCCTTCAAACCTTGATCACAAATATACATTACAATGATTCTCATATTAAAGGCCTTTTTTGTAACATGTGATTTTCCTACTCACAGTTTATTTAAATTCTCCCAGAAAAGTTTGGCTATGATCATGATTTAAAGTAATCTTGCATTTCTGAAGTTAAATGTAACATACATCGCATCTAAAGTGCACACCCATATGTATTGAGAGAGAGAGAGAGAGAGAGAGAGAGAGAGAGAGAGAGAGTATGTGTGTGTGTGTGTGTGTGTGTGTGTGTGTGTGTGTGTGCACATGCAAAAAACATGATGTAAATTCAGTTTGTCTATTATTTCATTGTTCTTCATTTACTTACTGGTCTCACCAATACATATTTAGTCAACATCCTGATAAGCATATATTTACCCCTATTTGGGACTTTTGGGGTCCATGATCGCCAACAATTTGTTTTAATTGGTATGTCTTTATAAAAGTACTGCTATGTCATTGTATTACATATTCATTAGACAAATTGTTGTGTATATTTACATAAGTTGTTAAGTTATTTAGGTATTTTTTGTACGTTCCATATATGTTGCATATCTGTGGACCCCGAATTTACTTTGCATTTTTGTGTAGCTATTAATCTCTTCATTTGTTATATATCCTTCAACACATATGTTTAGATCTTAATCTTTGCTATTTGAGAAGTGAACCAGCAGAAAAATGGCCCTCAGACAAAGATTCACAGTTGCAGAATCCAGACGTATACATACAATCATTGTACAGTATGTCCATTGATTATTTTCATAATGTGTTATAAGATTCCAAGTATTTATATTGTTTTATAAACACTGCACTGTTTTGTTGCTACTGAATTATTGCATTCATGTGGTCCAAATGACTACACTATAAATCTTTTATTTTACCAGATATCCCAAAGAACACTTATTATTTATGGTAAAGTAATTATGCAGGGTTTTTTGTGTTGTTTTTGGGTATTTTTTGCAAAAATATCATGTTTGCACTTGCATTTAATGCATAAAGAAAATTTAGATTTTTTTCATATTCTTATCCAAAAGTATTTTCTTTTTGTTTCCAAGAATATCAGTGAAACACAGGAAATGTGATGCGTTAAAATATTCTATGTAATTGGGAAATGTTTAGGAACAAACTATAAAAGGTATATGGTGAGCACAAAGAATATTTATGTTATCTTTCATGGCATCTGATGGACCCCAAAAGACTGTTATGTCTTATGGTAAAGACTGTTCAGCCATATTACATCTTGCATGGTTCTGTCTGTTCACAATAACAGTAGGAATGACAATAAGAAGACCACATCCACTCTGATCCTGAACAACAGAACACCACAGGGGTGTGTTCTTAGCCCCCTCCTCTTCTCCTCTTTACACACGATTGTTCCCTCACTCACACCAGCAACACCATTGTCAAATTCGCTGACAACATCACCATTATAGCTTTGATTATGGACAACAATGAACAACGAGTCAGCCTACAGGAAGGAGGTCCTTCATCTGTGGCAATGGTGCGACATCAATAACCTGGAACTAAGCACATCCAAAACCAAGGAGATGATAATGGACTTCAGGAGGTCGAAACAAACTGAGTACTCTGTCCTCTATATTGGTGGCTAGGAGGTAGAGAGGGTGGAATACTTCAAGTTTGTCTGAGTCAACATCTCTGCTGACTAACCACAAACATCTCCCACAAGGTTGGAAAAGAACAATAAAGGATATATTTCCTCAGGAAGCTTTGACAAGCCTGCCTACCCTGACCCCATACTGTCAAAATTTTACCGCTCCACCATCGAGAGTCTCCTGACCTACTGCTGTATAGTGTGGTTCAGCATCTTTACAGCAAAGGACAGGATGGCTTTGCAGCGGGTGGTGAGGACTGTAGAGCGGGTAATTGGAACCCCCCCCCCCCCCCCCGTCATTTACACCAACAGACTTCAGAGGAGAGCCAGTGGAATTATCAGGGACACCAAACACCCTGGACACCCACTTTTCTCCCCTCTCTACTCCAAAAAATGGTACAGGGCACTGAAAACAAAAACTAATAGACTGAGGAACAGATTTTACCCTCAAGCTGTTAAACGTGTAACTCCACCGCCACCGTCTCACACACACTGACTGAATAACCATCATTCAGACCATCTTCCTGAACAGTGCATTACTCATCTTCAAGTGCAATACAGGAATCCTTCGCTACTTCACGCTTCAATTCATGCGGCTTCAGTGCATCGCATTTTCTTTTTAAAAATATTTATTGAATTTAAAAAATGAGGAAATTAAGAAAGAATAGGGGGAAAAGTTAAGGAAAATGCCACAAAACATGGACAATTATGCAAAAAACAAAAAAACAAAGAAACAAACAAAAAACAACCCAAAACCTACCAACAAAATTACTTACATTTTTTTATGTGATGTGCGCATCTGTGTGCGTGTGTGCATCTGTATGTGTGTGTATTTATATTTTATTTACATCTTATGCATTATTTTTGAATGTTTAATTGTTATTATAAGCATTTATAGTGTTGAAAATGTATTTATTGATATACATGTACGTATACATCAGTCGGGGGGGGGGGGGGGGGGGGGCATGTCCTCGGTCCCAATTAACAACGGAAAGTGAGGGATCCCTGTATTCATGTGTAGAGCAGGTCTTGAAAATCATAAGATTTTACCAGCATGTATCGTATATTTAAAGCTCTACCTCTTACCTGGTGTACTAGTATATCCTGCACCTTTGACATGTCATTAACCCTTCTGTAAATGTGTGAATATGTAAATAGATATATAGGTGTATATAGGATATGTGCATGTATATGTGGCTATATGTCTACATATGGGTATGTACTAGTATATACTGTATGAAAGGAAAAGTGTACAAGACTGTGATGAGGCCAGCGATGTTGTATGGTTTAGAAACAGTGGCGCTGAGGAAAAGACAGGAGGCCGAGCTGGAGGTAGCAGAGATGAAAATGTTGAAGTTCTCTTTGGGAGTAACGAGGATGGATAGGATCAGGAAAAGCAAACCTGTCTTTCATTATATGTGTAATGTCGAGATCACATGACGCAGTCAGGCTGTCAGTCATGCAAATAGCAAACAACATGTATTGACTCAGTGTAATGCTTCCATAATTAATTCTGTTTTTGAATTAAGTCAATGTGCATATGGACAGAGAGTACGGATGGTGTCAGACCACATAATATCAGTCAGAAAACCTTAAAGTCATAATTTTATTATCAAATATTTCTTTAAAGCTTGAGTCGACAATTTTGTTATCAGAGCTTTAAGCTTTAATCAATTACCTGAAGTGTGGGAATATTTTAGGGTTGAATATAAACTCATGCCAAGAAAAAATATAGGTTAGTCTTTTGATCTTTTTACACCCGTGCCTACAGAGTCATCAGGCCAGAGCTTATTCACGATTTCCATAGCCTGACGTGACTTGGAGTTCAACTCCTCCTGGATGGGATGCTAGTCCATTGCAGGTTACCTTCCCAGTATTTTTATTGGTAATCATTTAGACCACTGGGTGGACATAGGCACACCTGTGACTAAGACCCTGCCCAGGAATCTAAGCATGATCGGGGTTGAACAGGGTCTAACCTCTAAAGCATAAGGTTTAAAAAGAAAAATGTTGTAAGGTCAGGTGTCTCAGAGAAAGCACATGATAGGCTTTACCTTCCCTGGGTGGTAGGTCTCATAGATGATAGGGGAAAGAATTGAAAAAGTACCCAATTGTGATGAAGTAGAAGATTCACAGAAGTAGGTAAATTGTGTATTTAATTCTACTGTACACCACACAGTGTAGTATAATCAAACCTCAAACCAAAAATTAGTTTTCCAGTTGGACCTGCTGTCATTTTGAGTTAGGCCGAGGAACTACAGGTCTTTTTTTCTCAATTTGGAACAAAGCTACCTTCTCCAGGACAAGATTTGGGCAAAATGGCATCACATGTCGATCAGCTTGGGATGAAGGACCTTTTTATCTTGTAGGTTTGCCTTAGTCAGACAACTTCAGTGATTTTGCATTGTTCTGTTTGTGCCCTGCTTTGATTCTGACAAAGGCATGCTGCAGGGTACAGGGTACAGCTTTCCATTGGCATTGCACATGTTGCCAACAATAATTTCATAACTGTGTTACTGCTCTTCAAGATAACTGTCTTGTGGTTTCTGGAGTTTGTCGTTTGTATTTAGTGTCCTGTTTCATTGGAATTGCTAAACAGACATTCCTGAGATTCAGGTCCATTAATATCATTGAGGCTGGCCCTGGGTTTGTATTACTCCCTGGACTACAAACTATAGTGTTTTCTCTGCTCTAATATATCCACTTCAGCTCAGGAAGTTCTCTCAATCAGCTGATTCATCAGATCAAGTGTGATGGGAACTGGGAAACCAGCAAATGCCCAGCGCAGAAAACACGACAAATGTAGGTTTTGGGAACCTTTAGCTTAATTATAAACCTACATTGTTTTTTGTTTGTTTGTTGTTTGTATATACTGAACAAATTATGAAGTGTACTAAAATTTGTAGCCAGTAGTGATAGCAAACTTTGTCCTAATATATTTCCAGTAGACTATATTTTTTTTTGTTTTTTTTGCTTTCAGAAAAAGGCTAATTCATGTCTAAGAAAGCTCATTTTTATTGAATCATAAGAGTATTATGGGATTTAAATAATATGTAATAATAATAATAATACAAAATACAAAAAAAAAAACTCTTTACGAAAGTCAGCGATGGTTCTTTTATATGCGTCTCACCATAGACAGTGAGAGACATGGCTCGCCTTTGATAACCCAGTTAGCTGCACTGGGGATGTATATATATATATATTTATATATATATATATATATACGCTGTGCTGGGTCGGTTTCTACAGGAATAATAACACATTAGAGGCTTAAAACATATTAATGAAATTCCAAGCTTCATTCTACAGAAAATGTGGTAATACATCAGCTCTATTTTTATTGTGTGTTATTACTGTCCATCTGTTTATATATAGACCACCTCAGGCTGAATAGATGGTTTTTAACAATTGAAAACCACTCCAAACTTTAATGTGCTTCATAAATATAGTGTCCTTGGACATCTAATATATTTTCAGATTAAATTCTTGTATCTTCCCAAAAAGTTGTGCAGTGGTTAGGGTGCTGGGCTCATAATCAGGAGGTTGTGTGTTCAAATCCCAGTTAGACCCCCACTGTGCTAAAACCCCTGGGCAAGATATTAATCACAAGTGTTCTTCTGTTCACCCAGAAGTATAAATGGGTACCAGTAAAAATATACTGGGAAGGTAACCTGCAATAGTATCCCATCCAGGAGGAGCTGAAGTCCTGGTAGCTTTATGCTACAGAAACCGGGAATAAGCACCGGCCTGATGAGCCACTAGGCTCGGGTGTAAAAAGCCCAACAGACTACCTGACCTTACCTTACCTTCCCAGAACAGATTTAAAAATTCTAATCATTCAATCGTTCATTTTCAGAACCGTTTAATCCAAATTAGGGTCGCAGGGAGGCTGGCTCCCATCTCAGCTGACTCTGGGTGAGGGCGGAGTACACTCTGGACAGCTCACCAGGCCATCGCAAAGCAGGAACACGCTGAAGGCTATGCAGCCTACTTTTGATGAAAGTCAGCAATGGTTCTTTTACATGTCTCACACCATAGACAGTGAGAGACATGGCCGACTACTGATAACCCAGTTAACCCTTCTGGGGGGGGTACAGCAGTGACAACTATTGGCAGTTAGGCTTGAACCCCCAACCTTGAGATTGGTAATCCAGCACCTTACCACCAGGCTGGCCGAAATTCTGATTTTAGAATCCTTATCTCAGTAGCACTAACTTGTGGCAGATGCTTCTACTTTGCCATTCCAATGCTTGTAGTACATATTTGGAGAACATGGCCTTTATGGATCACATGGCTGAACTTTTAAAAGATCAGAACAATAATTAGGTGGTGTAGTGTTTAGCATGGCTGCATCACCGCAAGAAGGTCCCGGGTATTTCTCTGTGGAATTTGCATGTTCTCTCTGTGGGTTTCCCCGAGTTACTTCGGTTTACTCCAATAGTCCAAAGACATGCACATTAGGTTAACTAGGTATTCCACAGCTCTACAAGCTGCTCCTAAGTGTGCATGTGAATGGTGATGGTCCTTCATTGGTCTGGCGAGGTGTGTAGGATGTACCCTGTCTTTGCCATGCGTCTACTGAGATTGACCCATGACCCTAATGGGATTATTATTTGATTTTTGACATAAATGAGTGAGATGAGAGAACTAATGAATTTTATATATATATCAGTTCAGTCCATTTTCTTATGATGTTTGCAGATGACATTGTGATCTGCAGCGAGAGCAGAGAACAAGTGCAGGAAAACCTAGAGAGGTGGAGGTATGCCCTGGAAAGGAGGGGAATGAAGGTTAGCCTCCGTAAGACAGAATACATGTGTATGAATGCCAAGGACCCAACAGGAACGGTGAGGTTACAAGGAGCAGAGATAAAGAAGGTGGAGGATTTTAAGTACTTAGGCTTAACAGTCCAGAGCAGTGGAGAGTGTGGAAAAGAGGTGAAGAAGCGTGTGCAGGCTGGTTGGAATGGTTGGAGAAAAGTGTCTGGTGTGATGTGTGATAGGAAGGTATCGGCAAAAATGAAAGGAAAAGTGTACAAGACGGTGGTAAGGCCAGCGATGTTATATGGTTTAGAAACAGTGGTGCTGAGGAAAAGACAGGAGGCCAAGCTGGAGGTAGCAGAGATGAAAATGTTGAGGTTCTCTTTGGGAGTAACGAGGATGGATAGGATCAGGAATGAGCACATCAGAGGGACAGCACATGTAAGACGTTTTGGAGACAAAGTCAGAGAGGCTAGATTGAGATGGTTTGGACATGTACAGAGGAGGGATAGTGAGTATATTGGTAGTAGGATGTTGAGGTTGGAACTACCAGGCAGCAGGCCTAGAGGAAGACCAAAGAGACGATTCATGGATGTGGTGAAGGAGGACGTGGAGACAGTTGGTGTAAGAGAAAAAGATGCAGAGGATAGGGTGAGATGGAGGCAGATGATTCTCTGTGGCGAACCCTGAAGGGAAAGGCCGAAAGGACAAGAAGAAGAGTTCAGTTCATTTTCTGTAACCGCTTAATCCTAATTAGGGTTGCGGCGAGGCTGGCGCCCATCCCAGCCACCTCAGGGCAAGAGCAGAGTACATCCTGGACAGCTCACCAGGCCATCACAGGGTGGTAACATGCTGACAGCTATGCAGCTACTCTTGTCGAAAGTCGGCAATGGTTCTTTTACATGAACTTCACACCATAGACAGTGAGAGACATGGCTGGCCTTTGATAACCCAGTTAGCTGCACTGGGTAGTGACAACCTGTGGTGAGTGGGGCTTGAACCCCCAACCTTAGGATCAGCGATCCAGCACCCTATACCACTAGGCCACCACTGCGCACGTTTATCTTTGTTTGTATAGCAAATCACTTCTCTTACCCTGGGATTACTTTGGTGCAATCTCCACGATACACAATTTGAGGGAATGGTGATGAGCATGTGGCGTTGTGGGATGGAATCATGATGATTTTGAGAGGACTTAATGGAATTGTGATGAGTTTGAAGCAATTTGGTGGATTTGTTTTGATCGTGCTCGTTGATTGTTTATTATGATGTAGTACAATGGTTTATGATTTGATGACAATCATGGTAAAGTGTGGGAATCATAGTAGAGCACAGTACTGTATAGAATAAGTGCCTTTGATGTGCCATAATAGAGGATCTTGATGAGCTTGGTAACATGATTCATTTAAGTTTCATCTCTTGAATGCACCGCTTCCTCATGTAGATACCGCAGTCCTGCTTCTTGTGTGCTCATTAATTGTTGAACTTTTCACATTTTTAAATGACAGTGATCACAGATTTTGTACCCCAGTGTAAACCCAGGGTAAGTGAATGAATGTGATTTGACTACAAGATTGAGCAATGGATTGACTTCTCTTAATCCCATCATTCACTTCCTGACACTGAGCGAAGGTGGGGTACAGCCTCAACAACTCACCAGACCATCGCAGAACAACGCACTCATATCCATTCACACTCACACCTAGGGTCAAGTTAGAACCACTATTTAACCCAATGTGTGTGTCTTTTGACTGTGGGAAGGGACCGGAGTAGCCAGAGGAAACGCATGGTGAGAACGTACAAACTCCACACAGAAATGCTTGAGCTCAGGAATAGAAGCCATGAATTTCTTTGTGATGTAAATTAAAGACATTTTATTCCAGTTTTTTAAATAATATTTGTTTCCAAATTGCCTGTCTGATTTTCCTTGGCTTTGTTAGGACCAGAAGGAAATGATAATGTGTCTCGTATCACTTTATTATTATGTACTATATATGTACTAGTATATGTATATGTACCTTCTTCTTCTTTTCCTTTCGGCTGTTCCCTTCAGGGGTCGCCACAGCAAATCCTCTGCCATCTTATCCATAAATCTCTTCTTTGGTCTTCCTCTAGGCCTTCTGCCTGGTAGTTCCAACCTCAGCATCCTACTGCCAATATACTCACTATCCCTCCTCTGTACATGTCCAAACCATCTCAATCTAGCCTCTCTGACTTTGTCTCCAAAACATCTTACATGAGCTGTCCCTCTGATGTACTCATTTCTGATCCTATCCATCCTCGTTACTCCCAGAGAGAACCTCAACATTTTCATCTCTGCTACCTCCAGCTCGGCCTTCTGTTTTTTCCTCAGCGCCACTGTTTCTAAACCATACAACATCGCTGGCCTCATCACCGTCTTGTACACTTTTCCTTTCATTCTTGCTGATACTCTCCTATCGCACATCACACCGGACACTTTTCTCCAACCATTCCAACCTGTCTGCACACGCTTCTTCACCTCTTTTCCACACTCTCCACTGCTCTGGATTGTTGAGTGCTTAAAATCCTCCACCTTCCTTATCTCTGCTCCCTGTAACCTTACCTCTGCTCTTGGGTCCTTTTCATTCACACACATGTATTCTGACTTACTGAGGCTAACCTTCATTCCTCTCCTTTCCAGGGCATACCTGCACCTCTCTAGATTTTCCTCCACTTGTTCTCTGCTCTCACTACAGATCACAATGTCATCTGCAAACATCATAGTCCATGGAGATTCTTGCCTGACCTCGTCTGTCAGCCTTGAATTCTTTGGTCACAGTCACGCCGACAGCACAGCTCACCACTGTCTTACATCTCTCATACATGTCCTGCACCACTCTAACATACTTATCTGCCACTCCAGACTTCCTCATGCAATACCACAGTTCTTCTCTTGGCACCCTGTCATATGCGTTCTCCAGATCCACAAAGGCACAATGCAGCTCCGTCTGACCTTCTCTGTACTTCTCTATTAACATCCTCAATGCAAACACTGCATCTGTGGTGCTCTTTCTTGGCATGAAACCAAACTGTTGTTCACAAATGCTGACCTCTGCCTTTAGTCTAGCTTCCACTATTCTTTCCCATATCTTCATTGTATGGCTCATCAACTTTATCCCTCTGTAGTTGCCACAACTCTGCACGTCTCCCTTGTTCTTAAAAATGGGCATCAGCACACTTCTCCTCCATTCCTCTGGCATCTGTTCACTCTCTAAGACCTTGTTGAATGTTCTTGTCAGAAAATCTACTGCTACCTCTCCTAGACACTTCCATACCTCCACAGGTATATCATCAGAACCAACTGCCTTTCCACTCTTCATCCTCTTCAATGCCCTCCTCACTTCACCATTACTAATCTTTGCTACTTCCTGCTCCTCAACGGTCACCTCTTCTACTCTTTTTTCTATCTCATATTCCTCATTCATCAGCTCTTCAAAGTACTCTTTCCATCTTCCCAGCACACTTCTGTCATCAGTCAATACATTTCCTTCTCTGTACTTTATCACTCTAACTTGCTGCACGTCCTTTCCATCTCTATCTCTCTGCTGTGCCAACCTGTATAAATCATTTTCTCCCTCCTTACTGTCCAACCTATCATACAAGTCATCATACGCTCTCTGTTTGGCCTTTGACACTGCTACTTTCGCCTTACGCTGTGTCTCCCTGTACTCCTGTATACTCTCTTCTGTCCTCTCAATGTCCCTTTTTTTCTTAGCTAACCTCTACCGTTGTACACACTCCTGCACTTCCTCATTCCACCATCAAGTCTCCTTATCTACTTTCCTTCCAGAGGACACACCACGTACTCTCCTACCTGTCTCCCTGATCACATTTGCTGTGGTTGTCCAGTCATCTGGAAGCACTTCCTGACCACTTAAAGCCTGTTTCAACTCCTTCTTGAAGACAACATGACACTCTTCCTTTTTCAGCTTCCACCACTTTGTCTTCTGCTCTGCCTTTGCCTTCTTCACCTTCCTCACCATCAGCGTCATCCTGCCCACCACCATTCTATGCTGTTTGGCAACACTCTCACCAACTACTACTTTGCAGTCACTGACTTCCTTCAAACTGTATCGTCTACACAAGGCGTAGTCTACCTGTGTGCGCCTACCTCCGCTTTTATAAGTCACCCTATGCTCCTGTCTCTTCTGGAAGAAAGTATTTACCGCAGCCATTTCCACCCTTTTTGCAAAATCTATCAACATCTGTCCTTCTGTGTTCCCGTCCTGGATTCCAAACCTGCCCATCACTTCCTCGTCCCCTCTGTTGCCTGCACCAACACGTCCATTGAAGTCTGCCCCAATGACCACTCTTTCACCTCTGGGGGTACTCTGCATCACTTCATCTAACTCACTCCAGAATCTCTCTTTCTCTTCTGGCTCACATCCTGCCTGTGGGGCATAAGCACTAACAACATTGAACATCACGCCTTCAATTTCTAACTTGAGACTCATCACTCTATCTGACACTCTTTTCACTTCTAGAACATTCCTGACCAACCACTCCTTCAGTATGACTCCTACTCCATTTCTCTTCCCATCCACACCATGATAAAACAGCTTAAACCCTGCTCCTAAGCTTCTAGCTTTGCTACTTTTCCAGCTGGTCTCCTGAACACAAAGCATGTCCATCTTCGTCCTCTGCATCATGTCAGCCAGCTCTCTCTCTTTTTCTTTCATAGTTCCAACATTTATGTATATGTACTGTATATGTGCTAAATACTATAACGCATGATAATGTTTTTGTAAAATACATTAAAGGTCAGTGAATGTAAGTTGTAATTTATGTAAGCTTGTTAGAACGCATTGTAAGACCTCACTGTGAAATGACAGGCTCATTGAATAACGAACATCATTTGCGTTTTTCATGCGCTCAACCCTGTATGCTCATCTGCATCCTGTTGCCATAGTGATTCTTCCATGGTATTGTCTCCGGGTAACTTCATTAAAAAGTACATTATCGGTTTTGCTCAGGACTCATCTTCTAGAAACTAAATATAGGTTCAAATATGGTGATTTTTTTTCACTTTGCTCTAGACCTAACAGTCTGTAATGCGAGGCACTCACACACACAAGGCTTCTGAAGTTCACGCTTTCACACTTTCGGTATGAAGAGGGGTTCACACAGTTTTGAAACTGAACCCATTTGTTTTTGTGATCAGACTGAAGTCTTCTTAAGTGTTACTGAGTAATATCTGTTTGGGAATATAATATTTAAATCAATAGTGTATCTACATGTTATTCAGAGTGATGGGTGCATTAGAGGTGCACCGGTATTGGTTATATTTACAGCATTGTGCAATGCTTAAATATATCGAATATTACATAATATATAATATTTCCCCCAGTGCAGCAAACTGGGTTATCAAAGGCCGGCCATGTCTCTCGCTGTCTATGGTGAAAGGCATGTTAAAGAACCATTGCTGACTTTTGAAAAGAATAGGCTGCAAAGCCATCAGCGTGTTTCTGTGTCTTTGCTGAAGGGTTGTGTCAGGAAGGGCATCCGACGTAAAACCTATGCCAAATCCAATGTGGGAATCATTTGCTGTGGCAACCCCTGAAAAAGTGAAAAAGCCGAAAGGAAATCTCATATAATATACAGTATAATATTTCCCTCTAAATCACTGGTCCCTCATGTCAAGCTTAAGATAACAAGCTGATTTATTCAGTGAGCGACATGCTAGATAAAAACTGTTTTCAAGAAGCCACCAGGGCTAACATGTTCAAGAAAATGGGTGTAGTTTACCTAATTGTACCAGATAGGATAGAGTCTTATGGAGACAGTGAGACGTCACATTCTGGTGACTCTGAGACGATAATGGCTTGTGCAGCTAACATTTTGCCAACTCGGCTTTCCTGTCATCAGTACGTTTAGGCGCACAAAACAAATATTTTCTTTAATTTGTTTGTGCAGCTCAGCACCGACCGATGCATGGAGTCAGTGACGTAGCCCAGCCAATGTAACGAGTTTGCATCAGTACCAAACTGGAACAGCCAATGAGGAAGGCAACATCTAAGCATGTCTCTAAGCATGCCCAGTGTTGCAAGTCTTACACGTACTTTGAAAATGGGCAGGGACCGATGATGCCTTAAGGAACCGCTGAGCCATGTCCTACATGATGGTTTTAAATGACTAGTAACACTAATTCACCCTTTTAATAACATACACTATCGTGGAAATAGAAAACTCAGAAAGGCCATTATTTATTTTGTACTCTTTAAATTTCAGTATTATTATTTACATGCAATTAGTATACAGGGATCCTCACTTTCCATGGTTAATGGGAACCGAGGACACACCCCCCCCCCACCGCGTGCGCGCACAACTGCCGATTTCCGTGAAGTAGGATTGACCCCATTTACTGACGTATACGTACATGTGTATGTGTATATAATATCAATAAATACATATTCAATTCTATAAATGCTTATAATAATTAAACATTCAAAAAGAATGCATAAAATGTAAATAAAATATAAATACACACACACACACACACACACACACACACACACACACACACACACACAGAGAGATGCGCACCTCACATAAAAATATAAGTAATTTTATTGGGAGGTTTTGGGTTGTTTTTTGTTTTTGTTTGTTTCGGTTGTTTTGAGGCTTTTTCCTGAATTTTTTATTTTTCAATGAATATTTTTGAAAAGCTCGCGATGTACTGAAGCCGCAGAAACTGAAGCATGAAGTATCAAGGGATCACTGTATCATTATTCCACATGTCCTTCATTTTAGTAAATGACCGTCCTTTAACCTATTAAGTGGCATTGGTGCTGTATTTCTGTTTATCAACTACAGGATCTCTTGTCTCATATTGTGGAATTGTCCTGTTATTCTCACATTTTCTCTGGTTTTCTCAAGGGTTTCTAGTTTTCTCTATTCCATACAAAAAGAATGGAGTTAAATGAACGGGTGACTTGGAGGTGCCCTCTTGAGCAAATGTATGAATCTGCATGCATGGTGCTTTGGCATTCCATCCAGAGGTGTATTCCTGCCTCACGCCCCACTTTGCTAGGACAGGCTCTGTATCCTCCTCAACCCTATCCAGGATAAACCAGTTACTGAAAATGAATGGAAACATGCTCTCTAATTTTATTGCAAATTTTGCATTAATCAAAAGCTTGAAAAATAAATAACTAAATAAATAAACTTGTTTTTGTATGCCATGTCCATATAGTATGACTGTGAGACACATGTCTGCATTTGGGTTGCTTTATCCTGTGGTTAAGCCAAACCAGCTTCACGCACATACAAGTAATGACTCCTCTGGAATGTGGATGACTGTATGTACTAGAGCAGCTGTTCTTATTGATGCTTGTCCTGTGTCGCTTTATTCTGCTCTTCTGGTTATGAAGTACTGTACCTTATTCTTCTTGATTCTTACATTTTTTTAATTCAGACTTTCAAGAACTTCCAAGTTTTACATTAATCACTTTCTCACTCATTTGCCAAACATAGTAGTATTGTGTGGAGACTTGTGCCTATCCCAGCCGATGTTAGGCAAAGGCATGGTACACTCTAAATACCATACCAAATGAGCTTTCCAACCCCAACACACACCCATCACACTCATACCTAGCCTAATGTGCATGTCTTTGAGCTGTGGAAGGAAACCGGAACACTCAAAGGAAACCCACACACATGGGGAGAACATGAAAACTCCACAGTGAATTGAACCACAGGACGTTCCGACTGTGAGGTGGACATGCTAACCACTATACCAAATACAGATGTGTATATAAGTCATATAACATTTAATTGATGAGTCATTACATCTTTAATGTAGTTACTGCTGATGGCATTATTGTATTTTTCTAAATAATATATGACTAAAAACATACTAACCTATGGCACCAGCTTAAGAAACGTACGCATCAATGGGTAGTACTACACTGATGCATGTCACTTTCACTCTGTCCCCAGGAAAGACACCAGTCCTGAGGATAAGTGTTCCTTTAGAGCAGACATGGGAAAATGAGGGTCTCTTTTCAATTGCTACCTGACATCCTGGTTATTTCTAATGCACCTTTTATACTCGAATGTACAGAGGTTTCTTTCATAATGTATGATAATTGCTGCTGAGCGAGTGCACACGGTGTAATGTAGTGTGCATAATCACAGCGTTGATATCTTGCGGAGATATAACAATAAAGTGCAATACTTTTCTCATATAAAAGGTCAGTGTTCCACAGAAACCAAAAATATTAACCAGTAAAAGATTATGCTATATCAGAACACACACGCACACACACACACACACACACACACACACACACACACACACACACACACACACACACACACACACACACACCCACACACACATATTCATTCATTCATTCATTCAATTCATTTTCTGAACTGCTTAATCCATATTGGCATCTCGAGGAGGCTAGAGCCCATTTATCCAACTCTGAAGTACACCCTGGTTGGCTTGCTAGGCCACTGCGAAAGCAACACTCACAGAACCATTCACACCCACACAAAAATTCACACACAAAAATAGCGTTGATGTATTACCACATTTTCTGTAGTATGAAGATATACACACACACACACACACACACACACACACACACACACACACACACACACTACACAAAAAAGTTAAAGATATTTGTCAAAAAAACTGAAATTAAGGCCTATTCACAAAACCGAAAAAAATATCTAGAAAATTTCCAAATATCCTTAACTTTTTTTTTGTAGTGTTTTTTCTCTCTCTCTCTCTCTCTCTCTCTATATATATATATATATATATATATATATATATATATATATATATATATATTTATTCTTTCTTCCTTTCAGCTTTTTCCCTTTCTCGGGAGTCGCCACAGTGAATCATTTGATTCACATATTTGATTTGGCAGAGGTTTTTACGTCGGATGCCCTTCCTGTCACAACCCTTTTAGCAAGGGACAGAAATACGCTGACGACTTTGCAGCTACTCTTTACGAAAGTCAGCAATGGTTCTTTTACATGCCTCTCACCATAGACAGTGAGAGACATGGCACGCCTGTGATAACCCAGTTAGCTGCCCTTGGGGGGGTAGTGACAACCCTGTGGGGACTCGAACCACTAGACCCCCACTGCCCCTATATATATATATATATATATATATATATATATATATATATATATATATATATATATATATACATATATATATATATATGTCCACTATAATAGTATGTATGTATATGTGTGTGTGTGTGTGTGTGTGTGTGTGTGTGTGTGTGTGTGTGTCTGTGTAGCACAGGTTCCACCATCATACTTAGGTCATGGAAGCATAGTGATTGGTGTGATGATGTATTCTTATCAGGCTGTCACTTTCACGTGATGTCATGTCTTAAATACCATCTGGTGAGCTTCAGTTGAGTGGATACACCAGGTCCCTGAAGTACTCAAGACTTCAACAGGGATGGCTTTAGTGTTCTTAGAAATCTGAATTATTAGCTGAATTGTGTTTTTTTAAACACACAGAATTAAACACAAGACATTGTTTTTATAGGAAATATCAACAGTAATTACAGGATATTCATGGAACAAAGGCCATTGTTATGAATGCTTCCCTCTATTAGAATCTTTATAGCTGCATTTAAAATGTATACGTCATTTTTGTTTCTTTCTTTCTGTTGCTGACTACACAGCATTAAAGCACAACAGCTGTCTCCAAAACGTTCATTTAATCATCAGTTATTATTGATAAGCACATCCTGGAAGGTCCTTTCTGAGACACACACACACACACACACACACACACACACACACACACACACACACACACACACTGTCTGTCTGACTGGCATCCCTTTTAGCTAGCATATTAACATATATATATATATATATATATATATATATATATATATATATATATATATATATATATATATATATATATTTATACTAGTATAGTATAATTATTTTATATTACTATTATTATTATTACATATATGTAGAATTTAATTTCTTTAAACACACATATCTATTTATTTTTCTATTAATCTATTTATCCATCTATCTATATATCTATATGTCTGTGGTGGCCTGGTGGTAAAGCTGCTGGATCACTAATCCCAAGGTTAGGGGTTCAAGCCCCACTCTCCATGGGTTGTCACTGTCCCCCCAGTACAGCTAATTGGGTTGTCAAAGGCCGGCCATGTCTCTCGCTGTCTATGGTGAGAGGTTCATGTAAAAGAACCATTGTTGACTTTCGACAAGAGTAGGCTGCAACGGCGTCAGCATGTTTCTGCCCATATGATAGCCTGGTGAGCTGTCCAGGGTGTACTCTTCCCTCACCCAGAGTCGGCTGAGATGGGCGCCAGCCTCCCGCGACCCAAATTAGGATTAAACGTTACAGAAAGTAAATGAATGCCTGTTTTTACTTGTTGTGTAATGATTCTCTTTGCCCACAAGAGGGCATTTTCAACATTGCCAGTCCCATGTATGTGCACCTTCACTAAGTTTCAGAGAAAATAGTTCATAGAATTAATGTTCATGTCCATGAGGGGAATGGGGTTCTGTTTTACTGCACTATGTATTATTTACACCGATAAACAAGGATTGCTGTATTACTTGCACATTAGAGTAAATAGTGGGTAATTTTTATAAGATGGAAAATCACAGAGTGAATTATCTACAAGGTTTAAAAACATATTTAATAAATTAAACATTTTTTTTTTAATGGTAACACAAGGAAGCCAGATACAGGCAACAGGTAGAGATCAGTCATCTAATCTGATAGTACACTATTTTTTTTAAATAAAGAACTAAAACCTTCACTTTTTGTTGAACATAGAAACAATGTTTTCTTCTTTTACTTGTTTTAAAGACCTATCACCTAAAAGTATATACCGTACCTCCAAGGTGTCAATCCGAAGTCTCATGGAAAAGGTGAGGTGAAGCACCTTCAAGTTACCATGACCTGTATTACTGAGAATCTACACAGACATGCATATACCGTATATATTTTAGCTACTTATAGACTGCAGTTGGCAGTAGTGGCCTGGTGGTAAAGGTGCTGGATAACTGATCCCAAGGTTGGGGGTTGAAGTCCCACTCTCACCGGGTTGTCACTGCCCTCCCCAGTGCAGCTAACTGGGTTATCAAAGGCCGACCATGTCTCCCACTGTCTATGGTACGAGCTTCATGTAAAAGAACCATTGCTGACTTTTGACTAGATTAGCTGCATAAACGTCAGCGTGTTTCTGCCCTGCGATGGCCTGGTGAGTTGTCCACGGTGTACTCTGCCCTCGCCCGGAGTCGGCTGGGATGAATGCCGGCCTCCCTGCAACCCTAATTAGGGTTCAGCGGTTACAGGAAATGAATGAATGAGCAGTCTGCAGTCAAAGGTCTGAATTCAGAGGAAATGCTACTTACAGCTTTATAGGAATTCCTTGCACAGCAAAGAGCAGCTGTGCCTATGACAGCTTGATATTTCTAGACATGCACCAGTAATACATACACCACTGGATGGCAGACTTTACCTTTGTGTGCACTGTAGAACTAGCGTTTGCTGGGGGATCTCATTCAGCTGTAAGATTTCAGATGCCCTAAAAAAAAAAATCAAGCACCTCATGCAACACATTCATACTCGAAACCTCTTCCAATATGTGTAAATACTGACATTTCCATAGTTTACTCAATCAGTGCTGTTCTCTGGATAACCTTGCACAGTTATGACTGCAACAACCCTCATTATCTTTCCTATACTATTACTGTATTTCTATAAGCATAAATTGGGTGGCACGGTGGGGTAGCGATTAGCACGTCCGCCTCATAGCAAGAAGGTCTTAGGTTCTACTTCTAGCCTGGGTGTCTATGTGTGGAGTTTGCATGTTCTTTCCGTGCTTGCGTGGGTTTCCTCTGGGTACTTCAGTTTCCTCCTACAGTTCAAAAACATGCACAGTAGGTTAACTAGCTGTTCCAAATCACCTCTAGGGGGAGTGTGAGTATGAATGGTTGTGTGAGTGTTAGCTTTGTAATGGTATGAAAGCTGTCCAGGGTGTACCCAGCCCTCGCCCGGAGTCAGCCGAGATGGGCGCCATCCTCCCTGCGACCCTAATTAGGATTAAGTGGTTCTGAAAATGAATAAATTAATGAATGTCATAAATTGGTGGGGCCGGTGGTGTAGTGGTTAGGGTGCTGGTGCTCATGATCGGGAGGTTGTGGGTTCGAATCCCAGTTAGACCCCCACTGTGCTAAGACCCCTGGGCAAGGTCTTAACCACAAGTGTACCTCTGTTCACCCAGCAGTATAAATGGGTACCAGTAAAAATATACTGGGAAGGTAACCTGCGGTGGACTAGCGTCCCATCCAGGAGGAGTTGAACTCCTGGTCGCTTCACGCTACTGAAATCGGGGATAAGCACCGGCCTGATGAGCCACTAGGCTCGGGTGTAAAAACCCAACAGACTTATAAATTGGTGAAGCTATGCATTGCAATGAGGTACATTCCATATTCATCTAAATACAGTCATAGAGCAATTTAATGCCAAATTAGTCACGACTGATTCATCTATGGCCTGTTAGTTTTGTAATATGATGCATGACTTATTTACGTAGGTCAATGGCTTGCTGTCAGCAGTGGTGGTCTAGTGGATAGGGCGCAGGATCACTGATCCTAAGGTTGGGGGTTCGAGTCTCCACAGGGTTGTCACTGTCCCCCTCAGTGCAGCTAACTGGTTTATCAAAGGCGGGCCATGTCTGTCACTGTCTATGGTGAGAGGCATGTAAAAGAACCATCGCTGACTTTCGTAAAGAGTAGCTGCAAAGCTCTCAGCGTGTTTCTGTTCCTTGCTAAAAGGGTTGTGACAGGAAGGGCATCCGACGTAAAAATCTGCCAAATCAAATGTGTGAATCAGATGACTCGCTCTGGCGACTCCCGAGAAATGGAAAAAAACGAAAGAAAGAAAGAAAATAGATTGCTGTCAGCGTATTTCTGCCATGATGTGGCATGGCAAGACTAGTATGAAGTGGTTCAAAAAATGAATGAATGAATAAATTATCTTATAAAACTCATGAAAGACAAAAACAATGTTTATAGTTAGCATTATATTATAAACAAAAATCTAACTAAATAGAAATCATTCACTCACTCATTTGACGAATAGTTTAATCCTTTTAAGGGCTAAAGAAGCTGGAGCCTATCTCAGCCCACAATGGGTGTAGGCAGGGTGCACAGCTTGCCAGACCATTGCTGGGCCAACACATACAACCATTCACACTTGCACCTAGGGCAGTGCTTCTCAATTATTTTCAGTGGCGCCCCCTCTAGGAAGAAAAAACATATCACACCCCCAAAGCCCCTCCAGCAACTATAATATAGTATTATTTGTCTATAAAATCGTTATTAGTACACCTCTGCATAACATTGTATCTTTCTTAACAATAAAAACAAAAAAGAAAGAAATATAGTTCAACTTACAAGAAAGAAAAACTTTATTAACATTTTTAATCTGTAATAGAAAAGATTTAAAGTTCACCAATGTGCCTGAAATAAAAAAGACATCCTTATTTTAACTCATTTATATTATTTATGTCTGAATATCTCCGTCTCTCGCCACCTTTCTCTTCATTCCTGTTACAAATTTTTCCATGTTGTTTCTTGAAGGGTTGTTGATTGCGCTTCATATCGTTTGCTTGTGCTACAAACCGCTACACCATAGCGCGACACTTAAAGCGCCACTGCCAAATACTGGAGTAGAGGTGCAATTACACTTAATTCTTGTATACTATTCCAGAAAAGCATGTTCCCCAGGGTCATGCGCGCTCCCCGGCATCACACCGTGTCCCCACTGGCCCCACTATTTGAGAAGTACTGACCTAGGGGCAATCTGGAACAGCCACTTAACCCACTGCATGTTTTTTGTACTGTAGAAGGAAAATGAAGTACCTGGAGGAAACCCACAAAAGTATGAAGAGTACATGAAAACTCCACAGAACCACAACCTTACTGAGTCTGGGACTTTATCCCAGCACTTTCGTGCTATGAGGTGAATGTGCCATCCACTATACCACCGTGCCATAAACAGGGACATTCCCTGGAAGCTGGTGTTTTTTCCAGTACCGTATTCCAAACAAACAATTTTTTAACACTTTTTGGGTCAGACCTTCTGAGTACAGTGATATACATAAAGATATATAGATATACATAAACACAAATGCAAGGAAAGTTAACTTTTACTGAACACAAATATCAACAATTGTAATATTCTTCTGTGAGTAAGTTTACTACTTCTGTTAGTAAAAATAACTTCTTCTTTTTTGTCCTCAAGATTGGACAGCACATGTTAGAGGTTTTGGAGAGAAAGTCAAAGAGGCAAGATTAAGATGGTTTGGACATGTACAGAGGAGGGATAGTGAATCTATTGGTAGTAGGATGCTGAGGTTGGAAGGCCTAGAGGAAGACCAAAGAAGAGATTGATGGATGTGGTGAATAAGGACATGAAGGTAGTTGGTGTAAGAGAAGAAGATGCAGAGGATAGGGTGAGATGGAAGCAGATGATTTGCTGTGGTGACCCCTGAAGGGAACAGCCAAAAGGAAAAGAAGAAGAAGATTGTCCCACAGTCTCTGAAATTGTCTTGCTGAAATGTTCGAGCACTATGGCAGTGCAGGACTTTTTGGAGGTTTTCTTGTATGTACTTCCATTTTCAAATCGCTCAATGGAGTTCAAAACTTAACTTAGGCTGTAATATAACATCATCATCATCATCATCATCATCATCATCATCATCATCATCATCATCATCATCATCATCATTACCATCATTATTCATTATCATCATCATCTTTCTTCCGCTTATTCCGGGGTCAGGTCATGGGGGTAGTAGCCTAAGCAATGAGGTCCAAGCAATTATTATTGATCTGTAGTGAGAACAGAAAACAAGTGCAGGAAAATCTAGAGAGGTGGAGGTATGCCCTGTAAAGGAAAGGACTGAAGGTTAGCCTCAGTAAAACAGAATACATTGTGTCTGACAAAGTCAGAGAGGCTAGATTGACATGGTTTGGACATGTACAAAGGAGGGATAGTGAGTATATAGAGGAAGACCAAACAGAAGATTTATGGATGTGGTGAAGGAGGACATGAAGGTAGTTGGAGGCAGATGATTCGCTGTGGCGACCCCTGAAGGGAAAAGCCGAAAGGAAAAGAAGAAGATTATTATTATTATTATTATTATTATTATTATTATTATTATTATTATTATTGTTGTTGTTGTTGTTGTTGTTGTTATTGTTGTTGTTATTTTAAGCCATTCCTTTGTTGATTTGCCTGTGTATGTCGAATAATTTTGCTGTTTTCTCCAATACTGTCCACCCCTTCTTTAAGCTCAATTTTTTTTTTTTTTACAAATTGTCAACCGAGAATTAACAGGGTGTAGCTGCCATTTTATTCAAATGGAAGGCAGAACTTTTTAATTCTTAGTTGACGAGATTATTTCACATTATCTTCAAGCACACTTTGAGCACCAGAATTAAAATTAGTGAAATCAATGACTGCAGGCTACCTGTCCCAGTTAGTAAAGTGCACTATGCTTTCAATTCAGTTTAACTAAGTTTTATTAGTACTGCGCTTTTTACATTTGACATTTTCGCAAAGCAGCTTTACACAGTAAAACAGTGAAAGTAGGGGCTGACAAGGTATAAAGGAATTTAAACATTTTTTATGATCCTACATATCCCTAATGAGCAAGATGATGGCAAGGAAAAACTCGGTCAATAGTTGCAAGGAAGAAACCTTGAAAGGGACTGGGCCCAGAATGGAAACTCATCCTCACTTGGGTGAAACCAGAAGGAGACAAACCATATATATCTTCTTCTTCTTGTTCTTTCGGCTTTTCCCTTCAGGGGTCGCCACAGTGAATCATCTGCCTCCATCTCACCCCATCCTCTGCATCTTTTTCTCTTACACCAACTGCCTTCATGTCCTCCTTCACCACATCCATGAATGATCTCTTTGGTCTTCCTCTAGGCCTTCTGCCTGGTAGTTCCAACCTCAACATCCTACTACCAATATACTCACTATCCCTCCTCTGTACATGTCCAAACCATCTCAATCTAGCCTCTCTGACTTTGTCTCCAAAATGTCTTACATGTGCTGTCCCTCTGATGTGCTCATTCCTGATCCTATCCGTCCTTGTTACTCCCAAAGAGAACCTCAGCATTTTCATCTCTGCTACCTCCAGCTCTGCCTCCTGTCTTTTCCCCAGGGCCACTGTTTCTAAACCATACAACATCGCTGGCCTCAACACCATTTTGTACACTTTTCCTTTCGTTTTTGCCGATACCTTCCTATTGCACATCACATCGGACACTTTTCTCCAACCATTCTAACCTGCCTGCACACGCTTCTTCACCTCTTTTCCACTCTATCCATTGCTCTGGACTGTTGAGCCTAGATACTTAAAATCCTCCACCTTCCTTATCTCTGCTCCCTGTAACATCACTGTTCCTCTTGGGTCCTTGTCATTCATACACATGTATTCTGATTTACTGAGGCTAACCTTCATTCCTCTCCTTTCCAGGGCATACCTCCACCTCTCTAGATTTTCCTCCACTTGTTCTCTGCTCTCATTACAGAACACAATGTCATCTGCAAACATCATAATCCATGGAGATTCTTGTCTAACCTCATCTGTCACCCTGTCCATCACCATCGAAAACAAGAAGGGGCTCAGAGCTGATCCTTGATACAGTCCCACCCCCACCTTGAATTCTTCAGTCACGCCGACAGCACATCTCACCACTGTCTTACATCTCTCAAACATATCCTGCACCACTCTAACATACTTCTCTGCCATTCCAGACTTCCTCATGCAATATCACAGTTCTTCTCTTGGCACCCTGTCATATGCTTTCTCCAGATCCACAAAGGCACAATGCAGCTCCCTGTGACCTTCTCTGTACTTCTCTATTAACATCCTCAAAGCAAACACTGCATCGGTGCTCTTTCTTGGCATGAAACCAAACTGTTGTTCACAAATGCTGACCTCTGCCCTTCGTCTAGCTTCCACTATTCTTTCCCATAACTTCATCGTATGTCTCATCAACTTTATCCCTCTGTAGTTGCCACAGCTCTGAACGTCTCCCTTGTTCTTAAAAATGGGCACCAGCACGCTTCTCCTCCATTCCTCCGGCATCTGCTCACTCTCTAAGAGCTTGTTGAATGTTCTTGTCAGGAAATCTACTGCTACCTCTCTTAGACACTTCCATACCTCCACCAGTATATCATCAGGACCAACTGGATTTCCACTCATCATCCTTTTCAGTGCCCTCCTCACTTCACCCTTACTAATCCTTGCTACTTCTTTTCTATCTCTCTGCTGTGCCAAGCTGTATAAATCATTTTCTCCTTCCTTACTGTCCAACCTATCATACAAGTCATCATACGCCCTCTGTTTGGCCTTTGACACTGCTACTTTCGCCTTACGCTGTGTCTCCCTGTACTCCTGTATACTCTCTTCTGTCCTCTCAATGTCCCTTTTTTTCTTAGCTAACCTCTACCGTTGTACACACTCCTGCACTTCCTCATTCCACCATCAAGTCTCCTTATCTACTTTCCTTCCAGAGGACACACCACGTACTCTCCTACCTGTCTCCCTGATCACATTTGCTGTGGTTGTCCAGTCATCTAGAAGCACTTCCTGACCACCCAAAGCCTGTTTCAACTCCTCCTTGAAGACAACACGACCCTCTTCCTTTTGCAGCTTTCACCATTTTGTCTTCTGCTCTGTCTTTGCCTTTTTCACCTTCCTCACCATCCTGCACACCACCATCCTATGCTGCTTGGTAACACTCTCACCCACTACTACTTTGCAGTCACTGACTTCCTTCAAACTGCATCATCTACACAAGATGTAGTCTACCTATGTACTCTTACCTCCGCTTTTATAAGTCACCCTCTGCTCCTGTTTCTTCTTTAAGAAAATATTCACCACCATTTCGATCCTTTTTGCAAAATCTATCAACATCTGTCCTTCTGTGTTCCTGTCCTGGATACCAAACCTGCCCATCACTTCCTCGTCCCCTCTGTTTCCTGCACCAACATGTCCATTGAAGTCTGCCCCAATGACCACTCTTTCACCTCTGGGGGTACTCTGCATCACTTCATCTAAGTCACTCCAGAATCTCTCCTTCTCTTCTAGCTCACATCCTGCCTGTGGGGCATAACCACTAACAACATTGATCATCACACCTTCAATTTCTAACTTGAGACTCATCACTCTGTCTGACACTCTTTTCATTTCTAGAACATTCCTGACCAACCCTTCCTTCAATATGACTCCTACTCTATTTCTCTTCACATCCATACCATGATAAAACAGCTTAATCCCTGCTCCTAAGCTTCTAGTTTGCTACCTTTCCACCTGGTCTCCTGAGCACACAGTATGTCCATCTTCCTCCTCTGTGTCATGTCAGCCAGCTCTCTATCTTTTTCTTTGCATAGTTCCAACATTCAAAGTCCCTCCTCTCAGTCCTAGACTCATGCCATTCCTCTTCTCTTTCTGCCTACAGACACGCCTCCCACCTCTCCTTCTTCGACCAACAATAGTCCAATTTCCATCAGCACCCTGTTGGTTAACAGCACTGATGGCGGTCGTTGTTAACCCGGGCCTCGACCGATCCGGTATGGAGGTAATATTTGTGATTTGTATGATAAAGTTTTGCATTGGTTTTACGTCGGATGCTTTTCCTGACACAACCTTCTGCATTTATCTGGGCTTGGAACCGGCGTAAGGTGGAGAGACACTGGTTTGTGCCCACCCCCTCATGGCTGCATTTCTGCAGAGATCATTACATATACATATATATATATATATATATATAAGGATGTTAATAGAGAAGTACAGAGAAAGTCAGAGGGAGGTGCATTGTGCCTTTGTAGATCTGGAGAAAGCATATGACAGAGTGCCGAGAGAGGAACTGTGGTATTGCATGAGGACGTCTGGAGTGGCAGATAAGTATGTTAGAGTGGTGCAGGACATGTCTGAGAGATGTAAGAGAGTGGTGAGGTGTGCTGTCGGTGTAACAGAAGAGTTCAAGGTGGAGGTGGGACTGCATCAAGGGTCAGCTCTAAGCCCCTTCCTGTTTGCTATGGTGATGGACAGCCTGACAAACGAGGTTAGACAAGATTCCTCATGGACGATGATGTTTGCAGATGACTTTGTAATCTGTAGTGAGAGCAGAGAACAAGTGCAGGAAAATCTAGAGAGGTGGAGGTATGCCCTGGAAAGAAAAGGAATGAAGGTTAGCTTCAGTAAAACAGAATACATGTGTGTAAATGACAAGGACACTAGAGGAATGGTGAGGTTAAAGGGAGCAGAGATAACAAAGGTGAAGATTTTTAAGTACTCAGGCTCAACAATCCAGAGCTATGGAGAGTGTGGAAAAGAGGTGAAGAAGCGTCTGCAGGAAGGTTGGAATGGTCGGAGAAAAGTGTCAGTGTGATGTGTGATCGGAAGGTATTGGTAAGTATGAAAGGAAAAGTGTACAAGACGGTGTTGAGGCCAGAGATGTTGTATGGTTTAGGACCAGTGGCACTGTGGAAAAGACAGGAGGCAGAACTGTAGGTAGCAGAGATGAAAATGTTGAGGTTCTCTTTAGGAATAATGAGGACGGATAGGATCAGGAATGAGTACATCACAGGGACAGCACATGTAAGAGGTTTTGGAGACAAAGTCAGAGAGGCTAGATTGAGATGGTTTGTACATGTACAGAAGAGGGATAGTGAGTACTGTATATTGGTAGTAGGATGCTGAGGTGGGAACCGCCAGGCAGAAGGCCTTGAGGAAGACCAAAGAGAAGATTTATGGATGTGGTCAAAGAGGACATGAAGGTAGTTGGAGTAAGGGAAGACGATGCAGAGGATAGGGTGAGATGGAGGCAGATGATTTGCTGTGGCGACCCCTGAAGGGAACCGCCGAAAGGAAAAGGAGATATCTATATATCTTAAAATTCTTATCTTTATTGTCTTTATGCTTTAACTTTTCAGTGATCTTCATTTTAGTGTGTTATGGTCTCAGAAAAGGGTTGCGCATGGCTCTAACACTCATCTATGAAAAAGGTTTATAGTTCACAGATTTCTCGTGCTCTAGTGCTCTCGTGCACTAGTGTCTTCCCTGTGAACAATAAAGCACAGCCGTTTACATAGATGAAATGGGGAAATCATACATGGAAATCGAACTAAACCTTGGACTGCTTGAACACAGAGCTGAGAGATCAAGAGGCTTTTTATCCCTGATCCTAGTGGCTCATTCGACCAGTGCTTATCCCCGCTTTCCATAGCGTGAAGCAACTAGGAATTCAACTCCTCCTGGATGGGATGCCAGTCCATCACAGGTTATCTTCCCAGTATATTTTTACTGGTAACCATTTATACTGCTGGGTAAACAGAGGCACACTTGTGGTTAAGACCTTGTCCACGGGTCTTAGCACAGTGGGGTCTAACTGGGATTTGATCACACAGCCTCCTGATCATGAGCCCAGCACCATAACTTCTACGCCGTTGGTAAATGTCAGTTGTCAAAGTGGTCAGTGGTGCCTTGGTGCTTAAGGCTTTGGATTTTACTTATCACAAGGTTGGCAGTTCAAGTCCCACTACCACCAAGCTGCCACTGTTGGGCCCTTGAGCGAGGCCATTAACCTTCAACTGTTCAGTTGTATAAATGAAATAAAATGGAAGTAGCTGTGGATGAGGATGTCTGCCAAATGTTTAAATGTAAAAGGTACTCTTACTTTAATGTTTGCTTTGAAGAGCATTGGCTTTGTCTGGTGTGCCTCCCATTCACATAAAATTTGTCCACTGTCTTTACGAATGGTGATGTGTTCACATTCACTTCAACAGCTGCAATACTTAAGAATTGTTTTTGCTTCAGCTGCACAACAGTGATTGGGATTTAACTCACTGAGTAATTATTTATGTTAAATATGTAAGTCACATTTTAATGAACTTTATTCTCACCTGGTACTAATTTTATGGACCAGAATGTGAGAAAAAACGTAAAGGTGTGCTTATCTGTCCTGCATTATTCATTCTGTAACTGCTTAATCCTAATTAGGGTCACGGGGAGGCTGGCACCCATCGCAGCTACTCTGGGCGAGGGCAGAGTACATCTTGAACAGTTCACCAGGCTATCACAGGCAGTAACATGCTGATGGCTATGCAGCTACTCTTGTCGAAAGTCAACAATGGTTCTTTTACATGAACCTCTCACCATAGACAGTGAGAGGCATGGCCCGCCTTTAAGAACCCAGTTAGCTGTACTGGGAGGACAGTGATAACCCGTAGAAAGTGGGGCTTGAACCCCCAACATTACAATCAGTGATCCAGCACTTTTACCACCAGTCCACCACAGACATATAGATAGACATATAGATCAGGGGTGTTAAACTTGTGCCACAAAGGGCCATGTGGCTGCAGGTTTTATGTTTCAACCAAGCAGTAGCACACGTGACTTGGCTCATTCAAATAAGTGATAAGAGTCTTAAGGAAGTTGATTGTTCAGTCTTTGTACAGAGCATACAGATTGACCAATCAACTGCCTGAAGACTCTTATCAGTTGTTTGAATGAGCCAAGTCAGGTGTGCTGCTGCTTGGTTGAAACAAAAACCTGCAGCCACATGGCCCTTTGTGGCACGAGTTTGACACCTCTGAAATAGATAGATGAATAGATTAACAGATAAATGAATAAATAAATAAATAGATATGTGTGTTTTAAGTGATTAAATTCATACATATGTGTAATAATAATATTATAAAACAGTTATATATTATGTATTAATATTCTAGCTAAAAGGGATGCCAGTCAGATAAGTCAGACAGACAGACTCTGTGTGTGTGTGTGTGTGTGTGTGTGTGTCAGAGAGAGAGAGAGAGCAAGAGAGAGAGAGAGAGAGAGAGAGAGAGAGAGAGAATCAGAGTGTGTGCTACTTTGCTCAGCAGTGGGTGGTATATGGAGCACCTGAGTCATCATGAGAGTAGCAACATCATAAACACAAAGATGTAGAAAGGTCAGTTATAATCCAACGTTTGATGAATATAATTATTTTAATATATCACAAAGTACATTTTACTTATGTACATGATTCACAAATGCACTGTGTCTATAAAAAGCATTGAAAGTTAATAATTGTGTTTCAGGGTGGTGGGAGTGTTTTTTTGTTTGTTTTTTTTTTTGTTTGTTTTTTTTTTTTGTTTTTTAGTTTGCATAGATTCTGACATTAATTGCAAAACTTGTACACTTTAGTTTGGAATCGATGACACGGAGCTGGACTCAGTTAAGTAGAGAATCCCTTTTCTCTGTGTGCTTTGTATGATTATTGTTTGGGCATGCCCCCGCATTCTTGCAACCACACGATGTGCACTGCAACAGACAATGCACAGGAAGTGAGACGTTATGAAATGAGCATGTGGAAACCCTGTAGCCTCTGCGCTTTTCCATATGCAAATGCATGGGTGAGTTTATGCTGATCGCATAAAGTTATATATAGCCAGAGGCTGCATTTTAGGAGGCTGCAGCCACAGTGTTTTAAGACCTCGGTCTGGTTTTGTGCCTACATTTGTTTAAGTTCCACAAAACATATCTATGTGCATTGGATGAATGCGAGCGTTCTATTGTATTTAGTTAATTAAAAACCTAAACACTGCTAATTAAAGCCTTTAATTTCTGAAAATCATATTCCAAAGCCTTACGAGAATGCTTTTACATAATACACCTGACCCCAGTGCAGCTAACTGGGTTATCAAAGGCCGACCATGTCTCTCACTGTCTATGGTGTGAGGTTCATGTAAAAGAACCATTGCTGACTTTTGACTAGATTATCTGCATAAACGTCAGCGTGTTTCTGTCCTGCAATGGCCTGGCGAGCTGTCCAGGGTGTACTCTGCCCTTGCTCGGAGTCAGCTGGGATGGGCGCCAGCCTCCCCGCGACCCTAATTATGATTGAGCGGTTACAGAAAATGAATGATGTTCGATTTGGCATAGGTTTTTACGTCGGATGCCCTTCCTGACACAACCCTTTAGTAAGAGGCCGAAACTCGCTAACGGTCTTGCAGCTACTCTTCACGAAAGTCAGCAATGGTTCATTTACATGTACTCTGCCCTCACCTGGAGTCGGCTGGAATGGGCACCAGCTTTCCCAAGACCCTAATTAGGATTAAGTGGTTACAGAAAATAAGTGAATAAATAATACACCTGTGTCTTTCTGAAAAGTTATGGTGTTTCAGAGAAGAAAGAAAACTGAGTTAAATAAGCCCAGAAGCAAGTCAGATCAGGGGAAGAACACTGACCCAAAAAATCCAAGGTAAAAGCCCACGACCCCCACGACCAAGACCAAAAAGGCACATTTAACTCTATCGTCTTAGGCATAGTTTCCATTCTATAAAGTCAAAGTGTTGGTGATTTGTTTCAGAGTAAGCCAGTTGTTTCCTGCTTGCTCTTATCAGAAACACAGTTGGTATGAGTTACGTTCAGAATCTGCTGATGAAGTGATACTTACTGATATTCATACTTTGAAATTCTTGGGTTTTTTTATATACAGTCGGCACTCTACTTACGAAATAATCACCTCCGTTACTGTATCTCTGCTTTTGAGGTCTCCTTCTGCTTCAATATCGTCCCAATTGTAGCGGGGTTTCGGCCATACTCCTTGGCGATTTCGCTCAATCGCCTCCCACTTTCGTATTTTTTTTATTATCTCCTGCTTCACTTCGATTGATAACAGAGCCCGCTTCTTCTTTTTGGTGTCACCGGGAATCACTTTCTTGGGGTCCATGATGGATAACAAAATATAACGTTGCAACGATCACTCTCAAAACACTCATGAGCCAACAGTCCTGTTTAACTCTCCTTCATGCGTGTGACAAACAGGAAGTATGGGTACAGGAATGGATACAGTTCAGCTTCCTCCTGGCCAATGGGAGGCCAGCGGGGCAGGGTGTTGGGAGACAGCCAATGAGACAGAAACTCACGCATTGTTTGAATTTTTGAATGGCGTGTTTTTTTGCTTTTCGTAAGAAGAGGCTGTTTCATATACAGAGGATGAAAATTTAGGAAGATGTTTTTCGTAACCTGTATTTTTCATATTCAGAGGTTTTAGTAAGTAGAGGGCTGACTGTATATATATATATATATATATATATATATATATATATATATATATATATATATATATATATATATATATATATATATATATTTGTTACGATTTAACTTGTTTTTGTTTATGATACTGTCATTGATATGTTCAGCATAAAATCTACATCATTCATTCATGTATTTTGAGTAACCACTTTATCTTGGCCAGAGTTGAGGAAGAACCAAGGTCATGAACACTGGAATGTGAATACATCCCACATGGCCACCAGTCTTCAAGCATCATGCACACACATTCACACACTTATTCACACCTAAAGGAAGTTTCAGAGGTGCTGGTCCACACGTACACATTTCTTTTGGGAAGTGTGTGAACACCAGTGTCAGGGGCAACCCAGAGTCATGGAGGACAATGAGACTACGGCACCACAATATGTCTGAAATAAATTCTGAATTGTATACATCATGTGGAACTGAATCCTCCTCATCACAGCATGTGTACCACAACATGCCTACCATGTTCATGCCCCAAAACCAATGGACCAGACTGCATTCTTTGACTGCCCGATCCACTTAGCACAGAGCCCCTATAGGTCCTTCCGCAGGTGGTCACCCCACAGGTGTAGCTCCCCCCCGGACAGAGTCTGGCTTCTACCCATGGTGTATAGGTCCAACAACCAGGAGGCTGGCACCCATCTCAGCCATCTCTGTGTGAGGGCAGAGTAGACCCTGGACAGCCCGCCAGGCCGTCGTAGGGAAGAAACACACTGACAACTATGCACTGACAACTCTTGTTGAAAGTCAGGAATGGTTCTTTTACATGAACCTGTCACTATAGACAGTGAGAAACATGGCCGGCCTTTGATAACCCAGTTATTCGCACCGGGGGGACAGTGACAACCTGTTGAGAGTGGGACTTGAACTCCCAACCTTAGGAGTGGCAATCCAGCACTTTTACCACCAAGACACCCCTGCCGCAATATGATGTCTAGTATGATCATTTTAATAGAGAGTAAACAGTAGGTGATGCTGGAGTTTAAAGCTAGGAATTTAACTGGAGTTGTTAAGCTAGAACTGAGATGTCACGGGTAACTCAAACTACCTGACGTCATTCTGAAAAAAAGATTTTGTCTCTTCAAAGGTAAAGTCTGGAGTAATATTACAGGGATTCCTTACTTGCCACAGTTAATGGGAACCAAGACCCCACCCCCTCACGTGCGCGATCACTGATTTCCGCGAAGTAGGATCGACCCCCCTGATTGACGTATATGTACATGTATATATGTATATAATATCAATAAATACATATTCAACGCTATAAATTCTTATAATAACAATTAAACCAAACCTTCAAAAATAATGCATAAGATGAAAATAAAATATAAATACGCACACACACACACACACACACACACACACACACACACACACACACACACACACACAGACATGCGTGGACACACTCATATGCGCACCTCACAAAAATGTAAGTAGTTTTGTTGGGGGGTTTTGGGTTGTTTTTTGTTTTGGTTTGTTTGGGTTGTTTTTTTGTTTTTTTTTTTGCATAATTGGCCTTGTTAATTGGCATTTTCCTTAACTTTCCCCCTATTTTTCCTTTAATTTCCTTATTTTTTCTTTTTCAATAAATATTTTTGAAAAACCCGTGATGCACTGAAGCCGCAGAAACTGAAGTACGAAGTCGCGAGGGCTCACTGTATAGAAATGCATTCTGATGCCAGCAAGACAATACAAAAATGCATGAGTTGATGAGGCTGATAGTAATTTTTGAAATCCGCTCAAAATTTGAGTGCTTTCTGTGAAAAAAGGGATGCGCCATCACTCAGAGTTTTGTTTCCATGCACAGATTTGCAGCTGTATAAAATGGGAAATATTGGTTTCTGATCGTTATCTTCGTATTTTCACTATCAGCAATCTTGTTCGTGGTTCATCACAGCTTCATAATATGAACCGTTTGAACTCCCACACATTTTTTTTTTTTTTTACAAGTTACTCAGACAATCGCAAGACAATTACACACAAGTCTGCAACGTGTCTTACATTAAAGTTGGATTGTTTTCATCAAACTTTCTAGGTTTTTCGTAGAGGTTTGTCATCACTGCTTATGAACACTGACTTTTTTCCACATATATAGCTTTTTATTTATATCTGATACAGTGACATTGCTGTTGATGGCGAGGGCTATAACCAATTTACAACAACAATTTGACAAGCCGAAAACGTTTTAGTTTGTAGAATATATAAGGAATCATATTTTTAATTATTTATAGTGATATTAATGAAAGTAGCAACAAAGTTAGTTAAGGTCCTGTCACCTCTTCTGCTATAAACAGTTACTTTCTTTTTGCATTAGGAAGGAAATTGCAGCTTGTCAAGTTGTTGAAATGAGAATGAAATTAAATGTAAGTCACACTGGGTAAGGGTGTCTGACAAAATGCCGTAAATGTAAATGTTTCTAAGAAACTCAGAAATGATAAAAATCCCTGCAATAGCTGTGACTGTAGAGATGATTATTAAAGTTCTTTAATATAAACATGTGTTTTATCTTGTTGATTGTACTGTCAGAGCCAAGGCTACCACTAGCTTTTGTAAGGCTCCAGTAGGGGATAAGTTTAAAATGATGAGGTAATGCATCCATCTGTTACTGTTGCACAAAAAACAGGCTTGATTGATTTGTAAACCTGAAATATGAATTAAAGAATTTAAAAATGATTGAAAATTCTAATCAAAGGCAAACAGTGAGCCTTCTTGGCATCTATAAATCCAACGGATAGAGAATTTTCTCAGAGTTGTTGACTGTAATTGGCAGTGGTGGCCCGGTGTTAAAGCTGCTGGCTTACTGATCCTATGGTTGGGGGTTCAAGCCCCACTGTCAACGGATGTCAGTGCTGTCCCATCAGCGCCGCTAACTGGGCTATCAAAGGCCAGCCATGTCTCTCATCTATCTGTGGTGTGAGGTGTGTAAAATAACCACTGCTGTCTTTCATCAAGAGGAGCTGCATAACCGTCAGCATCTTTCTGCCCTGCTATAGCCGGGTGAGCCATCCAGTATGTACTCTGCCCTTTCCCAGAGTCAGCTGAGATGGGTGCCAGCCTCCATGGGACCCTAATTAGGATTAATCGGTTGAAAATGAATGATTATTTTAAATTTAGGCCACAAAGTTCTACATGTAACATAACAAACTAAATAATGCCAACTGTCTGTCTTCCTTTCGGCTTTTTCCCTTTTACTCGGGAGTCGCCACAGCGAATCATCTGATTCGCACGTTTGATTTGGCAGAGGTTTTTTTTTTTTACGTCGGATGCCCTTCCTGTCACAATCCTTTTTAGCAAGGGACAGAAACACGCTGACGGCTTTGCAGCTACTCTTTACGAATGTCAGCAATGGTTCTTTTACATGAACCTCTCACCATAGACAGTGAGAGACATGGCCCGCCTTTGATAACCCAGTTAGCCGCACTGGGGGAAACTAAATAATACCAACTAAAATGATAAAAACCAGCTGAGCTCTGACATTCAAATCCAAGGCCTCAGGAATCACTACACAAGTTGTACAGTATCCTCTTAACATAATGTCTTGTTTTTGTATACCATACGTTTGATAATGATTTTATGGAAGCAGCTGTGGCCTAATGGTTCGATTGCTGACACAGCAGGACAAATTTGTGGCAGTGTGGGCACCGTCCTTTCCTCCACTTTCATGGCTGACGTGCTCCTGAGCAAGGAACCCACAACTGCTCAACTTAACCCCCCATCTGTTCTATGGTGCTACAATGTGTGTGAGCCCATTGTTCACTGAGTGTGTGCTCACTGTTTACATATGTGCATTGTCCCTTTGGATGAGTTAAATGCAGAGCAAAAGTTCCCCTCTCGGAATTAATACTGTATCGCAAAATCACACATAAAAGCATGTTCTTGGCAGCCCCCTAGTGTTGAGGAGGCCCTTAGCAGCTGCTTAGTTCATTTATGCCTTGTGCCAACTTGAATCAGAGATGCTATTGCAATTCAATCAACATCTTTTGACCAATCAGATTTAAGAGTTAACAACATAGTGCCACCAAGCATACATAATAAGTGTATATAACAAATGAAATTTTATTGAATATAATAGTTTGGCTTATTTTTAGCAAATGTGTGATATTAAAAAATAGGGCAGTGATGGCCTGGTGGTAAAAGGTGCTGGATCACTGATCCCAAGGTTGGAGGTTCGAGTCCCACTCTCCACAAGGTTGTCACTGCCCCCCCAGTGCAGCTAACTGGGTTATCAAAGGCCGGCCATGTCTCTCACTGTCTATGGTGAGAGGTTCATGTAAAAGAACCATTGCTGACTTTCGTAAAGAGTAGCTGCAAAGCCATCAGCATATTTTTTCCCCTTGCTAAAAGGTTGTATCAGGAAGGGCATCCGATGTAAAAACCTATGCCAAATCAAACATGCGAATCACATGATTCGCTGTGGCGACCCATGAAAAAAGGGGAAAAGCCGAAAGGAAAAGAAGTGTGATATTACAAAATATATAGTAGGTGGTACATTACTAGCATTATATTACACTGAATCCTAAGGTTGGGGGTTCAAGCCCCACTCTCAACAGTTGCCACTGTTGTCTCATCAGTGCAGCTAACTGAGTTATCAAAGGCTGGGCCATGTCTCTCACTGTCTGTGGTGTGAGGCATGTTAAAGAACCATTGTTGACTTTCATTAAGAGTAGCTGCATAGCCATCAGCGTGTTTCTGCTCTGTGATGGCCTGGTGAGCTGTCCAGGGTGTACTCTGCCCTCGCCCAGGTGTTCAATTAGGTTATGAGGGCAACAACATTTATTGTTTGAACCTACACATTGTTGTGTTTTGGGCGTCTGACAAAATAAGTCCCGAAAATCTGACTGGTTGTGTCATGTTTGTTATGAGCAATTAAACTTTTGTTTCAAAGATCATCTGTGGTAAGAATGTAGGCGAGGTTCACATAATGCTACCCTTAGCAAGGGTTCCTAACGTTAGCCTGCCTTCACTTTTGTTTTTTGTTTTTTGGTTGGCACTGGAGCATCCAGATGGTAAACTAAAGGTGAATGTCTGTTGGGTTTTAAGAGTCAACTATTCATGACTGCATCTTTAGTAGAGGATTTGAGTGAAAACGAAACTGCTGAGTCTATACACAAACACACACACATGCACTCACACATGGATGCGGTTGTGCACAGGTTTTTTTAGGTAGAAGCACAAAATGTTAAATTGGTGGTTTTCCTGAGAGTAGGATGCCATTATTCTCCCATAGTCATCTATAGTTTGTAAAGAAAAGCATCCAAGCTGTGTATAGTTATAAAACATCAAAATATATATTGCCATTGTTTTTATTTTTGATCTCTCTGCATATAATATTGTATACAGTACTTCTATTTTTTTTTTATTTATTTATTTATTTTTTTTACCCGTGTTGTTGCTGTAACTTGCACTGTCAACACATATTAATATCATTTTGTCATTATTAAAATGCAGAGAATTTGCAATGGTCAATTGCTGTCTGTTTCTGTTCCTGGAGTAGGTTTAGAAAGGGTTGGGCCTGTGGTCTGCACTGTGCACTGCTTATCGTAAGCCTCATCAGCTGTCTGCTTACCAGAAATGACAGGAGGAGGGGGTTTCTCACATATCTAAGCAGACGAACGCAATAAAGGTGCTATATATGTGGACTTACCAGTGGGAGTTTCACTTAATTTCAGTATATGAAATCATGGACTATGTATAAGAATGCATGTTTCAGAAGTAATTCAAGGACACTTTAGTTCTTAGCATGGAGGTTATAAACATATGTAGCTCATATTTATATTTTTGAGAAACAGAACCTCCTGTTGCATGGACGTCCTTTATCGGCTACATGTACAAAAAAGTGCATCTGAAGCTATAGGAGGTGAAAACAATTTATGTTACTTTGATGTCTGTTGATTTAATTTTATTGTATATAGTTTCATAAACATTTTTAAAAATAACATGTGTAATTTTTATTTAAACTAAAACGCTTGAGGGTGGGGCCGGTGGTGTAGTGGTTAGGGTGCTGCGCTCATGATCAGGAGGTTGTGTGTTCAAATCCCAGTGAAACCCCCCACTGTGCTAAGACCCCTGGGCAAGGTCTCAACACAAGTGTGCCTCTGTTCACCCGGCAGTATAAATGGGTACCAGTACAATATACTGGGACGGTAACCTGTGATGGACTAGCGTCCCATCCAGAAGGAGTTGTACTCCTAGTTGCTTCACGCTATGGAAACCAGGGATAAGCACCGGCCTGATGAGCCACTAGGCTCGGGTGTAAAAAAAAAAAAATGTTGAGGCCACACACCTTTACCTGCTCGCTTGTAGAAAGACAGGTAATAATATTTTATTATATTATTTGATAATTATATTATTGATATGGGGCCGGTGGTGTAGTGGTTAGACTGCTGCTCTCATGATGAGGGAGGTTGTGTGCTCAAATCCCAGTTAGTCCTCCACTGTGCTAAGACCCCTGGCAAGGTCTTAAGCACAAGTGTGCCTCTGTTCATCCAGCAGTATAAATAGGTACCAGTAAAAAATTATATATATATATATATATATATATATATATATATATATACATATATATATATCTTCTTCTTTTTCAGATTTTCCCATATATATAATACGGGAAGGTAACCTGTGATGGACTAGCGTCCCATCCAGTAGGAGTTGAACTCCTGGTCGCTTCACACTACGGAAACCGGGGATAAGCACCGGCCTGATGAGCCACTAAGCTTGGGTATAAAGAACCCAATATTTATTGATAAGTCACTTGATCAAAACAGTGACTGATTTAAAGATCCTAAGCATATGTTGTTTTGGCCTGAATGACCTGAAATGCTTGCAAATTACTGTACTGTATATCGGTGTGTAGTGCCCCCTATGGGACTTAAAAGACACTCAAAATTTCACGTTCTAAAAGTTTGACCTCATTCAGACTTCCACATTTGCAATGGAAGTGATATAAGTCCTCCTTTAATCAGACACTATTGAACTAGATCATAGTGTAAACTTAGCCTTGCATGCATGAATGGACAGTTTTTTTTTTTTTTGCAGAGCAGAACAACATGTTGCAGAGAGTGTTTGCTCATGATTCTGTTCAGTAATGTGATAATGATACCATCAGTGCATGCACCACACAGTTTCATAACATAGCATTGTCTTCTTAAGTGCCTTCTTCAATAGTCTTTTCCAAAAAAAAAAAAAAAAAATCCCAAAAACAAATCATATATGAAACATTGTTCGAAAAGATTTTATTGAAATCAGACGCAAGTTGTGAAAAGCATTATAATTAACTCGAGAGAAATGCATGTTGAAACATGAAATGCTTTAATTTATTTTTTGTCATACTCTTTGAATGACATATATTAAACCATATATATATTTTTTTAAATATAGAAATTCTACAAAAACACAATAATTGCGATTATGCATAGTCATGGTCGAGGTTACACTTTTGCACTTGTCTGGGCTCTGCATCTGTCACAAGTTTGCACATCTGGATTGTACTGGGACCATATTCAGCCATTTGTTTTTCGAAAACCATGACCAGGGATGTAGTGATGAAGAGACTTTAGTTCATCCATGGCTGTCTGCTTTATGGTTGTGTCATTTAACTACGAATAAGAGAGAGAGGGAGAGAGGGAGAGAGAGAGAGAGAGGGAGAGAGAGAGAGAGAGGGGGAGAGAGAGAGAGAGAGAGAGACTTGTTTAGGTGGTTGTGGGTAGTTGGGTTTGAAAGAAGAGGGGCGGAAGGGTAATATGGGCGAACAATCTATAGGTGGATCAGTAAAGAAATGACACTATAAGCAGACGCATCTGTAATCACAATGCAAGCTCATGACCAAACTACTGTCATACTTACCCTCACATTAGCATGATTTAGCTTTTGTAGCTGAAAGATAGCCACCTCTTGCGCATTCATATCTGCTTCGGCAATCTAGGTCATATGATGCAATGATATGTTTGTTTGTTTGTTCATTTATTTATTTATTTATACTAAATTTTGGTATGGCCTGTTCAGAATAACATATTAATTTGACTGCGACCACTTAGATTACCTCTAAATTCGTTTGCTGGTTAGCCATTTGATACAACAACTCACATCTGTTCACCTGAAACCACAAGAAAAGCAAAAAATTAAAAACAATGACTAAAACAAAAACAAACACCCCCCCCCCCCCAAGTATTAAAACCATTCAAGCAGCCTTTGATCCAAACAGTACAATTGCTTTCCTGAGCTTAGTAAACCTGAGCCGTGTGAGAATCTGTGATTCAATACAATATTAAGCACAATATGTTGATCATGTGATATTATGAAAAGTTCTTACTTTATAAGTGCAGTTTCTCACTTTCTCCAAGGTGGAGATCAGATCAAGATTGGAGGCTTGGATGGATTGGTCACTGTATAGGACATTCTTGTAGAAGTCAAGGATTTTTTCGAGGACACATGCATGGAGGTACTTCTGTTGATGATAGATTACGATATTCAGTGCTGATTGTTTTTGCTGAATGCAGTGCTGGCTTATGGAGTAATTATAAAAATGTAGCACTAAAACGTTATCTTACCTTTTTGCGAATTTGATCAAAAGTTTTGCTCTTTAATAAAATGTTGTCATGGTCTACGCCTGGCTGGAGAATTATAATTATATAGATCATAATTATAAAAATGATTATAATATGCTCGGAATAATTTTCCACAAATATTTTTTATAAAAGAAAAAGAGAGAGAGAAAAAAAAAAACCCAAACAGACTAAATTAAGTATAACCAGACACTGTCTTTCTAGCAATCTGATGGATTACTCACCACATCCTTGCTGAGACGCTGGGACATACGCTCGACAATTAGTAGGTCAAAACATGGTGGTTGTGGAGTGCATCTGGTCCTCGCTGGTATCCCGTTACACTCTTGAAGTTCTGTAGTTAAAATCAGGAGCAATACCACGTACCGTACGCTGGCCATGCCCACAGCCTGGCAGACTGCACTGCTCAGTGCTTGATTACAAGATCGCTCCTTCGGGTGGATTAGCCTGAAGAATACGTTCTCCTTTCCACACCTTTACTTTTATGCCTCCGCAGTTCCAACTCATGACATCAGGTGTTCCTCCTTTGTCTCTTCATTTTTGACCTTTTTCCGCTCTTTCTCTTCCTGTTGCGATTTCCATAACAGTCATGTGGCAACTTTATGAAAATATGTTTGCTACCAGGATGCAGGTTACAACATGATCTTTGACGAACAGAGGATTGTTTCTATCCAAGAAGCAGAGTGATAGCAGATAATAATCAAATATTGTATTCGTGAGAAGATTAAGGTTGCCAAAGAGTGGGTGCAAATTGCGGTCATGTCTTAGGATGTCCTAGATTCTAATTATAGAACAAAAAGTGCTAGGTAAAATACTAGTAGATGCAAACCAAAAAAAAAAAAAAAAAAGAAATGTTACGTTCTTAATGTGAGTACCACAACACACATTAATATCATGTTTAGTTGGAATTTGATCACCGGATTTGGGATGTTTTGATAAATCTTACTGATAGCTTAAACTCTTTCTCTCCGAGATGCTACTCATACTTGAATCATCTGTCTACTAAGTCTATTTAATGCCGTGCAGGCAAGTGTTACCATTATCTACTTTACAACAGTCCTCTTGATTCGTCCCGGGGCAGCAGTGGCCTAGTGGTGGCCTAGTGGTATAGAGCGCTGGATTGCTGATCCTAAGGTTGGGGGATCGAGTCCCACTCTCCACAAGGTTGTCACTGTTCCCAAAGGCTGGCTTTGTCTCTCACTGTCTATGGTGTGAGGCTGTAAAACAACCACTTTCAACAAGACTAGCTGCAAAGCCGTCGGTGTCTTTCCACCCTGTGATGGGCTGGCAAGCTGTCCAGGGTGTACTCTGCCCTCTCCCAGAGTTAGCTCCCAGCGACCCTAATTAGGACTAAGTGGTTACAGAAAATGATGAACTGTTCATTCCTTATTCTTGACCGGTCAGTTCAGGTCACATTTTAATGTGTTCGTTCTAAGTTATATTTTATGTCGTGTGTATATATATATATATATATATATATATATATATATATATATATATATATATATATATATATAGTATTGTTGGCATGGCTAAATCTTGCGGACCTCTAACCATCTCCCCATTTTCCTTTAACTGTTGCCATAAACTTTGAGGCACCCAATTGTTTGGGATGTTTCAGTGTCACGCTATAGTGTGACTGGTGGAAAAGGTGGAGAGAGGGATACAGAATAGAAATGCAATATATATTGACAAACCAAGCATGTATACTCAAAACTCAAGAAAATTAAAGGAGATACTTCGCAAAACACCGAGCAGATGAAACAGACCAGAGACAAAGCATAATTTGCAGCTTTGGGGCAGCCGTAGCCTACGGGTAAGAGATGTGGCTTTGGGACCGAATGGAAAAATGTATGGCGGTGGTGAGCTACTCCTTCCCTCCCTCCACATTCATGGCTGAGGTGCCCTTGAGCAAGGCACCTAACTCCCATCTGCTCTCCATGCACCCCCCCCCCCCATTGTGCGTGACAGCCCATTGCTCCAAGAGTGTGTGTGTGTGTGTGTGTGTTCACTTTGCTCACTTTGCATGGATTAATGCAGAAGCAAATAATTTTCCTTGAGGGATTAATACAGATAATAATATAAAATAAATTAATTAATTTAAAAAAAAAAAAACTCAGTATGCAGGGAATTGCCAAGATACTCACAAACAAACAAGTCAATAACCACAGTAAATGCTGCATGTTGTCCTTTGATCATGTTTACATAACCCTGTCATGAGCCAATCAACTACCTCCATGTGCACACATTACCTTTGCTTTCACACCACTGGTTGAGACTCCTGTGATGTATTCATTTTCCAAACCACTTAATCCTAATTAGGGTCGCGGGGAGGCTGGTGCCCATCTCAGCTGACTTTGTTCAAGGGCAAGGTACACACACCCTGGACAGTTCGCCAGGCCATCACAGGGCCAACACTAACACAACCATTCATACTCACACTTACAGCAGATTTGGAACAGTCAGTTAACCTACTGTGCATGTTTTTGGGCTGTGGGAGGAAACCAGAGCACCCAGAGGAAACCCACGCAAGTACGAGGAGAACATGCAAACTCCACACAGAAATGCCCGAGCTGGGAATCAAACCCAGAACCTTCTTGATGTGAGGGGGACGGGCTAACCACTACACATTATTACAGTATCCTTGTGTATGATATGAGTTCTATGATTTGCTAAAATTGTTATGGAAGAATCTGATAGGCCTATATAGAACCCTGACATTGATCTTGCCGTACACCTCTAAGATAAAATGGTAACTATCAGGCCTTCTTAATTGATATCACTGACCAACTACCAGCATTCAAAAATCCAAAGGAAGAGTTTCCCAAAAGAGTCAAAGGGCAAAGTATCATATTTCCATGATATCAAGTGTCCATATCGTGTATATAGTATATTACAGTCACTATCCGAGTTATGACGTAGGTGAGTTACAACCACCCGTACTTACGACTACGTCTACCAGATGTCTATTATGAGCTCACTGTATATGTCCAGCAACGCAGTGCGTAAGATAGTTGTGGCAGCACAGCATCCCAGCATCTCACACTCACAGCATTCTACCACTACACTCAATGACTAGATACCGTCGCAGTAACATCTCTTTTACAGTACAATTTTACACTCATTTACTGTACACCGTTACCATGGCCCCCCAAGAAGAAGTTCGATTCATCAGATGGCAATTCTACCAAGAAAGCGAGGAAGGCGCTGTTGTTGTTGGAGATTGGAGATGAAATTGAAAGTGAGATCTCCATCTCTGTCACTCCATGGTGTCGACAATTTTGAAGGACAAGGACTGCATTAAGGAAGCAGTGAAAGCAGCAGCAGCCTCAATCAAGTCAACTATCATCACAAAACAGCATGAAGGACCGATTGCAGAGATGGAAAAGCTTCGATACACGTGGTTGGAAGATAATAGGCAAAGAAATGTGAAAGCGATGTTGCGAGCAGTGCAAAGTAAGGCTACAAGTTTATTTATCATGTTGAAAGAACATGCAGGTGAAGAATATGCTTCGCATGAATTCATAGCGAGTGCTGGGTGGGTTCGGTTTCGTTGTGTTAAATATCCGACTTACGACCAATCTGACTTACGACTGGTTGGTCAGAACTGATCTAAGTCGTAACTCGGATAGTCAGTGTATATATCACATATATACAGTAGATACAACTAAATGTATTTATATGGGATTGACCCAGTTGAAATGGTTTTATGGAGGTACACAGGATTAATAAAACTACAAAGGATTAACAAGTGTGTAAGTCAACAATACAGTCATACCTCACCTTACAAAATTAATCCGTTCCAGAAGTGGTTTTGTCACCTGATTTTTTCGTAAGTTGACAGTATGTACTGTAAAAGGCCTGAGTCGTTCCAAGGCTCATGAACCTACCCCCTAAACCCTTTAAAAATTATAAAAGTATACCTTTTAAGGCAAAGGGCAGTGGTGGTCTAGTGGTATAGGGCGCTGGATCGCTGATCCAAAGGTTCAGGGTTCGAGTCCCACTCTCCACAAGGTTGTCACTGTCCTCCCAGTGCAGCTAACTGGGTTATCAAAGGCCGGCCATGTCTCTCACTATCTATGGTGTGAAGCATGTAAAAGAACCATTGCTGACTTTCGACAAGAGTAGGCTGCAAAGCCGTCAGTGTGTTTCTGCCCTGCGATGGCCTGGCGAGCTGTCCAGGGTGTACTCTGCCCTTGCCCTGAGTTGGCTGGGATGGGCACCAGCCTCCCTGCGACCCTAATTAGGATGAAGCGGTTACAGAAAATGAACTGAACCTTTTAAGGCCTCCTTATGCTTCAATATCGTACCGATGGTAGACGGGTTTTGGCCATATTCCTTTGCAATATCACTCAACCGCATGCCACGAGCCCACTTCTTCTTTTCACTCACACCGGGAATCACTTTCTTGGGGCCCATGATGAATAACAAAGAATAAAGATGCAATGAGCACACTCGAAACACTCAGAAACAACAGTAAGTCTGTCCTTTACGTGTGTTAGAACTCCGTGACGAACAATAGGTTGAAGGCACACAAAAAGCATCATGGGTATAATGGAGCTGCAGCTCCCTCCTAACCAATGGGAGGCCAGCAGGACGGGGTGTTGAGAGATAGCCAATGGGAGAGCAACTCTATCGTGCCAATTTCAATACAAAATACAGGATGCTACAAGTGTATTTACGTTTTGGGGGATTCGGGGCAGTGGTGGTCTAGTGGTAGAGGGCGCTGGATCGCTGATCCAAAGGTTGGGGGTTCGAGTCCCACTCTCCACAAGGTTGTCACTGTCCCCCCCAGTGGAGCTAACTGGGTTATCAAAGGCCAGCCATGTCTCTCACTGTCTATGGTGTGAGGCATGTAAAAGAACCATTGCTGACTTTCGACAAGAGTAGGCTGCAAAGCCGTCGGCGTGTTTCCGCCCTGCGATGGCCTGGCGAGCTGTCCAGGGTGTACTCTGCCCTCGCCTGAAGTTGGCTGGGATGGGCTCCAGCCTCCCTGCGACCCAAATTAGGATTAAGCGGGTACAGAAAATGAACTGAACTTGGATTTTTCATTCGTGGGGTCTTTCGTAATGTGAGGTATGACTGTACTTGTAGTTGTCTACAATGTTTTGGTATAAGAGCATTGATACATTTCTGGACATGGCATTTGAGTAAAATAATCCATTTTATGCAGTACACAGGAACTCCGCTTCAAGCAGGTACATCAGGTATTTTTTATATCACATCATAAATTTGTACTGCTCAGTCCAAACGTAATCAGATTGAGAAACCCAGCATACTGTTATGTACTCAAGGTGAGGAATAGACTTGCAGGGACGGTCAGATTGAGCAGAATAAACTGCCAAGAAAATAATACGAACAACATCTCCAGAATTAAAGCTAAAAATTTCTATATTAGCCTTTTTGCTGAAATGCTCTCTAGAGAGAAACTTGATGAAGTGGGTATAATTTACCACAAAAAGATACTTGGTTTAGTATGATTTCATTCACTCGCGCTTCTTTAGTATCTGTTACACACCGTAAACATGTAGGAGGTTCATTTTCATGATTAAAAAAGCCCTTGAGGTTCATTGCCTCAGTAAAATTTAATTGCTACAGCTTACATGCTGCTGAATTTACTCATGGCAGAGAATGTTGTTCTCAGTCTTTTCATAAACCAAACTGGTTATGTTATTTCAGCATCTTTCAGTTCTTACCCAAAGTTTCATGTGCACCTTTAATTTTACTATGTATGGCATAGAATGTATCAGGCTGGTAGAAACCCTCAAGGTCTAGGGATTTCCATTTTGTTGTATCAGCTTATTTTTCCCCATCATGCATCTCTTCATGTTTATAGAGGCATTAGAGGAGGGGGTTTCCACATTACTTTCTTTTTTATTTACCTTTAACCTGTTTCTCTTAAATGAGGGTCTTGCATATAACTAACTATGTGCAACTGAACAGCCTCTATTTCGGAAGCAGTTCTTTAATTATGCAGAATTAGAAGATGTCATGTCATTGGTGTCAATTCATAAGAAAGACAATGATTTCCGAAAAAAAACAGAGCAGTGATAAGTCTTCTGCAGAGTGGTTGTGTGAGTTTTGGCCCTGTGATGGCCTAGCGAACTGTCCAGGGTGTACCCCACCCTTGCCCAGAGTTGGCTGAGATGGGTGCCAGCCTCCCCGTGATTCTAATTAGGATTAAACGGTTCAGAAAATGAATATATTCAACATTTCATGCTGTGTCTTGTAAATCAGAAGCAGGCGGATGAATTGTTAATAATGTGGAATAAATGAACTCTTCTTTCTAAAAGCTGCCCATTACATCATCAAAACTCCTCTTATTGAGTGACAGCTCATCCAGAAACAATGACAGGTTTTTACATGGAAACTACAACTAATTTGTTTCCTGTTATGTCCACTTGAATTTATAGTGGCGATGAGGCTAATGATTAAGAAAGACAGTATTCAAACTTCACAAATATTGTTTGTTATCAATTTATGCGTAATTATTCACTCTACCTCTTGTTACTTTTTTCCCTGAAACACAGAAGCACTCATTTATTATTTGTGCTTTCCCCTCTTAAATATCTAAAGGGAAAATCTACTTTAACTTGTTCAACATAAATTAATTATAATGTTGGCAGTGCATAAGGCAGTGGTGGCCTGGTGGAAGGTATGGGTGGCCTGGTGGAAGGCAGTCGTGGTCTGGTGGTAAAAGGTACTGGATCGCTGATCCTATGGTTGGGAGTTCGAGTCCCACTCTCCACAAGGTTGTCACTGTCCCCCCAGTGCAGCTAACTGGGTTATCAAAGGTGGGCCATGTCTGTCACTGTCTATGGTGAGAGGTTCATGTAAAAGAACCATTGCTGACTTTCGTAAAGAGTAGCTGCAAAGCCGTCAGCGTGTTTCTGCCCCTTGCACAGGGTTGTGTCAGGAAGGGCATCTGACATAAAAACCTATGCCAAATCGAATATGCGAATCATTAATATGACTTCCATGAAAATGGAGGCAGATGATTCGCTGTGGCGACCCCTGACAGGGAACAGCCGAAATATAAAGAAGGGTGTAGGTAGTGCCTGCCTGTTTCCGGTAAAATTTGTTTCAAATCATTCATTTGCCAAACTGCTTCATTCCACTAGGGTCACAGCTCATCTAGAGCAGAATCTTGCAGACATGCAGACCTCTCTCTCTCTCTCTCTCTCTCTCTCTTTTCTCTTATCTATGTACTGCTTATTCATTAGGGAAGCTGGGTAAGCTCGAACTAATGTCGATTTACTTCATGCACAGGGATGGTAGACAGCCATGCACACTCACTGTCCTGGATGACTTTGAATATCTAGTTATACTAATCTGTATGTGTTTGAACTGTGGGAATAAATCAGATTACCACGAGTAAACCCACACAGGAACACAGTGAACACGTGAGCTATGTGCAGAAGTGCCCACATGCCATTTAAGGAGTGAAGTCATTAATACCCACTTCCTTTCCCATGAATAAATTAGCAGTGCTCTTTTACTTGTGCATTTTTCAAGCTTTTCAAGCTAGAGTATATCCTGGACAGTTTTGTCAGGCCATCACAGGGCCGAAACACCCTGAGAGCAATGGTTCTTTTACATGCCTCTCACCACTGACAGTGAGAGACATGGCCAGCCTTTGATAAACCAGTTTGGTGCACTGGGGACGCCAATGACAACCGTTGACAGTGAGTCATGAACTCCCGGCCTTGGGATAATTTACATTTACAGCATTTGGCAGACACTGTTATGCAGAGATAAAATTATATATTTTTTGTTCTACAACTGAGCTTAGTACCCCATTGCCGTATCCACTAAGCCACCATGGCCCTTGATCAGTCAGCCAGCAACCTACCACCAGGACAAACACACACACACACACACACACACACACATACACACACACACACACACACACACACACACACACACACACACACACACACACACACACAGACGCACATGCACAGATGCACACCTCACATAAAAATGTAAGCAGTTTGGTTGAGTTGGGTTTTTGTTTGTTTGGGGTTTTTTGTTGTTGTTGTTTTATATATATATATATATATATATATATATATATATATATATATATATATATATATATATATATATATATATATATATATATATATATATATATATATATATATATATATATATATATATATAAACGTGTAAACAAGTGTATATATATACACACACACACACACACACACACATATATATATATATATATATATATATATATATATATATATATATATATATATATATATATTACAAAGTGATTTTACATTACTCAATAAAGTATTTCAAGTTCATGAATGCCAACAATGATTAAACTGGAAAGTTTTATTTGCATGAAATGTGGAACTGCATTTTTTTTGTTGAGCATTAAACAGCAATATCACAAATGTTTCCTAGTTGTGGCTTGCATGGGATGGCTGCATGAAGATAGCCACTCTTTGAGAAAGTCCATATTACATCACATTTAAGATTCTGAGGCCAAATTAATAAAAAAACGTTATGGACAGATGTGACCGAAATTGAATTATTTGTACTCAAACCAAATAGGATGTATATGACTGAAATCCAATACATCTGCCATCAAAAGAACAGCACAGATACAGAAAAGCATGAGGGTGGTAGCACCCTGTTGTGGAAGTGTTTCTCTGTGGCAGTGACTGGTTCAGTTATCAAGGTGAGGAAAAACCTGCTGCCCTTTTCCAGAAAGTGGGATGAGTTTACCTTGCAACATGACAATGACCCAAAGTTGACCACACTGAAAGAGAAAAAGGTAAATATTTTTGCATGGCCAATTCAGCGCCCAGACTTAAATGTTATTTAAAATGTTATACTCTTATGTGAAGTAGAGTGGTCAAAGTTTGGATGAGCATAGGTTGTAAAGAAGTATCCCAACAGACTCATGACTGTAATCAGGGCAATTCTACCAAGTATTGACATGGAGTGACCCTTTAACCATCTCAGTAATGAATTATTGATTATTATTTATAAGTGGCACTGATTAGGCACAGAACATGGGTTTGATGGCTATCTCATGCCCATACCCTGTCACTGACTTTATGCTGATTGGCTGTTATATAATAACAAAACTGAAACCCAAAAAATAGAGGCTCCCACACCACCGCTCAGACTCTTAGAGAATAAAAGAAAATCAATAATCTAACTCAGCATGGCAGACTGACTTTTATAGAGCAAAATAGTCCCTCAAAAACAAATCATCGAACATTCACGGCAACACGGAACATAAACTTATTGCATAGATAATTAATCTAACACAGGTGATACAAATGAACACGGAACTCAACTATTAAAGGGCAGAGAAGAGAAAGTTCAATGTTCACCTTTCCTTCTTTTGTGAAAATTTATGAAATGCAGGGATTTATTTATTTCCTCCCGAGCTGAAGTTGATTCGGCTCATAAAAGAGCCATGCTACTCTTATAACATCAGTTTCAGGCACCTATTAATAGCGGTATTCATCTTGTCTTCCACCTTTAGGCAATGCCAAAATATATGTTTATTTTATTTTATTTTACTTTATTTGCTTTTTATTGTTCTCTCATTTTTAGGTTGCAAAGCAACACAATGTGAATAATCTGAAAGTTCTGAAATATTTTCTATACCACAGTCCATGTAATATGAGCAGTGCTGGCCTGGTAGTAAAAGGTGCTGGATTGCTGATCTTAGGGTTGGGGATTCGAGTCCCACTCTCCACAAGGTTGGTACTGTCCCCCAGTGCAGATAACTGGGTTATAAAAGGCCGGCCATGTCTCTCACTGTCTATGTTGGGAGCTTCATGTAAAGGAACCATTGCTGACTGTTCTAAAGAGTAGGCTGCATAGCCGTCAGCGTGTTTCTGCCCCTTGCTAAAGGGTTGTATCGGGAAAGGCATCCGACGTAAAAACCTATGCCAAATCCAATATGCAAATCATTAACATGACTTCCATGAAGATGGAGGCAGATGATTTGCTGTGGCGACCCCTGAAAAGGTAGCGGCCGAAAGGAAAAGAAGAAGAAGAAGTCTACATAATGTGACTTTTGTATCATTCCCAGTGTTTAAAAAATGTTTGTCCAGCTACCACTGTAATAATCCCATCCATAAATGAAGCACGATAAAACTAGCATTATGTCAAGCATGACATTAACCATTAACTCTTCTGTACAGTAGTGCAACCACAAATTTTTCTATTATAATTAAGTCATCTCACACTTCAGAAATGAATTCAAACACTTCAATACAATAAATATTTTCAATTTATTTAGTCATAGACTCTACAATACTTGCTTTAGCAAGATATAACCAATTGAAAAGCCTAAATAAGGCAAGAACTTACACAAAGTGCCAAAAATAAATTAATTAAATAGAAATACATTTAAATAAATTAATATAATTAGCAAAATAGAAATTTAATATTTTTTAATAAATTATGTCAGTATCACCTGAGGTACTGTGTTAGAATAAATAATTAATTTTCAACATTGACATTTTCTTGGCTAAGAACGCTGCTTTTTGGAGCGTTTAGCTTGACGTCGTCTTCGGGGGTTCTCTGTTGACTGGGACCCCAAGTTTGCCGCCTTATTGTAAACAGTCTTCAGCTCATATATCGCTTTGCTCTGGATCCGTGGATCAGTATCCTGGTGAAGAAAGATGTAGGTTAATTTTCAGTTCCTGGTTAGAGGTAAAATTAAAGGCAGATTGTTAATACTGTACAAGCTTCAGTTTAAGTGTAATAGGCATTGAGCTCCAGGTTAGTAAGACAGTCATTGCATATACTGTACATACACTGTGTTGTTTATCTCAGGTAAAAAGAAGCAAGGTACTGATTGATGCTCCCACCCCTCACTCTCCAGTATCATTATAGGCTCATTTATTCGTTTATTTTCTGAACAGCTCAATCTTAATTAGGGTCACGAGGAGGCTGGTGCACATCTCAGCCGCTTTGGGGTGAGGGCGAGGTACACACGGGACCCTGGACAGCTCGCCAGGCCATCGCAGTTATGAAAGACCCATGCCATTTAAGGAATGAAGTCATTAATTTCCACTTCTTTCCCATGAATAAATAAGTGCCTCCTTTTTATTTGTGCAGCTTTTCAAAAAAAAAAAAAGATTTGAGCTACAACTCTATGAACACATCCACAACAGAAATTACCCGAAGAGCCAGCAGCTCGGTGACATATTTCTTGATATCAGCGTGTTTGCCCGAGAATAAGTGCTCTTTCAGCTTGTTCATTTGTTGTTTTACTTCATGCAAATCATGCTTCAGCTTTTCATCCTGAGTCTCATTCTCCATCCGGTTTAAAATTCTGTTGTATACGTCCAGGATAATAGTCATCAAGAGCTTCTGTTCAGTTTCCTGTACACAAAAGAGAAACAACAGTGGGTTAATTATTGTTGGCTTCCTAAGATCTACGGTCATGTTGGGGTAAAGAAGAGTACATAAATTCCTATAATATACAAAACGCAGTGCTACCATCTTCATGATGGTGTTTTGCTTTTATATACTAAAAGGATGTCAGGAATAAAGTCGTGCATTGTTTACCTCAAACTTTTTATCCTTCAGTTTGTCTAGAAAGAGGGACTGTCCATCAAACAGGCTGCTTGGGTTGGGATTCTGGAAGAGGAAAAGAGGATAGGAATTAGTGAAAAATTCTTGTTGAATGAGAATAGTGCAACCTTTCACTGACTTAAACGACATTATCTCCACACACACACACACACACACACACCCACACACACACACCCACCCTCCCCATTCACCTAATAATCCTGTCACCACCATCATATCATAAACAAGTGGCTATATGGGTGACAAATCTTGAAACTAATGATCCCACCCATAAACACAACCCACATAGTCTGCATGAAGCTATAATCATCTGCTTTCACAGTCTACTTCCTGGACTCTTTCAGAGTATGGTATTTGTCTCGCCTCATAACTTTGGTTGAAAACACAAGTGAAACAAGATGCCTTGCAAACCAAAGCATTAAAATATTACTAATAATCTGAATGACAAGTAAACTTATTTTATAATAAACACTACTAATCGGTATTAGTTTACTGCTATTATTAACTCTTATCATATTCAATTAATAAAGACTTACTTTTCTTACATAGTGGACATTCAGATGGTCGATTGACTGCTTGATAGTCTCTGGCAGGAAGGCCTCGGTGGACACGAGCATTCCAAGAAGGACACAAAGTATTCTCCAGAACAGCGTCATCATTCGTTTCTGATGTGAGGTTCAGCCTAGCACCGAATTCCAACAGATATTCCCAAGTGACGGACACAGAGTTTTCTTTACGTGCCACCTGTTGGATCTCTTTGACCAAAGTCACCGCTGTGCTCGTTGTACCTCTGTCAAGCACCACTGTCTTCGATCAGTCTGAACTGATGTATTTATAGTTTTTCTGCGTAGTGTGAGTATGCGCGAGCAAGCAGCAGTAGATGGGCTAAGGTGTGAAATTTGTGGTTTTCTGACACTCTGAGTTTCCTATAAATCACAATGCATATTCTATTCATACTTGACATACAACACCCAAGGTGGAATATATGGGATAGCATAGGGCGGAGCTGTTGGTGCTTTCTGCGGTAAAATGGCTCTTTTTCAAAAAATTTGCAAGTATGGGGGTCTGGAGCAAAGTTCTTTGAAAATACTGTGTCATGAAGACCATGAATGTGCTTTATTGCATCAAGTGTAAAGATGTAAAAGTTGTGGTGATGCACTCTAGGAGTCTGTTTTCTAATTTTTGGACATTTAAGCAAAAAGTCATGGAAGTGAAATTAATTGTAATGATATTAACAGTCACGCAAACATACTCTCATTATTATTCATCATGAATTATGTCATACTTCCACACATGCTGCTGGCATCAGTCACATTGGTCAGTCACATAAGGATGCCCGATGGGCTCAACATGAAATGGGTGACTAGGTCCTCGTACGGTCCTGCAGAAGAATTTTCCGATGCTTGAAAATGCCAGCAATTAATACACACTACCTCGTGTTGAACATGTGGTTCAAATGCCCTAGATGTCTGAATTTGTCCTGTTTTTGATTTTTGCATATATCCAAGTATATGATGCATGGTCAATATGATATTAATGTAGTGGTCACATTGATGCACATTTTATACTCAAAAAATTCAGTACCCAGAGAAAGACATGCATAACACAAATGGAAGCATTTTACTTTATTTTAATTATTTTATTAAGTGCATTATGCATTTTTATGGTTGATGCACAACAGTTGAAAAGTGCAAATCTATAATACAAAGCTCAGTTCAGTTCATTTTCTGTAACCACTTAATCTTAATTAGGGTCGCAGGGAGGTTGGCACCCATTCCAGCCGACTTCAGGCAAGGGCAGATTACACCCTGGACAGCTCGTCAGGCCATCCCTGGGCAGAAACACGCTGATGGCTATGCAGCTACTCTTGTCGAAAATCAACAATGGTTCTTTTACAGCCTCACACCATAGACAGTGAGAGACATGGCTGGCCTTTGATAACCCAGTTAGCAGTGATAACCTGGTGAAGACTCGAACCCCCAACCTTAGGATCAGTGATCCAGCGCCCTATACCACTAGGCCACGACTGCCCATAACACAAAGTACAACTCTCTAATAATAAGTAAAGACAGGGATCCCTCACTTTCCACGGTTAATGGGGACCGAGACCCCCCGCGACCGCCGATTTCCGCAACCCCCCTGACTGACGTATATGTACATGTATATGTGTATATAATATCAATAAATACATATTCAACACTATAAATCCTTAAAATAACAATTAAACATTCAAGAATGATGCATAAGATGTAAATAAAATCTAAATAAACATACATACAGTTGGGGGGGCAGTGGTGGTCTAGTGGTATATGGCGCTGGATCGCTGATCCAAAGGTTGGGGGTTCAAGTCCCACTCTCCACAGGGTTGTCACTGCCCCCCCCTTCAAGTGTAGCTAACTGGGTTATCAAAGGCCGGCCATGTCTCTCACTGTCTATGGTGAGGCATGTAAAAGAACCATTGCTGACTTTCGACAAGAGTAGGCTGCAAAGCCGTCGGCGTGTTTCCACCCTGCGATGGCCTGACGAGCTGTCCAGGGTGTACTCTGCCCTCGCCCGGAGTCGGCTGGGATGGGCACCAGCCTCCCTGCGACCCTAATTAGGATGAAGTGGTTACAGAAAATGAACTGAACACATACAGACGCGCACACACACACACACACACACAGATGTGCATCTCACATAAAAATGTAAATAGTTTTGTTGGGTTGGTTTTTGTTTTTGTTTGTTTGGGGTTTTTTGCATAATTGACCTTGTTTTTCAGCATTTTCCATAACATTCCCCCTATTTTTCCTGAATTGCCTTTTTTTTTTTCAATGAATATTTTTGAAAAACCCGAGTTGCACTGAAGCCACAGAAACTGAAACACGAATTAGCGAGGGATCACTACATGTACTTCTATATCCCTTAAAATAGTGAAGTCAGAATGTATTATTACACTTTTGCACGCCCTGATGCAAAAATCAGCTTGAAATATTGTGCAAGAGAAATCAGAGTGTGATGTTACAGTTTAGGTTCAATAATGAGTGCTGTGCAATATAATAAATGAATGAAATAAATCCAATTAACTAATTATAAAAGATCACAGGAGAAGCTATAGGATGAACCGGATGGCACGCATATGCAAAGTAAAAAAAAGACGGAATCTTTAGCTTTTAGTTTATCTAACTTTACTTGTTAGACACGTTTTTAAACATGAGCTGTAGCTGTGTGCCATACTCTATCCACGTGTGCCCTTAAGCTGTATAAACACAGAAAGGAGTGACATGCAACAATACAAAGCCAATGGCCGTGGCCAAGACATGCGATGAGATGCAACGTTTTTCAGGCGACATAAAGTGGGCAGGTACGATGTGCACTTGAGCTGGTCGCGATTCTAACAAGAACTAGTCAGTGCTTAATGATATCACTGATTGGCAGAGTTCACTTAAACTTTTCTGTATGAAAACAACAAACACAAGTATCAGTAATCTTCTCACACCAACACAGAAGATGAGGTTATTACTGCTGTCTAAACATCCTGTGCTTTATGACTGCACAATAAAATTTTACAGGGGTAATAACCATAACCATGGTGGGGCCGGTGGCATAGCGTTTAGGGTGCTGCACTCATGATCAGGAGGTTGTGTGTTCGAATCCCAGTTAACCCCCCCACACGCACACACACACTGTGCTAAGACCCTTGAGGAAGGTCTTAACCACAAGTGTGCCTCTGTTCACCCAGCAGTATAAATGGGTACCAGTAAAAATATACTGGGAAGGTAACCTGCGATGGACGGGCGTCCCATCCAGGAGGATTTGTACTCCTAGTCACTTCATGCTACAGAAACCGGGGATAAGCACCGGTCCGATTAGTCACTATGGCTCGGGTGTAAAAAGTCCAATGGACTTTACCTTTAATAACAATAGCTACAGTGGTATGTTTGGGTGGTTTTAGTTAAAGCAGACACTGTTTTTTTTTATCTGTGTGATTTTGACAAAGATCAGATCACATTTTATGGTGATTTTATGCAGAAATGTGAGAAATTCCAAAAGGTTCAGATACTTTTTCATACCACTGTATGCTTGGGTCTGCAATTATTAAACAGTCTGTATTTTGAATAAGTTTATATTTATGCGTATTTAACTTTTCCCTGTTCATGATGTACAAGAGTCTCAGTTCTGCACTTGCTGTGTGATCATTCATTCATTTTCTAAACCACATAATCCTAATTAGGATCGTGGTGCAGCTGGCATCCATGTCAGCCAGCCTTGGATGAGGGCAGCATACACCATGGACCGCTCTCTAGGCCGTTGCAGGGCATTTACATTTACATTTACAGAATTTGGCAGATAGCATTTTTACACAACTTGCATAATTGTGGGTTAAGGGCCTTGCTAAAGGGCCCACAGTGGAGACCGTGGCGGTTAAACCACTGCCCTTTGGACTAGTACCCCATCGCATTAACCAATAAGTCACCACTTCCCAACTATGCAATAATATAATGGGCAATATAAAGGGCAATATTCAATAATATGATGAAAATGATAATCTACATATGATGATAATGTGCTTTAAATAAACTCAAATAATATAAGATGATGCTGTAGGGCATTCGCATGATGTTGCGCGGTTTCATTAAAAAGATTGTTAAGAGGGAAACGTGAGGGCGGTACATAGGCATCAAGAGTTGAGTTGTTAAGCGAGTCGCTTTCCTCACCAGGTAATGTCCCATGTCACTTGTTTCTTATCACTGCAAATCAATACAAAGTGGTTCTACCTGATAAACTTTCTCCATTGATGAAATGCTCAAGGATGACCCTGCTAATCGATAATCCACTTAATGAGGTGTGATCAGGATGGAAATTATATGAATCAGTCGTGCTTAACTTTGGGCCTGGAGCTCTACTTCCTGAAGGTTTTAGCTCCAACTGTAATGTTGTGCTCTTGACAGATCTAATCACTACCTTAGGTCTTCATTACAAAGTTTAAGTCTTGATTAGATGATTGGATGGTCAGGTGAGCATGATCATGGTTGGGACAAAAGTCTTCAAGGTGGTAGATCTCCAGGAACAATGGGTTGGGCTCCCCTGATGTAACACATATGCTAAAGACGACACAGTCACCATTGTGGACTACGCTAGTCGGTGTCCTGCACCACCACTTTCATTAAAAACCCAGTCAAGGGAACATCTTTTGGAAGAAAACCGTTCATTCCTCTAATAATAGTAATACTACTACTACTACTACTACTACTACTACTACTACTACTAATAATAATAATAATAATAATAATAATAATTATAATAATAATAAATGTAGGGGAAGTGGTGGTCTAGTGCTTTAGGGCGCTGGATCGCTGATCCTAAGGTTGGGGGTTCGAGTCCCCCTCTCCACCAGGTTGTCACTGCCCCCCCTCCCCAGTGCAGCTCACTGGGTTATCAAAGGCCGGCCATATCTCTCACTGTCTATGGTGAGAGGTTCATGTAAAAGAACCATTGCTGACCTTCGATAAGAGTAGGCTGCAAAGCCGTTGGCGTGTTTCCGCCCTGCGATGGCCTGGCGAGCTGTTCAGGGTGTACTCTGCCCTCATCCGGAGTTGGCTGGGATGGACACCAGCCTCCTCGCAACCCTAATTAGGATTAAGCGGTTACAGAAAATGAACTGATGAACTGAACTGATGATAATAAATGTAGCTTATGTAATGAATTTAGTGAGATTGTTCAACACCTTGTCAGTGGTTGTTCTGCTTTGGCACAAACTTCTTACTTGAAAAGACATGATAGCCTGTCACGCTCATTTTACTACCATTTTCATCATGCTTGTGGTTTTGACTCAGAGGTCCTGTGTTCCTTCATTCCATCCTGTGTTTATACAACTTAAGGATAAAAGTGGATCGAAACTATGCCAGCAAAATTTAAGCAGAGCATGGAGCACAGCTACAGCTCATGTTTAAAAACTTGTCTAACAAGTAAAGTTAGACCCTGATCATGTCCAGGGTGTCATGGAAAATGATGATTTTAAGCTTCTATGGAATCGGCCCATTTACAGCCTGAGGAAGATTGAAGCCAACAAGCCTCATCTTGTTCTGTTTGACAAAACCAATGAAATTATTAATATTATTGAATTTTCTGTCCCTTTTGACAGTAATATGATTGGCAGGATTCAGGAAAACCGTGCAAAATACCCAGACCTCGCCTATGATATGTCTCGCTTGTATCCAAATTACACAGTCATCCAATTCTTCATTATCCTCGGTGAACTTGGTTTGGTACCTCCTGATCAACTGACACGGATCAAGAGAGTGCCCGGGTTTTGTACGCATCTCTTCTGACAGTCTGGGCAATGCAGAAGGCTGCAATGTTGGGGAACTTCCTGGGAGAAGTCCAATTTGCTGTCTGGACTGCGTGAAGAGAGGGTGAGGGACCTGAGCTGATTATAAGCCTCACAAGCCTGATGTACCAGGATCACCCGATCCCTCTCTGCTGCATATCATTTTAACTATAATAATAATAATAATAATAATAATAATAATAATAATAATAATAATGGGGAAGTGGTGGTCTAGTGGTATAGGGCGCTGGATCGCTGATCCAAAGGTTAGGGGTTCAAGTCCCACTCTCCACAAGGTTGTCACTGTCCCCCCAATGCAGCTAACTGGGTTATCAAAGGCCGGCCATGTCTCTCACTGTCTATGCTGAGAGGCATGTAAAAGAACCATTGCTGACTTTCGTAAAGAATAGGCTGCAAAGCTGTCGGCGTGTTTCCGCCCTGCGATAGCCTGGCGAGCTGTCCAGGGTGTACTCTGCCCTCGCCCGAAGTTGGCTGGGACGGGCACTAGCCTCCCGGCAAACCCAAATTAGGATTAAGCGGTAACAGAAAATGAACTGAACTGAAGTAACCTTCAGCCCAACGTCTCTTTTGTTAATGTTAGTTCAAACTGTTCAAAATATTTTTGTTTGCCTGCAGAAATAAAATTTCATTTTCTCAGTAGCAGCTCATTGATTTCATGAATGCAACACACTACAGTTCATTTTACTTCTATTTACTTCTACTTTCCAGAATAGTAACAAACGATAAATGCAGTACAGTGATCCCTCGCTACTTCGCGCTTCAGTTCCTGCAGCTTCAGTGCATCGTGGGTTTAAAAAAAATATTAATTGAAAAAAAAAAATAAATCAATAAGGAAATTAAGGAAAAATAGGGGGAAAGTTCAGGAAAATCCCACAAAACAAGGCCAATTATGCAAAAAAAAAAACCCCAACCAACCAACCAAACAAACAAACAAACAAACAAACAAACAAAACAACCCAAACCTCCCCAACAAAACTACTTACATTTTTATGTGAGGTGTGCATCTGTGTGTGCGCGCATGTCTGTATGTGTATGCTCTTCTGGGTACGTGTGTGTGTGTGTGTGTGTGTGTGTGTGTGTGTGTGAGTGTGTGTTTTGAATTATTTTTGAATGTTTAATTGTTATTATAAGAATTTATAGCGTTTAATATGTATTATGTATTTATTGATATTATATACACATATACATCTACGTATACGTCAGTCGGGGGGGGGGGGGGGCAATCCTACTTCGTGGAAATTCGGCATTCGCGGAGGGTCTCGGTCCCCATTAACCACAAAAAGTGAGGGATCCTGTATTATCTTTATTTTAGATGTGAAAAAGGTTTTGTGGCCCCTTATGTTTTTTGTTTTGTTTTGTTTTTTTTTCTGTAGGAAGCAGGTCCAAATGGCTCTTTGAGTGTTTAAGGTTTCTGACCCCTGAACTAGACGGTTGACTGCAGTTTTTGAAATTTTTATTTAATGCAAGGATAATTTAAAGTTGTCAAGTCTTAATAAGTTGTAGTATTTCTAAAATGAGAATTATTGAGCTCTGGGGTTATAAGGTTTAAACACCTTATTAGCAGTAAGCAGAATCAAAGATCATGAAGTACAAAGTTAAGCGAAAAAGGCCTTTTTATTGTGATGAGAGCATCTGACGTTTTCAGAATAGTTGTTTATACACAATGATGGTACATACTGACCTGTTCCTTTGACTTTTCATTTTAGTTCCGCCATTTCACTATTAAATTCGATTTAGTTTATCTGAAATATTATGCCTTCATTCACAATTGGAAATGGTTTGACCCCAGCAGAGATTCCTACATGATCATATCTTTCTATTACTGTGTAGGATTCAGTTCAGGTAATGACCTCACCTGGAACAGTGGTGACGTCCCTAGAAATGATTCTGAAACTGCACCTTAAATTTTACAGTCGACCATTTTCTGCTTCTTCTTCGATCTGCATAGTTGGTTTTCCGGCGCTGTGGCTGCCAATGAAACTCTTGAGTAATGAGGGAATCTCTCCGTCATCTCAACTACCATGACGCTCAATGTGGACCACGCATAAACTGAAAGAAGCTCCCTTGACAGTTTGGATTTTATTAGTCACAGGTTTAAACAAATATTGATCAACACTGCCATATATATATAATTTTTTTTTATAAAATAAATATGAGGTAATTACATGAGCTTATTATTAAATGGATAGGTCTTTACTAAGCCAGTTACACGGAATGCAGTGAAGTATGAGATAATTTATGTGACATTGAATCGACATTCATTGTGAAACCATTATGTCTACTTACTACAAAAAACAAAACTCTTCAGTGTTGTGCGTATGTGAATATTTTCTGGAAAATCATGTTATCACTGAATACCAAATTAACTACAATGAATTTTTCATCACTGTTACGGTTTTGACTATTCTTCCATCAGTCAATTATACTGTAATATAGCAGTTATCATTTATTATGTTCTACTGATGGATCACCTTTACTCTACAATTACTTCTATCCTTGTGGGGTAGACGTTGGTTCCTTCCAGGATAACCACGCCCATGTAAACAGGATTAATATGGATAACATTAATTAATATTTAATTAATTAATATTAAACAGCATTGAACAGATTAATATGGATAACAAAGAAGCAAATAATGTGCCATGACTCACTAAAACCCTTTGCGTGAATTATATGTATGTCTTCTTCTTCTTCTTTTCCTTTCGGCTGTTCCCTTCAGGGGTCGCCACAGCGAATCATCTGCCTCCATCTCACCCTATCCTCTGCATCTTCTACTCTTACTCCAACTACCTTCATATCCGCCTTCACCACATCCATAAATCTTCTCTTTGGTCTTCCTCTAGTCCTTCTGCCTGGTAGTTCCAATCTCAGCATCCTACTGCCAATATACTCACTATCCCTCCTCTGTACATGTCCAAACCATCTCAATCTAGCCTCTCTGACTTTGTCTCCAAAACCTCTAATATGTGCTGTCCCTCTGATGTACTCATTCCTGATCCTATCCATCCTCGTTACTCCCAAAGAGAACCTCAACATTTTCATCTCTGCTACCTCCAGCTCTGCCTCCTTTCTTTTCCCCAGGGCCACTGTCTCTAAACCATACAGCATTACTGGCCTCAACACCATCTTGTACACTTTTCCTTTCATTCTTGCCGATTCCTTCCTATCACACATCTCACCGGCCACTTTTCTCCAACCATTCCAACCTGCCTGCACACGCTTCTTCACCTGTTTTCCACACTCTCCATTGCTCTGGATTGTTGAGCCTAAGTACTTATAATCCTCCATCGTATTTATCTCTACTCCCTGTAATCTCACCGTTCCTCTTGGATCCTTGTCGTTCACACACACGCATTCTATTTTACTGAGGCTAACCTTCATTCCTCTCCTTTCCAGTGCATACCTTCAGCTCTCTAGATTTTAATTCACTTGTTCTCTGCTCTTAGTACAGATCACAATTCAATCTGTAAACATCATAGTGTCATGGTCTGTGCTGGCTGGAGACACTAACCTTTCCTCAGCTCATTGCAGGTGCGGGCGAGGGGCCTGCCGATAGCCGGTAGAGGAGTTTCGGAGCGGAGCGCACCTGGTCCTAATCGGCAATCAGCGGCAGCCAGTGATAAAAGTGAGCAGCATGCTCCCCTCCACTGTCAGAAGACTGATTCCAGTGACTCTGTTCCTCGACGATCTCTCTGATCCCTGGACCGCGCTTCATGCACGATCAGTTCCCGCCATTCTGCGTTTTCTAGCGATTTCCAGTTCCGAACGTTTAATAAATCGTTGAATCTTCTCACATGGTCTCCTGCATCTTTGGATCCGACTGATATACTCCAGGCATGACACATAGTCCATGGAGATTCTTGTATAACCTCATCTGTCAGCCTGTCCATCACCATTGCAAACAAGAAAGGGCTCAGAGCTGACCCCTGATGCAGTCCCACCTCCACCTTGAACTCTTCCGTCACACCGACAGCACGCCTCACCACTGTCTTACATCTCTCATACATGTCCTGCACCACTCTAACATACTTCTCTGCCAGTCCAGACTTCCTCATGCAATACCACAGTTCCTCTCTCAGCACCCTGTCATATGCTTTCTCCAGGTCCACAAAGGCACAAACCAAACTGTTGTTCACAAATGCTGACCTCTGCCCTTAGTCTAGCTTCCACTATTCTTTCCCATAACTTCATCGTATGGCTTATCAACTTTATCCCTCTATAGTTGCCACAACTCTGCATGTCTTCCTTGTTCTTAAAAATGGCCACCAGCACACTTCTTCTCCATTCCTCCGGTATCCTCTCACTCTCTAAGACCTTGTTGAATTTTCTTGTCAGAAAATCTACTGCTACCTCTCCTAGACACTTCCGTACCTCCACTGGTATGTCATCAGGTCCAACTGCCTTTGACAACACGACACTCCTCACCTTTCTCACCATCAGCATCATCCTGCACACCACCATCCTATGCTGTTTGGCAACACTCTCACCAACTACTACTTTGCAGTCACTGACTTCCATCAAATGACATCATTTACACAAGATGTAGTCTACCTGGGTGCTCCTACCTCTGCTTTTATAAGTCACCCTATGCTCCTGTCTCTTTTGGAAGAAAGTATTCACCACAACCATTTCCATCCTTTTTGCAAAATCGATCAACATCTGTCCTTCTGTGTTCCTGTCCTGGATACCAAACCCACCCATCACTTCCTCATACCCTCTGTTGCCTGCACCAACATGTCCATTGACATCTACACCGACTATTGCCACTCTTTCACCTCTGGGGGTACTCTGCATCACTTCATCTTACTCACTCCAGAATCGCTCCTTTTCTTCTAGCTCACATCCTGCCTGTGGGGCATAAGCACTAACAACATTGAACACCATGCCTTCAATTTCTAACTTGAGACTCATCACTCTGTCTGACACTCTTTTCACTTCTAGTACATTCTTGACAAACCCCTCTTTCAAGATGACTCCTACTCCATTTCTCTTCCCATCCACACCATGAAAAACATCTTAAACCCTGCACCTAAGCTTCTAGACATGCTGCCTTTCCACCTGGACTCCTGAACACACAGTATGTCCACCTTCTTCCTCTGCATCATGTCAGCCAGCTCTCTACCTTTTCCTGTCATAGTTTCAACATTCAAAGTCCCTACTCTTAGTCCTAGACTCATGCCATTCCTTTTCTCTCTCTGCCTACGGACAGGCCTCCTGCCTCTCCTCTTCGACCAACAGTAGTCTAATTTCCACCAGCACCTCGACCGATCCAGTATGAAATTTGTTTTGATGATTCGCATTTTTTAATTTTGGCACAATTTTTACGCCGGATGCCCTTCCTATCGCAACCCATGAGGCATGAGGATGGACACTGGCTTGAGCTCCCCTTCATGACTGCATTGTGCATAGCAGATATTCGCCAATGGTGAGGTGGATATTGCTGAATGGTAAATAATTGCTCTGGTTTGTACTATACAAGAACACAAGAAAAGCAAACTGAAAACAGTTTTTATGGTTTATTCATTTTGAATTTATTTAACTACAGTATTTGAGTGTTATTCAGAGTTTGTGGGGTCCATAATGTCTAATATTATATGGCACAATCTGATTGGTTTGCTGTGTCTGGATAACCAACAGCTATTCACCAAAGGTGGATGTTGCTGAATTGTTGTCAATTAGAACTATTCTGTGACATCCAAGCCTTAAGTGAATAATTATTTTTGGCACATACTGCACAGAACAACAACAACAACAACAAAGATGTTCATAGTATATGTAAGAAAATTTTTAAGCATAAGAATACCATACAAGCTCCATGTGCATGTACATATTTCTGCTGCTAACAAATAACTCAAAAAGTCTCTATGATGGTGTGCAAATTTATTTTAAAAAATATTTTTATCAACTCATATTGAGTAGTGTTACTATATGAAAACATAGGGACAACATGTTCTGTACTGTAATATTTTAACATGTTTATTATTTTATTCTATACTATTCAGAAACATAATGAAATCAAACTATAACAAGATATTTATAGTTTATCTTTTCATTTTTATAGTGTGACAAAGAGCACATCACCTGCTCCACCACATGGCTATCTGCACTTCATGGTAACATTTTTTGAAAATTATTCAAAGTTTGAAAGAGGTACATTTTTACTTCTACAGTTTTACTTTTTTTGACTATAAGTTTTGGGCAACAGTTTTGATTAAAAAAAATAATAACAAAAAAAAAACCTGGCACGTGTCACACTTTATAATTGTAAAAAACTATATAAAGGCCTAAGTTTAGCTTGTTTCAGGGGCAGTGGTGGCCTGGTGGTAAAGGTGCTGGATCACTGTTGCTGAGGTGGGAGGTTCAAGCCCCACTCTCAATGAGTTGTCACTGTCCCCCCAGTGCAGCTAACTGGGTTATCAAAGGTCGGCCATGTCTCTCACTGTCTATGGTGTGAGGTATGTAAAAGAACCATTGCTGACTTTCGACAAGAGCAGTCTACATAGCCATCAGAGTGTTTCCACCCTGCGATGGCCTGACGAGCTGTCCAGGGTGTACTCTGCCCTCACCCGGAGTTGGTTGGGATTGGCACCAGCTTCCCCCTGACAGAGAGATTTCCTTTCGGCTTTTTACCTTTTTCAGGGGTCAGTACAGCGAATGATTCGCACGTTTCATTTAGCATAGGTTTTTATGTCAGATGCCCTTCCTGACACAACCCTTTAGCAAGGGACAGAAACACGATGACAGCTTTCCAGTCTACTCTTTACATGCTTCTCACCATAGACAGTGAGAGACATTGGCCGGCCTTTGATTAACCCCGTTAGCTGTACAGGGGGGACAGTGTCAACCTTGTGGAGAGTGGGACTCAAACTCCCAACCTTAGGATCAGCGATTCAGCGCTCTATACCACCAGGCCACCATTGCTCTCACCAGCTTTCCCATAACACTAATTAGGATTAAGCGGTTATAGAAAATGAATGAATGTTTCTGTTTAATATATGTTATGACCAATATCTGCTTTAGTCTCAGTGGATACAGTGATTTCTGAAAGTTAGTTAGCCCTTTAAATTTTCTATTGCTCTCTGTAAATATGACTTAAGACATCAGATTTTCTCAGATCAGAACCTTTGTGTCAGTCTCAAGTTCAGTAGTATCCACACTACAGAAAAGTCAATAAAGCTGCTGCATTACTAAGTTGATACTGATTAGTTGTTATGAATCACTGATTTGGATGATAAACTTTAAGAAAACTGAAATCCAAAAGAAATAGAAGCTGACACACCACGACTCAGACTAAACAGAATAATAACACAGTCTAACCTGGGTAAACAGACAGACTTACAGGTAAATAAATGTTGATGGAGCAAACATCACAATGAAAAGCTTGATAAATAACGAACTCATTAAACAGATAAACCAAGATAGGCAATAATAAATTAAAGAGGAAATCAGCTACCCCTCCTTGAATTGCCACCTTATTGTGGTGGAGAAGTTTGTGTGTCCTAATGATCCTAGTAGCTATGTTGTCTGGGGCATTATGCCCCCGGTAGAGTCACCCAAGGCAAACAGATCCTAGGTGAAGATCCAGATGAAGTGAGGTTTCAAGACCCCGGTGAAGAAGTTGGGAGCTGCTCACCTCGACCGGGGATGTTGTCAGGAGGTTGAAGGAATATGTGAAGGACCTTCTCAATCCTACCAACCTTCCCTCCATGAAGGAGAAAGACCTTGGGGGTTTGGGTGGGGGACCCGTTGCTTCAAGCTATTTTGTCATTGTATCACCAAAGCTAGAGTTTGATCCGCATTGGTAACACCAGGTCAAATTTGGTTCCGCTAAGGGTTGGAGTCAAAAGGCTATCCTTTGTCACCAATTCTGTTCATAATTTTTAAGGACAGAATTTCTAGGTGCAGCCAAGGTGTCAAGGGGTTCTGGTTTGGTGGCCATCGGATCTTGTCTCTGCTTTTTTCGGATGACATTGACCTTTTGGCTTCATCAATCCAGGACCTCCAACTTTCATTGGAGCAATTCACAGTCGAATGCGAAGCAGCCAGGATGGGAATCAGCACCTCTAAGTCCAAGGCCATGGTTCTCAACTGCAAAAGGATGGAATGCACCCTCCGGGTCTGGAATGACGTCTGTCCCAAGTGGTGGAGTTCAAGTATCTCGGAGTCTTGTTCACAAGTGGGGGGAGTATGGATGAGAAGATCGACAGGTGATTCAATGCAATCTGTACCAGACTATTGTGGTGAAGAGTAACCTGAGCCATAATGCAAAGCTTTCAATTTACCTGTCAATCTACATTCCAACCCTCATCAATGGTCATGAATGGTCAGTATCACTGAAATGAGCTTGTTTTTTTTCTGGGTGGCAGGGCTCTCCCTTAGAGATAAGGTGAGAAGGTCAGTCAGCCTGGAGGAGCTCAGTGGAGAACCGCTGCTTGTCCACATTTAGAGAAACCAGTTGAGGTGGCTCTGGCATCTGGTTAGAATTCCTCCCGAACACCTCCCTGTTGTGATTTTTCAGGCGTTTTTCAACCGGGAAGAGACCCCGGGGTCGACCCAGAACACTACGGATTGTCTGGGAACACCTCAGTGTCCTCCCGGAATTGCTTGAGGAAGTAGCTGGGCAGAGGGACATCTAGACCTCATTGCTTAGGCTGATGCCGTCGCAACTCGACCCGAGATTAAGCAAAGGAAGATGAAGATAAAGAAATCACCTGGTCATGGTGAGGAAAACCAAACAGAGATTCGGACACCTATGAGAGCTTCTACAGCTTTTAGGCAGTACCTATATCTATATTTTATACTTGGTCATTATTTATTGAGGATAAAAAGTCCAGTGTTACATAGCTGCAAAAGGTATCTGAAGCTCTAATATTATCAATTCGTTAGAGGGGGAAGTTGTGAAAGAGTGAAATGTTTTTAATTAATGTAATGACAGTCACATTTTCACTGGGCACAATGTTTGATTCAAAGGGTGTTCAAGGTGTTCACAACATATTTGTGGAAGTGTTTCATGCAAAAAAAAAATTTAAAAACAGAATACAGTGAAGCTAATTTTTGAGGACCTCAGAAAAACAGCTGTTGATGCTCATCAGACTCGCAAAAAAGGTACATTATCAACAAAAAAGTTTGGAGTCTACAATTACACTGGTTTGAGGGAATTCAAGATCATTGATCTCTCATTTGATGCAACAAAGAACCAACAAAGATCACCTCATGAGCAGAGTGTGTAACCATATGGCTGCTCTATAAATATAAACACTGCTGTCCACCTACGCCTTAAAGGCCCATAGAAAAATATTGTGTACAGAGACCAAAGAAGTAGTGGCTGGTTTAAATGAGAAGTGTTATGTTTGGCAAAAGAAAAGCACTGCATGCCTGTAATCTACGAACATGATGGTGGTTGTATTATGGTATTGCGTTGTTTTACTACAAAGATGCGCAAGTCATGCCTAAAGACAGTGACCCTCAAGCAGTCGATCATTCTACCAAAGAATGATTGAAGAAGAATATGGTTAAAGTTTTGAAATGACAAAATGAAAGTCTTCACCTTAATCCTAAAGAAATGTTGTGAGACCAGTTCATGTGTGGAACACCACTCACATACCAGAGTTGAAGCTGTTCTGTACTGTACTTAGGAATTGGCTAAAAATTCTAAAAGATGATGTACATGACTGATCAGCAGTTACTCGAAATATGTGGTTGCTGTTTTTGTTGTATGATGCAGTCTGAAAGTAAAGGCTCATATGCTAATTAATATACAGTACGTATGTTCCATTTTTACAGAAGCGAACATATTGCTCACTACCATTCATTTGCCAAACTGATGATCCTACTCGGGTTGCAGGGAGGCTGAAACCTATCTCACCCAACACTGACGGGGTACATCTTGAACATCTTGGTAGACCATTGCAAGGCCAACACAAGCACAACCAACCATTCACATTTACCTCCATACCTACAGACAATTTGGAGCAGCCAATTAGTCTACTATGCATGTACGTAGATGATCTGTGGGAGGAAAACCAGATGCACTGGTGGAAACCCACGCAAGCCTGGGTACAACATGCAGACTCGACACAAAAACACATGAGCTAGAGACCAAGGACTTTCTTGCTGTGAGGCAGGTGTGCCAACCACTACACCACTGTGCCACCAACATTATATTACATTTTGCTAAATCCATCCAGAATGTGACAGAACATGAAAAAAAAAAACAGAAGCGTTGAGTGGAATGAGCTTACAAGGTCTGTCAGTACTGCTGAGTTCATGATCAAATTCATTTGATGTCTGTCTGTCTGTCTTCCTTTCAGCGTTTTCCCTTTTACTCGGGAGTCGCCACAGCGAATCATCTGATTCGCACGTTTTGATTTGGCAGAGGTTTTTACGTCGGATGCCCTTCCTGTCACAACCCTTTTTAGCAAGGGACAGGAACACGCTGACGGCTTTGCAGCTACTCTTTACGAAAGTCAGCAATGGTTCTTTTACATGAACCTCTCACCATAGACAGTGAGAGACATGGCCCGCCTTTGATAACCCAGTTAGCTGTACTGGGGGGGACAGTGACAACCTTGTGGAGAGTGGGACTCGAACCCCCAACCTTTGGATCAGCGATCCAGCGCCCTGTACCACTAGACCACCACTGCCCCATAATCAAATTCATTTGATAAAATAGGAAAATATTGTCAACTTTTTTGTATTGATGGGAAAAACCAGTGACTGACATTCATTCATTCATTTTCTGAACCGCTTAATCCCAATTCGGTATGAAACGTTGTGTAAGTGTTGATCCTGTGATGGCCTGGCGAGCTATCCAGAGTGTACCCTGCCCATTCACAGAGTTAGCTGAGATGGGTGCCAGAGTCCCTGTGGTCGTAATTAGGAGGAAGCAGTTCAGAAAATGAATGAATGAATGGACAGCTCTCCTGGCCTACACAAATACAATTATTTACACTCACACTAAGGGGCAATTTGGAACAGCCAATTAGCCTATTATGGATGGGTTTTGTTTTGTTTTTTTTTTTTGGGGGGGGGGGGGGGCAGAATAACCAAAAGAAATACATGCAAGCACAGGGAGAACGTGTAAACTCGACGCATACACCCAAGCCCAGGAATCAAACCCAGGCCTTCTTGCTGTGAGGCAGATGTGCCATCCCCGTTACATTCATACCATTGGCAAATTTGTAAATGTGATTCTTTGGAGACATTCCCTGTAGGGTGGTATGTCACTGGGGTAGAGATGGCTCAACAGTTATAGTTATTCATCAGAAGGACTCTTGCATTACCAATCTATTACCCTTAACGCTTACCGTTTTGGTATCTTGGCTGGCCCTGAACTCTGACCACAACTGCTTAACAAACAGACATTGATGAGGAAAACAATTTGTAAAAATGGCATAATGCAGGGGTGCCCAATGATGTTCCTTCCCTGAGACATTCCCTCTAACCCCAAATATGCCCACCTGACCATCCAGTCATCTAATCAAGATTTAAAATGCTGAAAACAGGACTTAAAGCGATGATTTGATTATATGTGAGGTGGTCCACCGAATGTAGGCGGTGTCACAACTGACACTGGAGCTTTTGAGATAAAACACGGCTGATCCAGACTTCCAATCTTTCAAGTAAGCAGGTGAATGTTGAGTACTAAACAAGTATTCATTTATTTACTTGACAGATCGGAAGTCCAGATAAGCCGTGTTTTGTCTTAAAAGCTCCGGTGTCAGTTGCGGCACCGCCTACATTCGGTGGAGTGCGTCATATATAGTATTTGCAGTATGTACAGTCAGGAAACAGTTATGTACAGATTATGTATAAATAAGTTATGTGAGCAGTTCTGTACAGATATGGGCAGCTTGTGGGGCCGGTGGCATAGTGGTTAGGGTTCTGCACTCATGATAAGAAGGTTGTGTGTTTGAATCCCAGTTAGACACCCACTGTGCTAAGACCCCTGGGCAAGGTCTTAACCATAACTGTGCCTCTGTTCACCCAGCAGTATAAATGGGTACCAGTAAAAATATCCTGGGAAAGGTAACCTATGATGGCCTAGCGTCCAATCCGGGAGGAGTTGAACTCCTAGTCCCTTCACGCTACAGAAACTGGGAATAAGCACTAGGCTCGGGTGTAAATATATATATATATATATATATATATATATATATATATATATATATATATATATATATATATATATATACAGGTCCTTCTCAAAAAATTAGCATACTGTGATAAAGTTCATTATTTTCTGTAATGTACTGATAAAAATTAGACTTTCGTATATTTTAGATACATTACACACAACTGAAGTAGTTCAAACCTTTTATTGTTTTAAGATTGATAATTTTGGCAAAAAGTAAAGAAAAACGAAAAGTCCCTATCTCAAAAAATTAGCATAATTCACCGACCAATAAAAAAATGCTTTTAAGACAAAAAAAGTCAACCTTATGTTCAGTTATGCGCTCAATACTTGGTCGGGAATCCTTTTGCAGAAATGACTGCTTCAATGCGGCGTGGCATGGAGGCAATCAGCCTGTGACACTGCTGAGGTGTTACGGAGGCCCAGGATGCTTCGATAGCGGCCTTAAGCTCATCCACAGTGTTGGGTCTGGTGTCTCTCAACTTTCTCTTCACAATATCTCACAGATTCTCTATGGGGTTCAGGTCAGGAGAGTTGGCAGGTCAATTGAGCACAGTAATAGCATGGTCAGTAAACCATTTAGCAGTGGCTTTGGCACTGTGAGCAGGTGCCAGGTCGTGCTCAAAAATTACATCTTCATCTCCATAAAGCTTTTCAGCAGATGGAAGCATGAAGTGCTCCAAAGTCTCCTGATAGCTCGCTGCACTGACCCTGCCCTTGATAAAACACAGTGGACCAACACCAGCAGCTGACATGGCACCCCAGACCATCACTGACTGTGGGTACATGACACTGGACTTCAGGCATTTTGGCATTTCCTTCTCCCCAGTCTTCCTCCAGACTCTGGCACCTTGATTTCCGAATAACATGCAAAATTTGCTTTCATACGAAAAAAGTACTTTGGACCACTGAGCAACAGTCCAGTGCTGCTTCTCTGTAGCTCAGGTCAGGCGCTTCTGCCGCTGTTTCTGGTTCAAAAGTGGCTTGACCTGGGGAATGCGGCACCTGTAGCCCAGTCCGCTGTTTCCACAGGTCCCACAAGGTCTGGAATCGGCCCTTCTCCACAATCTTCCTCAGGGTCCGGTCGCCTCTTCTGGTTGTGCAGCGGTTTCTGCCACACTTTTTCCTTCCCACAGACGTCCCACTGAGGTGGCTTGATACAGCACTCTGGGAACAGCCTATTCGCTCAGAGATTTCTTTCTGTGTCTTACCCTCTTGCTTGAGGGTGTCAATGATGGCCATCTGGACAGCAGTCAGGTCGGCAGTCTTACCCATGATTGCGGTTTTGAGTAATGAACCAGGCTGGGAGTTTTTAAAAGCCTCAGGAATCTTTTGCAGGTGTTCAGCGTTAATTGGTTGATTCAGATGATTATGTTAATAGCTCATTTAGACTACCTTTTCATAATATGCTAATTTTTTGAGATAGTAATTTTGGGTTTTCATGAGCTGTAGGCCAAAATAATCAGTATTAAAACAATAAAAGACCTGAAATATTTCAGTTGGTGTGCAATGAATCTAAAATATATGAAAGTTTAATTTTTATCAGTACATTACAGAAAATAATGAACTTTATCACAATATGCTAATTTTTAAAGAAGGAGCTGTGTGTGTGTGTGTGTGTGTGTGTGTGTGTGTGTGTGTGTGTGTGTGTGTGTGTGCATATATATATATATATATATATATATATATATATATATAGTTCTATGGATGTATACACAGTCGTGGTATAAAATCACTGTGAGTAAATGATAATAGTGGAAGCATGTACCTGTGTATGAATGATATGGATGGTACGAATGGTATTGATATGGCGTAGTGTGGATGGGAAGGAAAGGTTCAGCAGGGGACTGAGTTCAGTAAGGTGACGGCTGTGGGGACAAAGCTGTTTCTAAACCTGCTGGTTTTTGTCCGAACTCCTGATGCAACTTCTGGAGGGCAGGAGCTGAAAGAGTCTGTTGGCAGAATGAGAGGAGTCCCTAAGAATGCTGTGCTCGGTGAAGACATCTCTTCTTGTGGACAACCTCAATAGCAGGAAGTGGAGTTCCTGTGATGCGTTGGGCGGTTTTCAAAACCCGCTGCAGTGCCTTGCTGTCCACGACAGAGCAGATTTTGGTTGGAGTTTAAATCTTTAGAAAGGTAGATCACCAGGAACAGGATTGGACACACCTGGGATAATTTGTAAGCTTCTTCTTCAGTAGGCATCTAGTGTCCAGTTCATCTATAGACCATGCTGACCCAATGGGTCAGTCATGAGTTTAGAATAGTATCATCACCACTCAGTCTGGGGGGCAGTGGTGGTCTAGTGGTATAGGGCACTGGATCACTGATCCAAAGGTTGGGGGTTCGAGTCCCACTCGCCACAAGGTTGTCACTGTCCCCCCCCAGTGGAGCTAACTGGGTTATCAAAGGCCGGCCATGTCTCTCACTGTCTATGGTGAGAGGCATGTAAAAGAACCATTGCTGACGTTCGACAAGAGTAGGCTGCAAAGCCGTCAGCGTGTTTCCGCCCTACGATGGCCTGGCGAGCTGTCCAGGGTGTACTCTGCCCTCGCCCGAAGTTGGCTGGGATGGGCACCAGCCTCCCCGCGACCCAAATTAGGATTAAGTGGGTACAGAAAATGAACTGAACTGAACCACTCAGTCTAAATTCAATCAAATATTTTCAATTTTTACTGCAAAGGGCTGATGTGGGTGCATGAGCTATACCTGAGAGTTTGCTGAAAGAGGTTAAAACGGATTTAAACTGGGGTAATAGGGTTCCTATTTTGAATGAAAATCTACCCCCACAGTGGCCATTTGTAAAAAGAGATTTATCGCCCATTGCCTAAAACGTATGGCTTACCAAGTGAACATCCTGAATGATATTTCCGCTGTAAAGTCCCAGTCGGTGAGTTGGATTCAGTGAGGTTATTTGTGGATAGGCAGAAGGTTTTGTGCGAGGCAAAGAGGACCATTTGACTTCATGCTAAGCCATCTTCAATTCTACCTGGTTGGCTTACCATTATCAAAAATATTGTGATTATATGTTTGCAGCAATACTTCCCACTATAAAGTATTCTGTGTTGGGGTGACACAGTGGCCTAGTGCTTAGCACATCCGCCTCACAGCTAGAATACAGCAATCCATCACTTTATGCGCTTAATGGGGACTGAGATCCCCCACGACTAACGATTTCCGCGAAGTAGAATCGGTCCCCTTGACTCACGTATATGTTCATGTATATGTGTATATAATATCAATAAATGCATATTCAAAACTATAAATGCTTGTCCTTTGGTCTTTTTACACCCGAGCCATAGTGGCTCATCAGGCCGGTTCTTATCCCCGGTTTCCATGGCGTGAATCAACGAGGAGTACAACTCCTCCTGGATGGGACGCTAGTCGCAGGTTACCTTCCCAGTATATTTTTACTGGTACCCATTTATACTGCTGGGTGAACAGAGGCACACTTGTAGTTAAGACCTTGCCCAGGGGTCTTAGCACAGTGGGGGTCTAACCGGGACTTGAACACACAATCTCCCGATCATGAGTACAGCACCCTAACCACTACACCACCGGCCCCACAAACTTCCCATATCTGTACAGAACTGCTCACATAACTTATTTATACATACTGCAGATACTGTATAATCAAATGGATGGGCATGACGCACACACACACACACACACACACACACACACACACACACACACACACACACACACACACACACAGACGCACATGCGCACAGATGCACACCTCACATAAAAATGTAAGCAGTTTGGTTGAGTTGGGTTTTTTGTTTGTTTTTGTTTGTTTGGGTTTTTTTGGGGTTTTTTTTTGTTTTTTTGTTTTTTTGTTTGTTTTTTTTTTTGCACAATTGGCCTTGTTTTGCGGCATTTTCCTTAACTTTTAACTTTTCCCCAATTTTTCCTTAATTTCCTTATTTTTCTATTTTTCGATGAATATTTTTGATAAACCCGTGATGCACTGAAGCAGCAGGAACTAAAGCGTGAAGTAGCGAGGGATCACTGTAGCTTTGGACCTGGGTGTTTGTGGAGTTTGTATGTTCTTCCTGTGCTTGCGTAGATTGCGCCATGTACTCCGGTTTCCTCCCACTGCCCAAAGGCATGCATTTAAGTTAATTGTTCCTCATTGCCCTTGGGTGTGAATGAGGGTGTGAATGAGGGTGTGAATAGTTGTGTGTCTATATGTGTATGTGTATGTGTCTTGGCAGCTTGCCTTGCGTGTGTGGTGTGTGTGTGTGTGTGTGTGTGTGTGTGTGTGTGTGTGTGTGTGTGTGTGTGTGGTGTTGGCCTTGCTTTATGATGGTCTGGTGAGCAGTTCAGGGTGTACTTTGCCGTCGCCTGTGGTAAAAAAAAAGTGAGTGCGCTGTGTTGCCTGATATTTTACCCTGAGATTTTTTTTTTTTTTTTGCTATTTTTTTAGACATTTAATATTTTAGTTGGGATTTTGAAATAATATTTTCTCAGCAAATTTTTTTTGTACCACTGAACAAGTCTTTGATACATGAATGAATGTTTGAAAAAGTGCCTGTACTTACATTTACAGCATTTGGCAGGCGCTTATATCCAGAGTGACTTACATTTATCAATTTGTACACAACTAAGCAATTGAGGGCCCAACAGTGGCAGCATGGTGGTACGGGGGATTGAACCTTGACCTTTGGATCACTAATCCAGAGCCATCTGCCCACCCACTGCCTTGGATGTAAATGCTTTTGATGCAAAACCTGTATTTTTCTCTTCTGTTATCTGGTTGTGTATTAAATGATGAGAATAATGTCGTTTCTGGACAAAGCGTTAATGCAAAAAGTTAGTGATTTATTATATTAATACAGGAAGTCATTGACTCAACATCCAAAACTGTAAACTGAACTGCACAGCAAAATAAGTTACATGTTACAGGTATACTGAAATTTGTGATGAAAATAAATATGTTAAATTAAATTTTTGAATTGTTGTTAAATTAGGTTTGATAAATAACACTCGACGAAAAGAGTAAAGTACTGCAGGTTTGTCCACCAAATTCTCCTATTGTTGCATTATTTTACTGAGTAGCGATTGGGTCTTCTTGGAATTTTGTCCAGCGTGTGAAGCCTTAGAGTACACAGAGTAAAAGTCGTTCACTGCTCCACCTTGGATTGTGTTGTCATCTTTCTAAATGTGAAGATAAACCATAGGATCATTAACATAACATAGAGCATTAATTACAGTATTATCTTACTCACTGTTCAACATCTGGATTAACCCTTTCAATCTTTCACACTTCAACAGTATTTCTCTATATCTATCCATATATCTATTTAGATAGAAATTTAGACTGTTCGAAATACACGCATTTCCATTAAGGAAACTGTACTGCTACTAAACAATGCATGCAACTTTTTAAATTATGTTATTTCAGCTGTCGCTAACTACAGGGAACTGCAAAGGGAATTGCAGGAAATTGTGCTACAGGTGTTTGACAAAAATTATAAACAAATGCATGCATGCATGCATGCAAAAAAAAAAAAAAATCTTACTTTTATGGAGTTTATCTCATGAAGTACTTTCCACACCGATTGTTCAATCTTGTAGTTGTCTTTCAGTGCTTTCACACTTTCCTGGAGTTCTCTCAGACTAGTCTTAGTCTCAACACTATTGGCCTTTTTCAGCATGTCTGAAAAGATGTCCAGGTAACCATTCAGCATACGCAGAAGCACCAACTTCTCACAAGTGCAAGTGTCCTGATAAGACATTAAGAGGTTTCTGAAAATCATTAAAAAAAAAAACTCCTGCGGACGTTATTTATGCTCAAAGACGTCATGCTATAGATGGATGTGTCGCGCTTACCTCTATTTTGCCCAAATATGGAGTAAATACAGCTTTTCCAACCCATTTTGTGTCTGTTAACCCCTGCAGGAGTGCAGAAAGCTCATAATCAGTTCTCCGAGAAATTAGTACATGCAATCTTTAACCGTATTTTAATCAAGATTCACTTTGTATTTAAAAGAAACATGCACAACACACACCATGCACAACACACAACATGCACAATACACAACACAATGCACGTTTTTGAGCTGAGAGTGCCCTCTATTAGTGGTAACTGTAACAAGTACGTGGTATAAGTGCATTTTTTTTAAAAGTTATGTAAGTTAGTTGTTTGCACAGTCATACGGTAAGTGTTTTACTAATACTAACTGCAAGTGCAACATTATGACCCAACCTGCTACCCCGTTTGACCTGGTTTAGGTTAGAGTGTCTATGCACAAGGAAGTAAACTCAAGATGAGACAAATTTATTTAACACTTTAAACAGAAAACACTTACATGATGTATTTGTAGAGTATTTACAGCTCTGGTCACGTTATGACCAAAGTGTCCAGTTGTCCCATTCAGCAGTACCGCCATGACAAGTCCACACATTAGCATCAGGTTCGACCAAGAATCCATTCTCTTTGCTTTTCTTCTGAACACTGTGCTCGAAGCTTTTAATCAGAATAATGAGACTGAGAGCGAGTGACTGATGCTCACCAGAATGGGTCAGGGGGTTTATATAGAAAGAGAGCAACCCGAGAGGGCGTTAAGGGATGCACTTGGGGTTTTGGGGTTTCTGTGGGCTCCTCATCTATGAAAGTTTCCTTTAAATAAGAGACATGCTGCTCCTAAATGCCTGTCGTTGCAGTAACCACTACACCAAAGGCAGGTAATTTCCTCACTGGAATTCATAGAGAGAGCGATGATTGCTGAAAAGACATCATTAATCAATACACGTATCCTGCCACGACGTGGCTTTAAATTTGCTGGGAAAAAAATCGCTTCTTAAAAAGTTATGAAGTAATCAAGTCAACACCTTCTCTGTTAATTCTTATTTATTTATATAGCACAGATGATGCATATCATAATGCAAATTAAATTTTAATATTTATCTATCTGTATAGCTATTCATCAATGTATATATCTGTGTGTGTGTGTGTGTGTGTGTGTGTGTGTGTGTGTGTGTGTGTGTATTCATGCGTTTTATGAACTAGCTCACGTAGTCCCGATAGGACAGAATAGGGAGGTGGAATTAGGGTCATAGAGAGGCTGGCGCCCATCTCAGTCAAATCTGGGTGAGGGCAGAGTACACCCTGGACAGCTCGCCAAACCATCACAGGGCAGAAATAAGCTGACGGCGATGCAGTCAGCAATGGTTCTTTTACATGAATCTCACCATAGACGGTGAGAGATAACCAAGTTAGGTGCACTGGGGGGACAGCAGTGACAACCCATTGATAGTGGGGTTTAAACCCCGGAACTCGGAGTCTGGTGGTCAGGTCGGCTGGATCACTGATCCTAAGGTTGGGTGTTCAAGCCCCACTCTCAACAGGTTGCCACTGTCCCCCCCCCTAGTACAGCTAAGTATGTTATCAAAGGCCGGCCATGTCTCTCACTGTCTATGGTGTGTGGCATGTAAAAGAACCATTGCTGACTTTCAACAAGAGTAGCTGCATAGCCGTCAGTATTTTTCTGATGGCGATGTGTGGGGTTGTGACCCCAATCGCTTCAATCTTTTGCATTGTAAAGTTACACACTATGGAAAGTACAAGAATAGCAAATCCGATGGAGCGCCAGGTGTGTAGCTTGGCTGCGGCCGCTATGACATGGCATGGTTATCCACATGGGTTTGTATGCATGAGTGTGTGTGGTTTTTATGTGAGTGTGTGGCTGTGTACATATGTGACTGTGTGTGTGTGTGTGTGTGTGTGTGTGTGTGTGTGTGTGTGTGTGTGTGTGTGTGTGTGTGTGCATATGCATTCATGAATGTTTGTGTATTCATGTCCGTCTGCATGCATGTGTGCATGTTTGTTTTTTGTTTGTTTGTATGCATGTATGTTTGTTTGTTTGTATGCATGTTTGTGTGTTTATATGTATGAATTATTTTATGTGTGTGTGTATATTCACGTCTATGTACCTGCTTGTGTGTGTATATGTGCCTGTGTTTTTGTGTGTGCGTTTGTGTGGTGTGTGTTTGTTTATTTGTTTGTTTGTATGCATGTGTCTGTTTGTTTTTTGTATGGATGTGTGAGCGTGTTCACATATATGCGTTGATTTATATATGTATTCATGTCTGTGTGCATGTGTGTGTTTGTGTGTGTGCGTTTGTTGGTAAGTATGCATGTGTGTGTGTGTGTGTGTGTGTGTGTGTGTGTGTGTAACTGCATGCATACATATATGTGTAGGTGTGTTTGTGTATGTGGTTGTATGCATATATACATGCGTGTTTGTGCGTTGAGTGTTAATGGAAATCTATATCTTTATCAACTGGGATTCTTCTTGCAACTAGTACGGTTGCCATGAACACTTATTATAAGTAATTTCATTCTTTTTTTTTTTTTTAAATATATATTTGCATAAACTTTTAATTGATTTAATCAGCAGTTCCTTTTCAGTGAAACAGTACCAGTTTGTTGTAGTATGCATATATTGTAAGTTTTTCTTGTGGTCTGAAATTTGCTTGAGCAACATTTCTGCTGCATGTGACTATGTTTTTTTTTTTCTTATGAATTCAGAATTCCCCTGTAGTTCTTCGTGGTAAAAAAATATATACAGCATTTCCTTGAATCTTTTAAATTTACATGTGAAGCCTGTCATGGACTTTTCATGGCTTGAGAACTTTCCCACTATTGTTTGGCACTATTACTTAAAGCTTTTATGTGCCTATGTTTTTGCTCATACATTACATGTGTATTATGGCAAAGGCCTAAAACAATAAAACTCTTGGCGCCATGGATCTTCAAATGGCAGAACATAGTCCAGCAAAAATATTTCAGTGGACCGAACCACACACAATCACATACTGTAGCCAAGCCAACCAATCAGATACTCTAGAGCAATGGTCTCCAACCCTATTCCTGGAGGTCTACCTTTCGGCAGGTTTTATCTCCAAACTTAATCATGCAAACCTGAGTACCTGATCATTATCTTAAAAAAGTTCTTGAACAGGTCAAAGAGAAGTGTTAGATTTTGGTTAGAGATAAAGCCTGCAAAAAGGTAGATCTCCAGGAACAGGGATGAAAACCACTGCTCTAGAGCCGAGGCACTGGGTTGCAGGTGTTAGACTGGAATAGCGCGTCTTTCTTGTTCTTCTTTTCCATTCGGCTGTTCCCTTCAGGGGTCACTACAGCGAATCATCTGCCTCCATCTCACCCTATCCTCTGCATCTTCTTCTCTTACACCAACTGCCTTCATGTCCTCCTTCACCACATCATCTTTATAGACAATATTCACTATGTTTTCACTTTCGCTTACCATCTCTGTGCTGGATTGTGAAGTCATGTTGATGATCAAAACAGAGTGATTGAAAAACAAGTGCAAGAAGGTGCTCTCAAGTTCTGAAGGCATCTCCACTGTTTTGAGTGTGTGGCCCTTCTAAAAAATTGTAATATGAAGCATGACTGCAAAATCAATTCAGTCGCTTATTAAATTTCCAGACCAGCGATTCCCAACTCTGGTCCTAGGGGACCTCATGTCCTGCACAAAATAGTGTTTTCCTGGGTCTATCACACCCATTTCAGGTCATAAAAAGCTGTGCATTAGTCAACTTGTTAAATCAAGTGTGTTGGGAACAGGGAGAACACCAAGCGATGCAAGACAGGGGTCCTTTGTGAATAGGATTGGGACCCTCTGTCCTATAACAGGCAGTGGTGGCCTAGTGGTATAGGGTGCTGGATTGCTGATCCAAAGGTTGGGGGTTCGAGTCCCACTCTCCACAAGGTTGTCACTGTCCCCCCCAGTGCAGCTGACTGGGTTATCAAAGGCCAGCCATGTCTCTCACTGTCTATGGTGAGAAGTTCATGTAAAAGAACCATTGCTGACTTTCAACAAGAGTAGCTGCAAAGCCGTCAGCATGTTTCCGCCCTGCGATGGCCTGGCGAGCTGTCCAGGGTGTACTCTGCCCTCACCCGAAGTGGGCTGGGATGAGCGCCAGCCTCCCCGCAACCCTAATTAGGATTAAGCAGTTACAGAAAATGATGCGCTGTCCTATAACAAGTTATACATCGGGTCATGGGTGAGCTCAAGCCATATCCAGCTGACCTCTTGAAAGGTGTTTGGTGCAACCTGGACAGGTTACCAGATTATCACAAAGCTAATACATAGAAACAGCCAACTGATCACATGCACACCTTTATTCACACTTAGGGACAGATTAGAGTAGACACGTGACCTAGGCAGCATGTGATTGGACTGTGGAAGGATATCGGAGCACAGGGATCAAACCCACATGGGTACAATGAGATTATATCGGTTCCACAACCAGCCCTAATGATTACTGGGTAAGAATTTAAAGGTATTTTAGCTAGTAATAAAGAGGGCATGATAATTAACTAATTTCAGGTGAGGATAGTGGTGGCCCGGTGGTAGTTTGCTGGATTACTAATCCCATGTCAGGGTGCAAGTCCCACAATCAGTTGTCAGTGCTGTCCCTCCAGTGCAGCTAACTGGGTTATCAAAGGCCGGTCATGTTTCTCACTGTCTATGGTGAGCAGAATGTAAAAGAACTTTCATTAAGAGTATAGTGTATAGCGGTCAGCGTGTCCCTGCGATGTTGTGCTGAGCTCTCCAGGGTGTACTCTGCCCATGCCCAGAGCCAACTGACATGACAAAACATTAACTTTCAGGTAAAGTGCAGATATAATATTTCTTTAATGGGAGATAACATCATAACAAGAATAACACAACAACCTCAACATAATTTAAGTGTCTTCAAAAAGTTGTTTACAGCCTTGGCCCACGACAAAGGTAAACTACACATACACACAAAAAAAAATCTCGTAACATTGCCAGCCAGTGATGGCCCATCTCTGGTCTATTGCATAGCCTCCCCGGTTCATTTGCTTCTTCTGCACTTTCCACTCTGTGTTCCTCAACTTGCTCATCTCCCTCTTTCTCTTAAACATAAAATCAAATTTTCTTTTCAAGTGTGTCAAAGGTGGCAGTCTGCAGCACGGGGGCACCGCAGGGCACCGTCCTCTCACCCTTCCTTTTCAACATTTATACCTCGGACTTCATCTATAGCACAGACAGCTGCCACCTCCAGAAGTTCTCGGACGACTCCGCCATCATGGGCCGTGTGTCAGAGGGGAACGAGCAGGAGTACCGGTCGGTCATCGTTGACTTCGTGGACTGGTGTGAGCGCAACCACCTGTGCTTGAACACTAGGAAGACGAAGGAGATGGTGGTCGACTTCAGAAGAAGCACTCTAACACACACACACACACACACACACACACACACACACACACACTCACTAGTGAACGTCCAGGGACAGGACATTGAGACAGTGGACAGTTTCAAATACCTGGGTGTTCACCTTAACAATAAACTAGACTGATCCCACAACACCAACGCCCTGTACAAGAAGGGCCAGAGTCGCCTCCACCTTCTGAGGAGACTTAGGTCCTTCGGAGTATGCAGACCCCTGCTCAGGACTTTTTATGACTCTGTGGTAGCCTCTGCAATCTTCTACACTGCCATCTGCTGGGCCCCGGGCAGCACAGAGCAGGACAGAAAGAGACTGAACAAGCTGGTCAGGAGGGCCAGCTCTGTCCTCGGCTGCCCACTGGACTCTGTGGAGGAAGTGAGTGAGAGGAGGATGGTAGCAAAGCTCATATCCATCATGGTCAACAGCTCTCACCCACTGCACCAGACTGTAGAGAAGCCGAGTAGCTCCTTCAGTGGACGACTGAGACATCCTCAGTGCAGGAAGGAGCGCTACCGCAGGTCGTTCATTCCCACCGCTGTCAGACTGTACAAAGCCACTTTGTAACTGTCTGTGAAAATACCGGTTATGTGCAATAAAAACCCCGTGCACTTTAATCAACCACATCTACCCCACTGACTGTGAACCATATCAACCCAGCTACTCTGCCCTCAGATACATATACTAGTCCTTCTCAAAAAATTAGCATATTGTGATAAAGTTCATTATTTTCTGTAATGTACTGATAAAAATTAAACTTTCATATATTTTAGATTCATTACCCACAACTGAAGTAGTTCAAGCCTTTTATTGTTTTAATATTGATCATTTTGACAAAAAAGTAAAGAAAAACCAAAAATCCCTATCTCAAAAAATTAGCATATTTCATCCGACCAATAAAAAAAAGTGTTTTTAAGACAAAAAAGTCAACCTTCAAATAATTATGTTCAGTTATGCACTCAATACTTGGTTGGGAATCCTTTTGCAGAAATGACTGCTTCAATGCGGCGTGGCATGGAGGCAATCAGCCTGTGGCACTGCTGAGGTGTTACGGAGGCCCAGGATGCTTCGATAGCGGCCTTAAGCTCATCCACAGTTTTGGGTCTGGTGTCTCTCAACTTTCTCTTCGCAATATCCCACTGATTCTCTATGGGGTTCAGGTCAGGAGAGTTGGCAGGCCAATTGAACACAGTAATACCATGGCCAGTAGACCATTTAGCAGTGGTTTTGGCACTGTGAGCAGGTGCCAGGTCGTGCTGAAAAATGAAATCTCCATCTCCATAAAGCTTTTCAGCAGATGGAAGCATGAAGTGCTCCAAAATCTCCTGATAGCTAGCTGCATTGACCCTGCCCTTGATAAAACACAGTGGACCAACACCAGCAGCTGACATGGCACCCCAGACCATCACTGACTGTGGGTACTTGACACTGGACTTCAGGCATTTTGGCATTTCCTTCTCCCCAGTCTTCCTCCAGACTCTGGCACCTTGATTTCCGAATAACATGCAAAATTTGCTTTCATCCAAAAAAAGTACTTTGGACCACTGAGCAATAGTCCAGTGCTACTTCTCTGTAGCCAAGGTCAGGCGCTTCTGCCACTGTTTCTGGTTCAAAAGTGGCTTGACCTGGGGAATGCGGCACCTGTAGCCCAGTCCGCTGTTTCCACAGGTCCCCCAAGGTCTGGAATCGGCCCTTCTCCACAATCTTCCTCAGGGTCCGGTCACCTCTTCTGGTTGTGCAGCGTTTTCTGCCACACTTTTTCCTTCCCACAGACGTCCCACTGAGGTGCCTTGATACAGCACTCTGGGAACAGCCTATTCGCTCAGAGATTTCTTTCTGTGTCTTACCCTCTTGCTTGAGGGTGTCAATGATGGCCTTCTGGACAGCAGTCAGGTCGGCAGTCTTACCCATGATTGTGGTTTTGAGTAATGAACCAGGCTGGGAGTTTTTAAAAGCCTCGGGAATCTTTTGCAGGTGTTTAGAGTTAATTGGTTGATTCAGATGATTAGGTTAATAGCTCTTTTAGAGTACCTGAACATGATATGCTCATTTTTTGAGATAGGAATTTTGGGTTTTCATGAGGTGTATGCCAAAATCATCAGTATTAAAACAATAAAAGACCTGAAATATTTCAGTTGGTGTGCAATGAATCTAAAATATATGAAAGTTTAATTTTTATCAGTACATTACAGAAAAGAATGAACTTTATCACAATATGCTAATTTTTTGAGAAGGACTAGTACACTTGAATATAGGCCAGTCTACAAAGTCGTTCCCTTCTTTTCTTTTATTGTTTGTTAATTTATACTATTTATGTATCTATTTATTTATTTACTTGTATAATATATATGTATGTGTGTATATGTATCTATTTTTTCACCCCCTACTGATGGTACCTCAAGAGCCTGTAACAGTGAATTTCTCCATTGTGAGATTAATAAAGCTGTATCTTATCTTATCTTAGGCTGTATGTAGATATTGTCCCTATCAAAAGGAAGCACACGACCTCCAGCTGACCCACCAACACTGTCTAGGGTCCTTCCATCACCTAGGCAAGTAGCCATCCAAAACGAATGCATTGAGTATCCTGTCTTCCACATGTGTTTGTTTGTGGAAGAGAGTGGTGCTGCTCACTTGACAGATAGACAGAAAGGATTTCATAATATGTAAAACTTCACAATTTATTACTTGTGGATTTTTGTTTTGTTTATTTTGCAAAAATGACTATCCTGTTGTCTGCAACAACAACAACAAAAAAAAGCTTAAGTGGATATAGGATTAACGTTACACTACAGTGAGTGACTGTTACTGGAGATGATGTTTATGTATAGTATTCATTAATTTTACATGTATTTAGTTATCTGCTGAAAAAAGAACGAGCTCGAATTGTATGCATGGGTGAAAGTTACTTTTCTGAGGCGTTCCAGTGCGTTCCAGTAGAAGAGGTCTTTTATATGTTATGTATATTTCTTACCGGCACAGCGTTCCAGTGCATTCTGGCATACATTCACCTCTGCTTATGATTCATTTAAATGCTTACATTCAGAGTGAGTCATTTTCAAATTATATACATTTGAGAGACACTAGCCTAATAAATGCAGTCACTTGGTCATATTCATAATCATGACCAACTCCAAAGGCTATGTCAGTATTTATAAGAGGAATGCTATGCCTATAAAATGAGCGAGGAGGGAGAGAAGTTATGTAAAAGAAAATTTGTAAGAAATTTTTTAAATTCAAACACTCTGATATACTCTGATATGTAAATTAGAATATAGTCATCATTAAAAATTGAAAATTAAATGATTGGGAGCAGCATGATGGTTTATTGGTTAGCACATCCAACTTTCAACAAGGTCTTTTGTTCAAGTCCCAGGCTCTGTAAGGTTGATTCTTCTTCTTCTTCTTCTTCTTCTTCTTCTTCTTCTTCTTCTTCTTTTACTTTCGGCTGCTCTCTTCAGGGGTCGCCACAGCAAATCATCCGCCTCCACCTCACCCTGTCCTCCGCATCTTCTTTACTGACTCCAACGACCTTCATGTCTTCCTTCACCACATCCAAAAATCTCTTCTTTGGTCTTCCTCGAGGCCTTCTGCCTGGTAGTTCCAACCTCAGCATCCTACTGCCAATATACTCACTATCCCTCCTCTGTACATGTCCAAACCATCTCAATCTAGCCTCTCTGACTTTGTCTCCAAAACATCTTACGTGGGCTGTCCCTCTGATATACTCATTTCTGATCCTATCCATCCTCGTTACTCCCAGAGAGAACCTCAACATTTTCATCTCCGCTACCTCCAGCTCTGTCTCCTGCCTTTTCCTCAGCGCCACTGTTTCTAATCCATACAACATCGCTGGCCTCACCACCGTCTTGTACACTTTTCCCTTCATTCTTGCTGACACTCTCCTATCGCACATCACACTGGACACTTTTCTCCAACCATTCCAGCCTGCCTGCACACGTTTCTTCACCTCTTTTCCACACTCTCCATTGCTCTGGATTGTTGAGCCTAAGTACTTAAAATCCTCCACCTTCGTTATCTCTGCTCCCTGTAACATCACCGTTCCTCCTGGGTCCTTCTCATTCACACACATGTATTCTGATTTTCTGAGGCTAACCTTCATTCCTCTCCTTTCCAGGGCATACCTCCACCTCTCTAGATTTTCCTGCACTTGTTCTCTGCTCTCACTACAGATCACGATGTCATCTGCAAACATCATAGTCCATGGAGATTCTTGTCTCACCTCGTCTGTCAGCCTGTCCATCACCATAGCAAACAAGAAGGGGCTCAGAGCTGACCCTTGGTGCAGTCCCACCTCCACCTTGAATTGTTCGGTCACACCGACAGCACACCTCACCGCTGTCTTACATCTCTCATACATGTCCTGCACCACTCTAACATACTTCTCTGCCACTCCAGACTTCCTCATGCAATACCACAGTTCTTCTCTTGGCACCCTGTCATATGCTTTTTCCAGATCCACAAAGGCACAATGTAGCTCCCTCTGACCTTCTCTGTACTTCTCTATTAACATCCTCAAAGCAAACATTGCATCTGTAGTGCTTTTCTTGGCATGAAACCAAACTGTTGTTCACAAATGCTGACCTCTGCCCTTAGTCTAGCTTCCACTATTCTTTCCCATAACTTCATCGTATGGCTCATCAACTTTATCCCTCTGTAGTTTCTGCAACTCTGCACGTCTCCCTTGTTCTTAAAAATGGGCACCAGCACACTTCTCCTCCACTCCTCTGGCATCTGCTCACTCTCTAGTACCTTGTTGAATGTTCTTGTCAGAAAATCTACTGCTACCTCTCCTAGACACTTCCATACCTCCACAGGTATATCATCAGGACCAACTGCCTTTCCATTCTTCATACTCTTCAATGCCCTTCTCACTTCACCCTTGCTGATCTTTGCTACATCCTGCTCCTCAATGGTCACCTCTTCTACTCTTTTTTCTCTCTCATTTTCCTCATTCATCAGCTCTTCAAAATACTCTTTCCATCTTCCCAGCACATTTCTGTCATCAGTCAATCCATTTCCCTCTCTGTCCTTTATCAATCTAACTTGCTGCACGTCCTTCCCATCTCTATTTCTCTGCTGTGCCAACCTGTATAGATCATTTTCTCCCTCTTTACTATCCAACCTATCATACAAGTCATCATACGCCCTCTGTTTGGCCTTAGCCACTGCTACTTTCGCCTTACACTGTGTCTCCCTGTACTCCTGTTTACTCTCTTCGGTCCTCTCAATGTCCCACTTCTTCTTAGCTAACCTCTTCTTTTGTACACACTCCTGCACTTCCTCATTCCACCACCAAGTCTCCTTATCTACTTTCCTTCCAGAGGACACACCAAGTACTCTCCTACCTGTGTCCCTGATCACATTTGCTGTGGTTGTCCAGTATTTGGAAGAACTTCCTGGCCATCCAAAGCCTGTTTCAACTACTCCTTGAAGACAACACGACACTCTTCCTTTTTCAGCTTCCACCACTTTGTCTTCTGCTCTGCCTTTGCCTTTTTCACCTTTCTCACCATCAGCATCATCCTGCACACCACCATCCCATGCTGTTTGGCAACACTCTCACCCACTATGACTTTGCAGTCACTGACTTCCTTCAAATTACATCGCCTACACAAGATGTAGTCTACCTGTGTGCTCCTACCTCCGCTTTTATAAGTCATCCTATGCTCCTGGCTCTTCTGGAACAAAGTATTCACCACAGCCATTTCCATCCTTTTTGCAAAATCTATCAACATCTGTCCTTCTGCGTTCCTGTCCTGGATACCAAACCTGCCCATCACTTCCTCGTCCCCTCTGTTGCCTGTACCAACATGTCCATTGAAGTCTGCACCAATGACCACTCTTTCACCTCTGGGGGTACTCTGCATCACTTCATCTAAGTCACTCCAGAATCTCTCCTTCTCTTTAAGCTCACATCCTGCCTGTGGGGCATAAGCACTAACAACATTGAGCATTACACCTTCGATTTCTAACTTGAGACTCATCACTCTGTCTGACACTCTTTTCACTTTTAGAACATTCCTGACAAACTCCTCCTTCAAGATGACTCCTACTCCATTTCTCTTCCCATCCACACCGTGATAAAATAGCTTAAACCCTGCTCCTAAGCTTTTAGCTTTGCTACCTTTCCACCTGGTCTCCTGAACACACAGTATGTCCACCTTCCTCCTCTGCATCATGTCAGCCAGTTCTCTACCTTTTCTTTGCATAGTTCCAACATTCAAAGTCCCCACTCTCAGTCCTAGACTCATGCCTTTCCTCTTCTCTCTCTGCCTATGGACATGCCTCCCACCTCTCCTTCTTCGACGTCTTCGACCAACAGTAGTCCAATTTCCATCAGCACCCTGTTGATTGACAGCACTGATGGCGGTCGTTGTTAACCCGGGCCTCGACCGATCCGGTATGGGGGTAATACTTCTGATTTGCATCATAGATATTTGGCATTGGTTTTACGTCGGATGCCCTTCCTGACACAACCCTCTGCATTTCTCCGGGCTTGGGACCGGCATGAGGGGGAGAGACACTGGTTAGTGCCCCCCCACCTCATGGCTGTAAGGTTGATTCTATATGGAGTTTACATGTTCTGTCTGTGCTTGTATGGGTTTCCTCCAGGTACTCTGGTTTTTTCCCACAGGAGAAAGACATACATTCATTGGCTGTTCCAAATTTCCCCTAAGTGTAAGTGTGAGTGGCAATTATTATGCCTTCAGGTGACAATGTATTGGCAAGCATTTCAGGGTGTCAACCATCTTTACTAAGAATTGATGGAGATTGTCTGCAGGCTCCCCACAGCCCGAGCAAGATTAAGCTGTGAATGGTCATATGTTGGAGTGCTACAAGCATTAAATGTATTTTAAAACAACTTCTACATTAATTCTGAGGCCTAGATATGCAAATGTGCAATTAAAACAACATCAACAATGTTATTTAATGGAAGTCCTATTTCCAGAATCCCAACCAGTCTGTTTTTAAAAATTAAAGAGCCTTTTCTGAACAATCAAAGTGCACAATCATGGACTTTGAAGCAAGTCCTAATATAATTTTGTTGGTTAATTGTGCCTGAGTACAGCTCTAGTCCTGTGATTCAAAAAAAAGTTATACTTAATCAAACATTTTTTTTCTGCATGACATGCAAAACCACAGTGTTCACCAACATCAGCATGTCATCTTTCATTTCCTTTAAGAGCCAAGTGCACTTAAAGTCAGGTGGATGGATATTATATAATTGGTAATTTGCCAGATAGTGCAATAAATACACTTCTCTGCAAAGAAAATAGATCTACTCAAGTGCTAATCATTTGTTTTGGCAGCTCTGTGTGGGTACTTTCTATTGATAAATCATCTAAATATTGATAAATCGTCCTTCAAACTAAAGAGACATTCATAAAGTACAGGGTACCTGTGCCGCGCAGCATGTATAGTGTAGCAAACAGGCCACACGTGGGTATCAGCTGAAATCACCCATGTGCTTGTGTTACAATAAGTCCTATAGAAGGTGAACATGCACAAATTAGTGAAAAATCTCTCTCATTTGAAGAATCTGTCAACTGAGAATTAACAAGATTTATGTGCATTTCATTTAAATAACAGATAGACTTTGTTAATTCTCAGTTGACAAATTAACAAGTGGCTGAGGTTTGACTTTTCAAGGTCACTGACTCATTTGAAAGTCCACATATGGTTTCCTATTAGTGTTCTATAGTAATGGAACATCTATCAGTATTCATGTTGAAGTTATAAGTGCCTGTTACCTTGATCTTGACCTTTCAAGGTCAATCCAGGACAAAAAGATTTATGGCATTTGAAAGCACATATACGATTTACTATATGCATCTCATTACGTTTATGGGTCTGCGTCAACATAGAGAATTTTACCATGGCGAATATTCTGTGAATGGGAAGTGGTGAGGTGGGATTGCATCAAGGATCAGCTTTGAGCCCCTTCTTGTTTGCTATGCTGATGGACAGGCTGACATACGAGGTTAGACGAGATTCCCCATGGACTATGATGTTTGCAAAGATCAAAGAGAAGATTTATGGAAGTGGTGAAGGAGGACACGAAGGTAGTTGGTATAAGAGAAGAAGATGCAGAGGATAGGGTGAGATGGAGGCAGATGATTTGCTGTGGCGACCCCTGAAGGGAACAGTCGAAAGGAAAAGAATACATATATACATACTGTATACATGTACGTATACGTGAGTCAGGGGGGTCGATCCTACTTTGCAAAAATCGGCGGTCGCGAGGGGGTTTCGGGTCTCCATTAAGAAGGGAAAGGATCCCTCTCTGGCACACAGGTAGAGAAGTGTCCCCACGATGTATGTTGAAAGCCCTGGTATGGTTGTGGCCGGGTGTTTGTTCAGAAGCAAACTGATAAACAAACAAGCACAAATTTTCTATAGCGCTGCTGAAATGTAATTTTTTTTTAAATTATCCACAACCTTGGAATAGCAAAATGTCAAAGAGTCTTTTCTCAGAGCTCAACCAGTGTCACAGTAGCATTTTTAACCAGGTAACACAAATTGTCAGAACATCTACAAAGTCTTGCATCTTTAAAGAAGCATTGTTTTCATACATATGAAAAAGATAAAACTGCCTAAGAATCAGATCCAGATAACTGTAGATCATGGCTTTCTTATATGATTTTCTGCTCACAGCACAACCTTCAAGATCTTGGAGATTGCCGTTTTGCTCTCTGATTGGTACTGACTCGCATGGGCATTTCCACTTTATCTCTGCCACTGCTTGTAGGGGAGGTTATGTATTCACCTGCATCTCTTTGATTTATTTTGTTTGTTTGTTTACATTTTAACATGATTATGCAAAAACTGCAAAACCAATTTTTCCTAAAACCCAGTGTAGGGATCAGGTATGGGTTCTGCAAGAACCTGTAACATTTTGGAGCAGATCTAAACTGAGATCCAGAAATGTATTAAAGATTTTTTTTTCTGTTAACAGCATTACAAAGATTAAAAAGTTCTCCTTTATATTGGTGGATGGTGGGGCTGGTGGCGTAGTGGTTAGGGTATTGCGCTCATGATCAAGAGGTTGCGTGTTCAAATCCTAGTTAGACCCCCACTGTGCTAAGACCCCTGGGCAAGGTCTTAACCACAAGTGTGTTCACCCAGCAGTATATAAATGGGTACCAGTAAAAAATATACTGGGAAGGTAACCTACGATGGACTAGCATCCCATCCAGGAGGAGTTCAACTTCTGGTCGTGTCACACCATGGAAACCAAAAGTAAGCACCAGCCTGATGAGCCACTGGGCTCGGGTGTAAAAAGTCAAAACTTGGTGGATGGGTGGGGCTTGAGCCTGGAAAGAACCTGATAAATTTTGGAGGTAATGATTACATTGGATCATCAAAATGCAGAAATCTAAAAAAAAAATCCCAGTCTTTAATTAATAAGGGCAAAATGTTCATCTGGTGCCCACTAAGGGAAGAATTTAATTCTAACTATGCCTGGTTATAATAATCCTTTTGTGTCTGGTGAGGTAGCTTGCACTCTGCTCTAGTTTAAACATTGTGAGACAAGTGTTATGTGTTTAATTGTTTGGTTTTTTAATTCCATCTCAGTTTTGGACAAAATAGGGTGTAGGCCTTTGAGGCCTGTTCCCTGCTGGAGCCCAAATACGTTTCTGATATCTTGTAGTTATTTGGTAAAATAGGAGGCTGGCTGCATATTCTCACAGCTTCATATCACCCTTTTTTCTGCTACTGACACTGGCTCACCAAGTTTTAGAGAAAGCTTCATTTATATATTTATTTGCTGAGCCACATAATCCTGTTTGGGTTACAGGTGGACTATAGCGCACTAGTCCACCCATAAGAAACCCATGCAAGCAAATGTGCAAATTCCATACAGAAATACTGTCACCAAACTCAGGACACAAACCCAGGACCTTTTTGTTGTGAGGCAGATGTGCTAACCGCTACACCACCGTGCCACACTTTAGCGAAAACTGCTGTGCAAAACTCAACCAGAAACTTGCAAGTGCCACCACAAATGTTTTTTTCAAGCCTGGCGGTAACCAAGGATAGAAACAGTAGTGGGCTTATGGTAATAGGAATCATAACACCTATTCATAGGTAGTTGGTTTGTAGGTCATGTGATCTACAAATATAGTGCATCATTTTTTAATTAGGTAACATGTACTTGTTTAGCAGGTATCAAGGGCTAGTGAGACACCACTGGATAGGAGAAGGTGGATTGAGATGCAATAGGAAAGGTGAAGGAATTATTGCAGAGGTTAATAATTTGGATCAAGTCAAGTTTTATTGATGCCTCATCCAAAAAAATGAAAAAGGAATGAGATGCAATACATGGGGTAGACCGTCATTCATCACTCACTCACATACTCATTTGTTGATCCACTTAATAGTACTAGGGATACAAGGAGATTGGTGCCCATTTCAGCCATCACCAGGCAAGGGTGGAATGCATCCCAAAAAGCTTGCCAGACCATTGCAGGACAACATGCATGCAGTTATTCATACTCACACCCATACCACGGTGAGTTTGAAACAGCTAGTTAGAATAAATGTCAATGTCTTTGGACAGAGGTAGAAAAACTAGTGCACCCCGAGGAAACCTACGCAAGCACAGGGAGGCCGTGCAAATTCCATATAGAACCATCTAAGCCCAACAATTAAACCCAGGACCTTCTCACTGGGAGGCTGGTGTGCCAACCACACCTTGCTGCCAATGCCATTAACAAGTTAATCCCTTCATTTAAGACATTTAGCAGACATTCTTATCCAAAGCAAATTACAACTGAGCACTAGAAGGTTAAGTGCCTTGTTTAAGGGCCCAACAGTGGCAGCATGGTGCCATCAGGGCTTGAACCTCAACCTTCGGTTCATCAGCCCGGAGCCTTAACCACTGCGCCACCATTTCTTTATGCCATTTATTTGGCAAACTGGAAGGCTTTGATAATCATCATCATCATCGTCGTCATCATCATCTTCACCTTCTTCCAGGGTTGGGTCGTGGGGGCAGCAACCTAAGCAATGAGGTCCAGACATGCCTCTCCCCAGCCACTTCCCCCACCTCTTCCAGGGGGGATACACCGAGGCGTTCCCAGACAAGCCGAGAGACATGGTCCCTCCAGCGTGTTCTAGGTTGACCCTGAGGTCTCTTCCCAGTGGGACATATCTAAAACACCACACCAGGGAGCCGTTCAGGAGGCATTCGGACCAGATGCCCGATCCACCTCAACCGGCCCCTCTCAATGCTTTGGGACTAATTTTACCAGTGGGTCTTCGCCTTAATTTATTGAAATGCAACAGTGACCAGTCAAAATGCAAAAAAAAAAAATAAATAAAAAAAAAAATAAAAATAAAAAAAAAACTAGAATTGACCCCCACACCCCCGCCCCTACTGCATTTATAAATACATTGGCTATTTTAACGACATGTTGTCTGCCAAACTGGAAATGTACCTGCTTTCTATTTCAGAAATCTGTCCACCTTAGATAGTAACTGTCACAGATGAGATGCTTGTGGTTAGCAGTCTGTCATGTCAGTTAGACTGTCATGCCTCTTTCTGTGAAAGTAGACAGATCCTGGAAATGAAAGGACATTCCATTGAACGGTTGCTGAGTAATACCCAATCAAAACACAAAATGCAAATTTCTATCTGCTGATGCATAGCATACACTAAGTAATAAAATTATAGCCAAATTATACTCTGTGTAATGATAATGATAAAGCAGTGTTTGATCTGGGATGCAACCCAGCACTGTTTATAATGATCTGCTGCTGTTAGATTTGTCCCCCTCCTCCCTCAGAAGACTTATTTTGAAGAATAAACGAATTTTATTCTGCACTTTTTATAACGTTCATGTCCACTGTTCACAGGTAGTAATTGGTTTGTAGGCAATGTGATCTACAAATATTTGATCAAACATATGCATCATTTTTTTTAATGAAGTAACCTGCATTTGTTTTCTCTCTGAATATTTTTGTACTGCCTGTTGGTTCAGGTCTTTGTATGTTTCTGCAGCAGTTTCTCTGTGCAGTGCTGACTCAGCTGCCGTGGCCACAAGTACTTGTTTGGTGCATTCAAGATAGAAGATAGAGCGCCAACCTGATATAGTAAGCATGCCAACTTTTTTGCTTTCCTTCTTTCTTTATTTTTTTGTTTATCTCAGAGCTGCAGTTTAAATAATACTTTTTCCAACTGTGCTCTGAGGATGGTGGTCATCATGCAATATTACCTAGCAGAGGCAATGGAGATGTGGGGGGGAATTCGCATGCCCACTTTTTTCCCAGTATGAACAATTCTCATTATCCATCATGGTGTTTTTTTGTTTTTTTTTAAATAACTTGGCTACTTTTAGACGTTTTTCTGAGGTTGAAGTGTGATGTTGCACCTGAGATGATGCATGACTTATACGCTTGGAAACTACAGCTAAATCAAACCTGAGCACCTATGGCTGTGAGTCACCGTTACACGAGTTCCAGGGAAAATCTTTTCAGCTGGAAATCACAAGCAGTTTCCATCCGATTCAGTTATGGAGTTGTTTTAAGCAGTATTTAGATAAATAAAATAAATAAATAAATAATAGTAATAGTCTTGCACCATAAAAAACCTGCACCTTTATTGATTCCCCTCAGTTTCCTAAAATCTAAAGATTAATTAAAGATCTACACAAACATCAGATAGTATTTCTTTGGTGTTGGCGCATTTTGGTCCAGGTGTAGATCATACATTTATTTAAAAAAAAAAAAATTTACACTGTCACATGG
>CM045733.1:18622500-18625000 GCA_024760905.1 Plotosus lineatus
GAATTACTTGTTTCACAACGATTACTCTGTGGTATAGATCTCTAGCTATTTCATCCCTGCAATTTGAAAAGCTACAACACAGATTCGTTATAATCTTTTCTGGGATTTGTCACCAGAATCAGTTGGGTTTGTCTTATGTGTCAGCCAAGAAAGAGACAGACTATAAAAGCCATAAATATGAGATTGATGTTGAACAAGGTTACGCCAAATCAATCAATTTGTATCTGGAGTTATTCAGTTACAAAAATATTCGATTTGAAAATGGTCCTATCAGTCAAATTTAAAACATGAATTCAGATGAAAGAGCTTCACACAGCAGACCCAGACATGTAGGAGGTATAAGAATTCATTCAAGCTGTTAGAGAGGTGAACAGTCATGCGGAATGTGGGCAGGAATACATTCATTTACCTGTTTTTCTACAGTACAAATAAAAAACTTATCGAGAACTGACTTATGTAACACATTTGTGTTTCTGTGTTGTTGTTAATAAATTCACTTTAATTTAGTGCAGTGCTTCTCAAATAGTGTGGCCCCAAGGGGGGGGGGGGGCGTGGTATGATGCCAGGTGGGGCGTGGTGTGATCCAGGGAAGGAGGGGGGGGGCGTATGACCCTGGGGAACATGCTTTTCTGAAATAGTGTACGAGAATTAAGTGTAATTGCACCTCCACTCCACTAGTTGGCAGTGGCGCTCTCAGTGTCAAGCTATAGTGTAGCAGTTTTTCGCATGAGCAAACTATATGAAGTGCAGTAAACAACCCCTTAAGAAACAACACGGAAATTTTTATAACAGGAACAAAGAGAAAGGTGGAGAGAGACAGAGATATTAAGACATAAATAAGTTATATGAGTTTAAATAAGGATGTATTTTTTGGATTTTAGGCACATTGGTGCACTTTAAATCTTTTCTATTTACAGATTTAAAAAATAGCGTTAATTAAGTTTTTCTTTAGTTTAAGTTGAACTATATTTCTTTTTGGTTTCAATGTTAATAAAGATACAATGTTATGCAGAGGTGTACTAATAATCTTATAGACAAATTATAGACTATTTTTAGTCGCTCGCGGTGTGCTTGGGGCGTGAAATGTTTTTTCTTCCTGGAGGGGGCACCACAGAAAATAATTGAGAAGCACTGATTTAGCGATATGAGGAAAAATGGTTGTAATCTTTTACATGTACAGTAGGCTGATTGGGTGAGATGATGTATATGCCCCTTTTTCCTCATTCATGCACACGTTGTCAATGAGCCCTTTTTTTAAGTGTGTTTTAATTACCAGTTAATCTCTATGATGTCACTCAAACGCTGGCTAAGCGCCAGAAAAGAGTAATGACGTTGAATGTCTCTTCTGAAGAAATAAGACTTTCTCCTGAAGAAACAACAGTTTCCTCTGAAGTGCCTGAAGAGGAATAATCATCTGAACTGTTGTAAAGCTGTAGGTCTTTTTCAATTATTATTACAGTACACTACCTAAGCTAATGTTTAGAATGTTTGTGTGTGATTTTATGTACTGTGCTGTAGCATGTTCATCCTTTTGTTTTGTTTATCCAATTTATTACACTTTATGTTCTTTTATGTTCTTTTTGTTATGGTCTGCGTTTCTGGGGGACTTTGATTTTGGCTGCTGTGCCTCTAACTCTGTTTTCTCTCAGCTCCGGCTGAGAGGCGTGGCTGAGCTGCTCGGGTGGCTCACACCTGAATTGCTTTTCTCGTCTACTCCCAATAAACACAAGCATGGTCACCTCTGCATCAGAGGTTAACTCACATCACATCCCTGCATCTTTGTAATTCTCTAACTCTGTTTTCTGCCCTCTCTGGCTGAGGGGCGTGGCTGAGCTGCTCCTGCTGAATGCAGTTCACACCTAAATTCAGTCTTCTCATCTACTTCCTATGAACACAAACCGCACGCTCACCTCTGCGCCATAAGATTGTCTCACATCACATCACGTCTCTGCTTCCCTGTGTTCTCTCTGGTTCCAGTGTTTAATGTTGTTTGTGTTTTTCTTCATCATCAGTACTGTAGTTAAACTCTGCTTAAATGTTTCCTCTTTGAATAATAAATCCACTCTGCCATCTCATGCTGCCTTCTGGGTCCGACTGAAAGCTGATTACGTCATTACGTCACACTTTTATGTTCTTTATGTACAGTACAATAAATAATGCAATGCCTCCCTCTAGCATTTTTAACCACTAATGTGCAAATTATCAAACCATTTAACTGTATTACACTTCATGTTCTTTTATATATATATATATATATATATATATATATATATATATATATATATATATATATATATATATATATATATATATATATATATATATATATATATAAAGGACAGGACAAAGGCTTTCTATTGAAACTCCATTTATCACTACTAGTGATAAATGGAGTTTCAATAGAAAGCCTTTGTCCTGTCCTTTTGTTTATTTGCTCTACCAAAAAGTATTGAGCACTCTCCTACGGAAGGATCTACTCAGAAAATCCTATATATATATA
>CM045733.1:18627500-18695000 GCA_024760905.1 Plotosus lineatus
TGTGTGTGTGTGTGTGTGTGTGTGTGTGCGCGCGCGGTCGTGTCCAAGAGGAATTCAGATTCATCAGATGGCAATTCTACCAAGAAAGCAAGGAAGGCTTTTTTTTTTGGAGAAAAAGATGAAATTGAAAGTGAGATCTCCATCTGTTTCACTCCACGGTGTCTACAATTTTGAAGGACAAGGACCGCATTAAGGAAGCAGTGAAAGCAGCAGCCCCATTTAAGTCAGCTATCATCACAAAACAGCATGAAGTACCGATTGCAGAGATGGAAAAGTTTCTATACACGTGATTGGAAGACAATAGGCAAAGAAATGTGAAAATGATGTTGCAAGCAGTGCAAAGTAAGGCTACAAGTTTATTTCGCATGTTGAAAGAACGTGTCGGTGAAGAATATACTTCGCATGAATTCATAGTGAGTGCTGGGTGGGTTCGGTTTCGTTGTGTTAAAAATCCGACTTTCGACCAATCCGACTTACGACTGATTGGTCAGAACCGATCTAGGTCATAACTCGAATGGTGACTGTATACTGTATTTGCTTAGCCATATTGAAATTTTTGTTTCGTTCAATACAACCTGCAGTATCTCCTCACCTGATTGAATAAATATTGCCAGAGATCAGGGATGAGAAGGATCTAGTCCAGGACAACGTACCAATGTATGGGATTCATTTATGACAATCTCAGTTTCCATGTCTCAAACCCCATCAGGCAATAATTTGCAACTTACAGCAGGATGTTGATAACCACCACACACACACACACACACACACACACACACACACACACACACACACACACACATACACAAATGATCCTGCTGGCTGCCATGAATGCAACATGTTACACACTTTTGTTGTGGTGTTTGTACGGCATGTTCTGAGGAATGAAGCTAGTGTTGGATGATCTAAGAAATGAGCCAAAGCAACTGAGAAAAACTGTAAACCATCGTGAACTTAATGCTGTATGATTTGTGTTTTTAGCTATTTTCACCCAAATGAGAACAGATTTCCCTTTTGAATGTGGTTCCTCTCAAGGTTTCTTCCTCGTGTCACCTGAGGGAGTGTTTTCTTGTCACTGTTGCTGCGGGATATGTACGGTTTGTGACTTCTTAACATGTAAGGGCGTTCCATATTCTGTGGTTGAACCAAATCTTTACAAAAGACTGAACCTCTCCAATAAGACAGTACGTAATTATTTTCAAGATAAGGTTTAGTGTACACACTTATCTCAGTAAAAGATGTTTACTAAAGGTACAAATAGCGTATGCATCGAAACGCGATTTTGCTTCCAAGTTTAGCAGATGAAACAAATTATAACATGTCTATCCAGATCATTGCATTACATGCAACTGCAAAAAAGAGTAAAATTTCTTACATTTCTCGCATGTCTACACTTGCACCTTCTGTACAGTAAACAAACCTGTGAACTCTCTCAAAGTGTATTCAGGCTTCAGAAACTGGTTAGAAAGAGATATGTTCACAAAAATGCTCTGAGTTGGAACGAATGAAAACAAAAGAGTCATTGATGCCAAGACTCAGGTTGATGATGAACTGGACTGAAGCGTTAAAGTCTCCAATGCTTCTTAACTATGAGAAATGACTCGTGTATTTAAAAGTTGTGACTTCTGTTTAGGTTCACATTTGTAGATGAGAAAGTAGTGCACTTCATAAACAAATGCTGTTTGAAAATAGAACACCTAAGAAAACTGGGACCATCACATCGCATGACCCGAGTATTCGTAACCTCTTGTTCTCTATATCACGCTCTAAGAAAACAATTTCTCACGTTTTTTCCTTTTTTTTATAGTATATAAAAATTTCAAAGAATAACACAGGGTTCCCATGTGTATACAAACACCGGAGGGACAGATAAATGTACGGGGATCCCTCATTTTCTGCGGTTAATTGGGACCGAGATCCCCCTGTGACCGCCGAATTCTGCGATGTAGGATCGACCCCCTCTGACTGACGTACAGTATACACACATGTATCTGTGTATATAATATCAATAAATACATATCCAATGCTATAAATGCAAATAATAAATAATAACAATTAAACATTCAAAAATAATGCATACGATGTAAATAAAATATAAATACGCGCACATACAGACATGCGAGCATGCGCGCGAGTGCACACACTCAGATGCGCACTTCTTTTCCTTTCGGCTGCTCCCTTCAGGGGTCGCCACAGCAAATCATCCGCCTCCATCTCGCCCTGTTCTCTGCATCTTCTTCTCTTACTCCAACGACCTTCATGTCTTCCTTCACCACATCCATACATCTCTTCTTTGGTCTTCCTCTCGGCCTTCTGCCTGGTAGTTCCAACCTCAGCATCCTACTGCCAATATACTCACTATCCCTCCTCTGTACATGTCCAAACCATCTCAATCTAGACTCTCTGTCTTTGTCTCCAAAACACCTTATATGTGCTGTCCCTCTGATGTACTTATTTCTGATCCTATCCATCCTCGTTACTCCCAGAGAGAACCTCAACATTTTCATCTCCGCTACCTCCAGCTCTGCCTCCTGCCTTTTCCTCAGCGCCACTGTTTCTAAGCCATACAACATCGCTGGCCTCACCACCGTCTTGTACACTTTTCCCTTCATTCTTGCTGACACTCTCCTATCGCACATCACACCGGACACTTTTCTCCAACCATTCCAGCCTGCCTGCACACGCTTCTTCACCTCTTTTCCACACTCTCCATTGCTCTGCATTGTTGAGCCTAAGTACTTAAAATCCTCCACCTTCGTTATCTCTGCTCCCTGTAACATCACCGTTCCTCCTGGGTCCTTCTCATTCACACACATCTATTCTGATTTTCTGAGGCTAACTCTGCTCTCCTTTCCAGGGCATACCTCCACCTCTCTAGATTTTCCTCCACTTGTTCTCTGCTCTCACTACAGATCACCTCACATAAAAATATAAATAGTTTTGATGGGGAGTTTTGGTTTGTTTTTTTGCTTTTGTTTGGTTTGTTTTTTGTTGGGTTTTTTTGTTTTTTTGCATAATTGGCCTTATTTTGTGGCATTTTCCTTAACTTTTTCCCCTATTCTTCCTTAATTTCCTTATTTTTTAATTTGATTATTATTTTTTTTTTAACGCAATGCACTGAAGCCGCATGAATTGAAGTGCGAAGTAGCGAGGGATCCCTGTATACGTACTGTAAGTCTTGAAGTCCCAAAAACAGCTCAATGGTTAGATGTTTTTTCTTATCAATGATGCGGCACTCACATGATGCTTGAGATACTTATGAAGTCTAAATGATAGCAGTAAATCTGTCTGTGTTTATTCTCTAGCCCATTTTTGCTACGTGTCTTGATTACAAGCATGCATAAATAAATGAAGGAAGGAATAAATTAATAAATGGATATGTGTTAAATTATTGACACAATATAATAATTTGCTTATTATAATATGTAATATATCCCAAACATTCCACTACTGACTTTCCTGATGAAGACTGTAAAATTAGTAAAAAAAAAAAAAAGAAAAAGATAAGTTGGAGGGTTTTAGGCAATCTACAAAACAATCAAAAAATATTCTTTGATATAAGAAAAAATGAATAAACAAACAAGTTAAACTAAGATATTCATTCATTCATTTTCTTACTTGGGATCAGTAAGCCAGCTCCCTACCACCAGGCCTCCATTGCCCCTAAACCAAGACATTTTCTTATATAAGTATATATGTATATATATATATATATATATATATATATATATATATATATATATATATATATATATACAGTATGCCCTTGACTATGCGCGGTTTTGCACCCACGGTTTGGGTATTCGCTGACTGCCGAGCAACCGGCATGTGATTCAAATTCAGCCAATGGCTGTCCTCCTTTCTCCTGATTGGTTGAGCTGATGTCCCGCCCCTTTTCCTCATTCGCGCACAAGTTGTCATTGAGCCTCTTTTTTTGTGTGTGTTTTAATTACCAGTTAAGCTCTATACCACTCAAACGCTATGCATCTTCTCTGGCTAAGCGATAGAAAATGCTGGATGTCTCTGACCTAAGTTCATGTTTATGCGTGAGATTTTATGTTCTGTAGCATGTTTAACAAACGATACCAAAAGGATCAACTTTATTACAGTACTCTTCATGTCCTTTTACACTGAAGTTGGAGTGACATCTCCAAGATAGCGCTGCCCAGAGGGCGATGTCATGGAGTTCTCATAGTCAAATTGTTTCTTTGTTCGTTTTAATTTTTTTGATTTGTTGTTTTGTTTGTTCATGTTTTGCACTATGCTCGTCTACGACCGGTCAACTCTACTACAGCCATAAGATCAAAGTATCTTCTGGCGTGTATAACTAAGCAGAGCTAATAGCAATAGCTATTAGCTAGCAATAATCCCAGGCGTGAAAGTGGCCGAACGACGACGCCGGCGCTTGGGATTGCAGGGGATGAAGGCCGTGTAGCCAGCTGGTACAATCGCCTTATCGGGTGTACTCTCCTCGAGCCATGTTTCACAGAAACACAGTCCTGTAGATCCCTCTGTCCTGCAATCTGAGCATGAAGCTCATCCATCTTGTTTCGCAGGGGCTGAACATTTTCAAGCAGTATGGCCGGAAGTGTGAACCAAACCTCTGAGTACTCCGCCTGGGCTTAACTGGTAACCACTAGCGAACCGCTAGCATTGAGCTGCCATAGCATATAAGCTCAAGATAGAAGTTGTTGCATGCTTAGCATGTTAGATGTTTTGGAGACAAAGTCAGAGAGGCTAGATTGAGATGGTTTGGACATGTACAGTGGAGGGATAGTGAGTATATTGGTAATAGGATGCTGAGGTTGGAACTACCAGGCAGAAGGCCCAGAGGAAGACCAAAGAGAAGATTTATGGATGTTTTGAAGGTGGACATGAAGGTCGTTGGAGTAAGAGTAGAAGATGCAGAGGATAGGGAGAGATGGAGGCAGATCATTTGCTATGGCAACCCCTGAAGGGAACGGCCGAAAGAAAAAAGAAAAAAGAAAACATTAAATTAAATTAAATATTAAAATATTTAAAATATTAACTGAAAACTAAATTCATAGTTCAAAACAAAACTGAAAATAAAAGTTTGTTGTTAAAATAATGGCAATATGGTTTGATTTCTTGAATTTTATTTTATGTTTGTTTACTATGTCCCCGGACTGCTTCTCCTCTTCCTGCTGAGCGTAATGATGTAATGATGTAATGATGCTAATTCCAAAAGTGTGTTGTAACTTTATTTATTGATTACACTGGATTTACACTGAGGCACAATGTCCATGATCTCTACAATTTTAGACAATCCCGATCATGGGGGGTCATGTGATTTTGAGGGTGCTTGGTAAATCCATTATGATTACACTGATTGTGACCAAATTTTGACAATCAATAATTTTACAGCGATTATTTTACATTTTACAGTTTTACAGCAATGTATTAAGATTTGACACCACATATAATAAAATACAGTAGAGTGCAGTAGTGCTTAACAGACCTTAACAGAGCATAACAGACCTCGATGCGCCATTGTAGGGGGTCTTGATGAACACGATTGAACTTGGAAAAACAATTCCTTCAAGTTTCATCTCATGGATGTCCCCCATCTCCTTTGTATACCCCAATCTTGATCCATTCAATCTTATAAATAACGATGTTTCACACTTTTCAAATTGTGAAGATTGTGAACATGAAACCGCAGTGGAAACCCAGATTTGGCTCTGAAGATAAAATTGGCTTTTCCCCTAAAATTACATTATAAATTCAGCATTTAGTAATAAACTTATTTTTAATGTTAAAAGACTCTCTTGGTTTACCTTTGTTGTTTCTACTCCAAAATGAGTGCATGATGAGTTCAGGCCTGCATTTCCCTGAATGAGTCACAAAAATAAAAAAGTTTACCAGTTCACCATTTCATTTCTTCTTCTTCTTCTTTTCCTTTCGGCTTTTCCCTTCACTGGTTGCCACAGCAAACGATCCGCCTCCATCTCACCCTATCCTTTGTATCTTCTACTCTTACTCCAACTACCTTCATGTCCTTCTTCACCACATCCATAAATCTTCTCTTTGGTCTTCCTCTAGAACCTTCTGCCTGGTAGTTCAAATCTCAGCTTCCTACTACCAATATACTCACTATCCCTCCTCTGTACATGTCCAAACCATCTCAATCTAGCCTCTCTGACTTTGTCTCCAAAACATCTTACATGTGCTGTCCCTCTGATGTACTCATTCCTGATCCTATCCATCCTCGTTACTCCCAAAGAGAACCTCAACATTTTCATCTCTGCTACCTCCAGCTCTGCCTCCTGTCTTTTCCCCAGGGCCACTGTTTCTAAAAAATGCAACATCGCTGGCCTCATCACCATCTTGTACACTTTTCCTTTCATTCTTCCTGATACCCTCCTATCACACATTACACTGGACACTTTTCTCCAACCATTCCAACCTGCCTGCACACGTTTCTTCACCTCTTTTCCACACTCTCCATTGCTCTGGATTGTTCAGCCTAAGTACTTAAAATCCTCCACCTTCTTTATCTCTGCTCCCTGTAACCTCACTGTTTCTCTTGGGTCCTTGTCATTCACACACATGTATTCTGTTTTACTGAGGCTAACCTTCATTCCTCTTCTTTCCAGGGCATACCTCCTCCTCTCTAGATTTTCCTGCACTTGTTCTCTGCTCTCACTACAGATCACAATGTCATCTGCAAACATCATAGTCCATGGAGATTCTTGTCTAACCTTGTCTGTCACCCTGTCCATCACCATCGCAAACAAGAAGGGGCTGAGAGCTAACCCTTGACGCAGTCCCACCTCCACCTTGAACTCTTTTGTCACACTGAAAGCACACCTCTTCTTCTTCTTCTTCTTCTTTTACTTTCGGCTTTTCCCTTCAGTGGTTGCCACAGCAAACCATCCGCCTCCATCTCACCCGATCCTTTGTATCTTCTACTCTTACTCCAACTACCTTCATGTCCTTCTTCACCACATCCATAAATCTTCTCTTTGGTCTTCCTCTAGAACCTTCTGCCTGGTAGTTCAAATCTCAGCTTCCTACTACCAATATACTCACTATCCCTCCTCTGTACATGTCCAAACCATCTCAATCTAGCCTCTCTGACTTTGTCTCCAAAACATCTTACGTGGGCTGTCCCTCTGATATACGCATTTCTGATCCTATCCATCCTCGTTACTCCCAGGGAGAACCTCAACATTTTCATCTCCGCTACCTCCAGCTCTGCCTCCTGCCTTTTCCTCAGCGCCACTGTTTCTAAGCCATACAACATCGCTGGCCTCACCACCATCTTGTACACTTTTCCCTTCATTCTTGCTGACACTCTCCTATCGCACATCACACCGGATACTTTTCTCCAACCATTCCAGCCTGCCTGCACACGCTTCTTCACCTCTTTTCCACACTCTCCATTGCTCTGGATTGTTGAGCCTAAGTACTTAAAATCCTCCACCTTCGTTCTCTCTGCTCCCTGTAACATCACCATTCCTCCTGGGTCCTTCTCATTCGCACACATGTATTCTGATTTTCTGAGGCTAACCTTCATTCCTCTCCTTTCCAGGGCATACCTCCACCTCTCTAGATTTTCCTGCACTTGTTCTCTGCTCTCACTACAGATCACGATGTCATCTGCAAACATCATAGTCCATGGAGATTCTTGTCTCACCTCGTCTGTCAGCCTGTCCATCACCATAGCAAACAAGAAGGGGCTCAGAGCTGACCCTTGATGCAGTCCCACCTCCACCTTGAATTCGTCGGTCATACCGACAGCACACCTCACCACTGTCTTACATCTCTCATACATGTCCTGCACCACTCTAACATACTTCTCTGCCACTCCAGACTTCCTCATGCAATACCACAGTTCTTCTCTTGGCACCCTGTCATATGCTTTTTCCAGATCCACAAAGGCACAATGTAGCTCCCTCTGACCTTCTCTGTACTTCTCTATTAACATCCTCAAGGCAAACATTGCATCTGTGGTGCTCTTTCTTGGCATGAAACCAAACTGTTGTTCACAAATGCTGACCTCTGCCCTTAGTCTAGCTTCCACTATTCTTTCCCATAACTTCATCGTATGGCTCATCAACTTTATCCCTCTGTAGTTGCCGCAACACTGCAGGTCTCCCTTGTTCTTAAAAATGGGCACCAGCACACTTCTCCTCCACTCCTCCGGCATCTGCTCACTCTCTAGTACCTTGTTGAATGTTCTTGTCAGAAAATCTACTGCTACCTCTCCTAGACACTTCCATACCTCCACAGGTATATCATCAGGACCAACTGCCTTTCCATTCTTCATCCTCTTCAATGCCCTTCTCACTTCACCCTTACTGATCTTTGCTACATCCTGCTCCTCAATGGTTACCTCCTCCACTCTTTTTGTCTCTCATTTTCCTCATTCATCAGCTCTTCAAAGTACTCTTTCCATCTTCCCAGCACACTTCTGTCATTAGTCAATACAGTTCCCTCTCTGTCCTTTATCAATCTAACTTGCTGCATGTCCTTCCCATCTCTATTTCTCTGCTGTGCCAACCTGTATAGATCATTTTCTCCCTCTTTACTATCCAACCTATCATACAAGTCATCATACGCCCTCTGTTTGGCCTTAGCCACTGCTACTTTTGCCTTACGCTGTGTCTCCCTGTACTCCTGTTTACTCTCTTCGGTCCTCTTGATGTCCCACTTCTTCTTGGCTAACCTCTTCCTCTGTACACACTCCTGCACTTCCTCATTCCACCACCAAGTCTCCTTATCTACTTTCCTTCCAGAGGACACACCAAGTACTCTCCTACCTGTGTCCCTGATCACATTTGCTGTGGTTGTCCAGTCATTTGGAAGCACTTCCTGGCCACCCAAAGCCTGTTTCAACTCCTCCTTGAAGACAACACGACACTCTTCCTTTTTCAGCTTCCACCACTTTGTCTTCTGCTCTGCCTTTGCCTTTTCACCTTTCTCACCATCAGAGTCATCCTGCACACCACCATCCTATGCTGTTTGGCAACACTCTCACCCACGATGACTTTGCAGTCACTGACTTCCTTCAAATTACATCGCCTACACAAGATGTAGTCTACCTGTGTGCGCCTACCTCCGCTTTTATAAGTCACCCTATGCTCCTGTTTCTTCTCAAAGAAAGTATTCACCACAGCCATTTCTATCCTTTTTGCAAAATCTATCAACATCTGTCCTTCTGCGTTCCTGTCCTGGATACCAAACCTGCCCATCACTTCCTCGTCCCCTCTGTTGCCTGCACCAACATGTCCATTGAAGTCTGCACCAATGACCACTCTTTCACCTCTGGGGGTACTCTGCATCACTTCATCTAAGTCACTCCAGAATCTCTCCTTCTCTTCTAGCTCACATCCTGCCTGTGGGGCATAAGCACTAACAACATTGAGCATTACACCTTCAATTTCTAACTTGAGATTCATCACTCTGTCTGACACTCTTTTCACTTTTAGAACATTCCTGACAAACTCCTCCTTCAAGATGACTCCGACTCCATTTCTCTTCTCATCCACACCGTGATAAAATAGCTTAAACCCTGCTCCTAAGCTTTTAGCTTTGCTACCTTTCCACCTGGTCTCCTGAACACACAGTATGTCCACCTTCCTCCTCTGCATCATGTCAACCAGCTCTCTACCTTTTCTGTGCATAGTTCCAACATTCAAAGTCCCCACTCTCAGTCCTAGACTCATGCCTTTCCTCTTCTCTCTCTGCCTACGGACACGCCTCCCACCTCTCCTTCTTCGACGTCTTCGACCAAGAGTAGTCCAATTTCCATCAGCACCCTGTTGTTTGACAGCACTGATGGCGGTCGTTGTTAACCCGGGCCTCGACCGATCCGGTATGGAGGTAATACTTTTGATTTGCATCATCAATAATTGGCATTGGTTTTACGTCGGATGCTCTTCCTGACACAACCCTCTGCATTTCTCCGGGCTTGGGACCGGCATGAGGGGGAGAAACACTGGTTAGTGCCCCCCCACCTCATGGCTGCACTGAAAGCACACCTCACGACTGTCTTATACCTCTCATACATGTCCTGCACCACTCAAACATACTTCTCTGCCACTCCAGACTTCCTCATGCAATACCACAGTTCCTCTCTCAGCACCCTGTCATATGCTTTCTCCAGATCCACACAGGCACAATGCAGTGCCTTCCGACCTTCTCTGTACTTCTGTATTAACATCCTCAAAACAAAAACTGCATCTGTGGTGCTCTTTCTTGGCATGAAACCAAACTGTTGTTCACAAATGCTGACCTTAGTCTAGCTTCCACTATTCTTTCCCATAACTTCATCGTATGGCTCATCAACTTTATCCTTCTGTAGCTGCCACAAGTCTGCACATCTCCCTTGTTCTTAAAAATGGGCTCCAGTCCACTTCTCCTCCATTCCTCTGGCATCCTCTCACTCTCTAAGACCTTGTTGAATGTTCTTGTCAGAAAATCTACTGCTACCTCTCCTAGACACTTCCATACCTCCACCGGTATGTCATCAGGACCAACTGCCTTTCCACTCTTCATCCTCTTCAATGCCCTCCTCACTTCACCCTTACTAATCTTTGCTACTTCCTGGTCCTCAACAGTCACCTCTTCTACTCTTTTATCTCTATCATTTTCCTCATTCATCAGCTCTTTAAACTACTCTTTCTATCTTCCCAGCACACTTCTGTCATCAGTCAATACATTTCACACCATGTCCTTAATCACTCTAACTTGCTGCACATCCTTCCCATCTCTATTTCTATGCTGTGCCAACCTGTATAAATCATTTTCTCCCTAATTACTGTCCAACCTAGCATACAAGTCATCATACGCCGTCTGTTTGGCCTTTGATACTGCTACCTTCGCCTTACGCTGTATCTCCCTGTACTCCTGTTTACTTTCTTTGGTCCTTTCTATGTCCCATTTCTTCTTAGCTAACCTCTTCTTTTGTACACACTTCTGTACTTCCTCATTCTACTACCAAGTCTCCTTATCTACTGTCCTTCCAGATGACACACCAAGTATTCTCCTACCTGTCTCCATGATCAAATTAGCTGTAGTTGTCCAGTCATCTGGAAGCACTTCCTGACCACCCAAAGCCTGTTTCAACTCCTCCTTGAAGACAACACAACATTCTTCCTTTTTCAGCTTCCACCACTTTGTCTTCGGCTCTGCCTTTGCTTTCTTCACCTTTCTTACCATCAGCATCATCCTGCACACCACCATCCTATGCTGTTTGGCAACACTCTCACCCACTACTACTTTGCAATCACTGACTTCCTTCAAATTACATCGCCTGCACAAGATGTAGTCTACCTGTGTGCTCCTACCTCCACTTTTATAAGTCACTCTATGCTCCTGTCTCTTCTGGAAGAAAGTATTTACCACAGCCATTTCCATCCTTTTTGCAAAATCTATCAGCATCTGTCCTTCTGTGTTCCTTTCCTGGATACCAAACCTGCCCATCACTTCCTCGTCCCCTCTGTTTCCTGCACCAACATGTCCATTGAAGTCTGCACCAATGACCACTCTTTCACCTCTGGGGGTACTCTGCATCGCTTCATCTATCTCACTCCAGAATCTCTCCTTTTCTTCTAGCTCACATTCTGCCTGTGGGGCATAAGCACTAAAAACATTGAACATCACACCTTCAAGTTCTAACTTGAGACTCATCACTCTGTCTGACACTCTTTTCACTTCTAGAGCATTCCTGACCAACCCCTCCTTCAAGATGACTCCTACTCCATTTCTCTTCCCATCCACATCATGAAAAAACAGCTTAAACCCCACTCCTAAGCTTCTATCCTTGCTACCTTTCCACCTGGTCTGCTGAACACACAGTATGTCCACCTTCCTCCTCTGCATCATGTCAGCCAGCTCTCTATCTTTTCCTGTCATAGTTCCAACATTCAAAGTCCCTCCTCTCAGTCCTTGACTCATGCTTTTCCTCTTCTCTCTCTGCCTATGGACATGCCTCCCGCCTCTCCTTCTTCAACCGCTCCTTCTTCGACCAACAGTGGTCCAATTTCCACTAGCACCCTGTTGGTTAACAGCACTGATTGCAGTCGTTGTTAACCCGGGTCTCGACCGATCCGGTATGAAATTTGTCTTTAGGGTTTGCATTTTGTATTCTGGCAAAAGTTTTACGCCAGATGCCCTCGCTGTCACAACCATCTGCATTTATTTGGTCTTGGGACCAGTGTGAGGGCGGGCACTTGTTTTGTTTGTCTCCCCCCGGGCTGTATTTCACCATTTCACCATTTCATTTCTGAACTACTTAATCCTAATTAGGGTCATAGGTAGACCCAATGGTCATCTGAGGTGACTCTGAGTAAGGGAAGAGTATATCCAGAATAGTTCATCAGGTCATTGCAGGACAGAAACATGCTGACAGCCCCCAACCTTGGGAGCAGTAATCGAGCATTTTACCACCGGGCCAACACAGCTCGTGTGTGCCGCCAGCTCAAGTATAGGTTTAATAGTTTTATAGGTGATAGAGTAAGTGTTAAAGTAGAGGTGGTGCTGTGGATAGCGGTCTCTCTTTGAACCTTGTGGCTAAATGGGGCATTTGTGAGTAGAGTTTCCCAGTATAGTACTACGACAGGCTTCCTCAGAGTACTGTACTCCAATATCCTCCTGCAGTATGAAGACATGTACATTGACTTGACTGGATTCTCTAAATCACCCATAAGTGTAATACCCCCATTTCACTGGAGTGCAGAATGCAATGATTGTGGTGGAAAGGTGTGGAACGCACTCTACAGAGGAGCTTCGGCATTTTTACAAGGAAAATTGGTCAAAAACCTATGGAAAATTGTACCTTTGGAACACCTTCGGAATGTTCACGGAATGACAAGGAAAGACCGTGGTACAATGTCAGAATACATGCGTAAAAGCACTCGAATTACCTTCAGAACCAGTGCAGATTGCAAAAGAAGACCTTCGGATAATTCATGGAATGCTCACGGAAAGCACGGAACACTCAAGGAACGACTACGGCACTACTCCATTTTAGAGGAACGTTCACGTTCAACATGGAATGACTAAGGAATGACTGAGGAATGACTGAGGAATACCTGACATAACCACGTTTCAACAAGGAAAAATTGGCAACGGTCAAAGGATTTGCTCCTGATTCCGCCTTTAAATACACGGAATCGACCAAGGAAGCTCAGTCTCTCATTCATACTACAGTATATGTTTATAATGTACAATAAATTTAAAATTTAACATACGTTTGTAATTTACCATATGTTTCTAATGTGCAATATGTTTATAATTTAAAATAAATTAAAAATTTAACATGTTAATATGTTTAATATCAACAATGTCAATACGTTCCTTTTATTTGCACCTCACTAAATCATTCCAGACTAAAAACCATGCACACAAGTCCAAACCACAGTGATTCTAACTTTAAAACTTTATTACATGAACAGGAAAACAGAAAAAAATAAAGTGAATGAACTGGAATAATTTATAGTGGAAGTGACTTCCTTCAGTGTTCCGCAAGTCTTCCGTGTTATCCGCAACCATTCCACAAACGTTCCGCATGTATTCTGCAAACCTTCCGTGAATATTCTGTGGGGATTCTGTGGCCGCTTTGACCATCTGGTTGCTCGTGGAATGGTCTCGGAAGACTTGAGGAATAAAAGGAACGATCATGGAACGTTTGCTGAAAGGACGGAACGTTTGCGAAAGGACTGCGGAACATGAGGGAACACTGTCGGAAATTTTTTTTTCTGTAAACGTGCTTTTGAACATGTTCAAACGCACGTTCGCGGAAGATTTTGGCCTGACGGAAGAGGAGGAATACGTTCGGAATCGTTCGGAAGGACACGGAAGATGACGGAACGACTGGGGAACGTTGAAGGATGACTACGGTTTTGCTTCCGCGAATCTGCCGCGCTCCAGTGAAATGGGGGTACAAATGTGAGTGGGAACGGTTGTTTGTGTCTGTATTGATCTGCTAGTATACTAATGAATGCTAGTAAACTATATAGTATAGAGAATAGTCTGCTAGTAGACTAGCAAATTGTTAAGGGTGTAGCCGGCTTCTCACCCCAATGTTCCCTGAGATTGATTCTAGCTTTCACTGATGCCTTGATAGATAAGCAGTATACAAGGAGGGCTATATTATAGAGATGATATGTATGTAACTAATATATTTTATGTTAATATTATATGAGATTTCTGTTTCTTTTTGAATATTCTTTCAATCAGTAGAGTGCATTAGTGTTTAACAGTGCACCATACCAACACAATAGAACTGAACCACTTAATCCTAATTAAGGTTGCAAGAGGCTGGCGCCCATCTCAGCTGACTCTGGGCAAGGGCAAAGCACACCCTGGACCGCTCGCCAGGCCATCACAAGCCCTTTACAAAAGTCAGCAATGCTTCCTTTACGTGTCTCACCAGAGACAGGGAGAGATTACAGCCTTTGATAACCCAGTTAGATGCACGGGGGTTGGGGGGAGCAGTGACAACCCATTGAGAATGGGGCTTGAACCACCAACTTTGGGATGAGTAATCCAGCATCCTACCACCAGGCTTTTTTTTTTCCTTATGTGTTTATTTGTTTAACGCTCCCTCGGGAGACTCGCTCGTTGTCTTGGGAGACTTCAACGCCCATGTGGGCAACGATAGTGTGACCTGGAAGGGTGTGATCGGTAGGTACGGCCTCTCCAGTCTGAATCCGAATGGTGTATCGTTGTTGGACTTCTGTGCTCGTCATAGTTTGTCTATCACAAACACCATGTTCGAACATAAGGGTGTCCATAAGTGCACTTGGCACCAGGACACCCTAGGTCGCAGTTCGATGATTGACTTTGTAGTCGTGTCATCGGACTTGCGACCATATGTTCTGGACACTCGGGTGAAGAGTGGAGCTGAGCTGTCTACCGATCACTACCTGGTGGTGAGTTGGCTTCGGTGGTGTGGGAGGTTGCCTTGCAGACCTGGCAGGCCCAAGCGTGTAATCAGGGTCTGCTGGGAACGTTTGGCGGAGCCCCCTGTCTGAGAGGCCTTTAACTCCCACCTCCGGCAGAGCTACAACCACGTTCCGGAGGAGGCGGGGGACATGGAATCCGAATGGGCCATGTTTCGTGCCTCCATTGCTGAGGCGGCAGCCCATAGCTGTGGCCGTAAGGTCGTCGGTGCTTGTCGTGGCGGTAATCCCCGAACCCGGTGGTGGACACCTGCGGTGAAGGGGGCCGTCCAGCTGAAGAAGGAGGCCTATCGGGTTTTATTAGCCTGTGGGACTCCTGAGGCAGCAAACGGGTACCGGCAGGCCAAACATGCTGCAGCCGAGGCTGTCGCAGATGCAAAATCTCGGGCGTGGGAGGAGTTCGGTGAGGGCCTGGAGAGTGATTATCGGTTGGCCTCAAAAAGGTTCTGGGCCACCATCCGACGCCTCAGGAGGGGGAAGCAGTTCTTCACAAACACTGTTTACGGTGGAGGTGGGGAGCTGCTTACCTTGACTGGGGATGTTGTTGAGAGGTGGAGGGAATACTTTGAGGACCTTCTCAATCCCACCAACACGCTCTCCGTGGAAGAGGAAGACCCTGGGGGTTCGGGTGAGGGTCCGCCCATCAGTGGAGTGGAGGTCACTGAGGTTGTCAAAAAGCTCCTCGGTGGTCGAGCTCCGGGGTTGGACGAGATCCGCCCGGAATATCTCAGGGCTCTGGATGTTGTAGGACTGACTTGGATGACACGACTCTGCAACATCGCGTGGTCATCGGGGGCTGTACCTCTGGATTGGCAAACTGGGGTGGTGGTCCCAATTTTTAAGAAGGGGGACCGGAGGGTGTGTTCCAATTATCGGGGAATTACACTCCTCAGCCTACCTGGTAAAGTCTATGCAGGGGTACTAGAGAGGAGGATCCGACCGATAGTCGAACCTCGGATTCAAGAGGAACAATGTGGTTTTCGTCCTGGCCGCAGCACTCTTGACCAACTCTATACGCTCCACAGGATTCTGGAGGGGGCATGGGAGTTTGCCCAATCTGTCCACATGTGCTTTGTGGATTTGGAGAAGGCTTTCGACCGTGTCCCTCGAAAGATCTTGTGGGGCGTGCTCCGAGAATATGGCGTTCCGGATCCGTTGCTACGAGCGATTCGGTCGCTGTATCACCGGAGCCAGAGTTTGGTCCGTATTGGTAACAGCAGGTCGGATTCGTTTCCAGTGGGAGTTGGAGTCCGCCAAGGCTGTCCTTTGTCACCGATTCTGTTCATAATTTTTATGGACAGAATTTCTAGGCGCAGTCGAGGCGATGAGGGGTTCTGGTTTGGTGGCCATCGGATATCGTCTCTGCTTTTTGCGGATGATGTTGTCCTTTTGGCTTCATCAAGTTGGGCCCTCCAGCTCTCATTGGAGCGATTCGCAGCTGAGTGCGAAGCAGCCGGGATGAAGATCAGTACCTCCAAGTTCGAGGCCATGGTTCTCAGTCGGTCAATGGTGGAATGCACCCTCCGGGTCGGGAATGAGGTCCTGCCCCAAGTGGAGGAGTTTAAGTATCTTGGGGTCTTGTTTACGAGTGAGGGAAGGATGGAGCGAGAGATCGACAGACGGATCGCTGCCGCCTCTGCTGTTAAGCGGTGCTTGTACCGGTCCGTTGTGGTGAAAAAGGAGCTGAGCAGCAAGGCGAAGCTCTCAATTTACCAGTCGATCTACGTTCCAACCCTCACCTATGGTCACGAGCTTTGGGTAATGACCGAAAGAACAAGATCACGGATACAAGCGGCTGAAATGAGCTTTCTTCGCCGGGTGGCGGGGTTCTCCCTTAGAGATAGGGTGAGAAGCTCCGCCATCCGGGGAGAGCTCGGAGTAGATCCGCTGCTCCTCCGCATTGAGAGGGGCCAGTTGAGGTGGCTCGGGCATCTGGTCAGAATGCCCCCCGGACGCCTCCCTGGTGTGGTGTTTCGGGCATGTCCAACCGGGAAGAGACCCCGGGGTCGACCTAGAACACGCTGGAGGGACTATGTCTCTCGGCTTGTCTGGGACCGCCTCGGTGTCCCCCCGGGAGAGTTGGAGGAAGTAGCTCGGGAGAGGGATGTCTGGACCTTTTTGCTAAGGTTGCTGCCCCCGCGACCCGACCCTGGACTAAGCGGAAGAAGATGATGATGATGATGATGATGATGTGTTTATTTAAAAATGTTCCTTCAAATGTGCTAGTATATTGACCTTGTTTACATTTACATTCACTTTTTATTTTATCCACATTGCTGCTGCTATATATATATTTGTTTATTCTATTTCACAGTGTCTTCAGTGTAAATATAGGGATCCCTCGCTACTTCGAGCTTCAATTCTTGTGGCTTCAGTGCATCCTGTTTTTTTTTTTTTAATATTCATCGAATTAAAAAATTCCACAAAAACAAGGCCAATTACGCAAAAAAAAAAAAAAAAAAAAAACCTAAACGAACACAAAACAAAAAAAACACCCAAAACCTCCCATCAAAACGAGTTACATTTTTGTGACATGCGCAGCTGAATGTGTGTGCGTGCGCGTCTGTATATGTGTGTATTTATATTTTACTTACATCTTATCCATTATTGTTTAATATTTAATTGTTATTATAAGCATTTATAGCATTGAATATGTATTTATTGATATTATATACACACATTCAATGGTCACAGGGGATCTTGGTCCCAGTTAACCACGGAAAGTGAGGGATCCCTGTGCTGTACATCCCAGTGTTCAGTTTTCCCTCGTTTTCATTCATAGGTGTCGAGTTTATATTTCTATTTTATAATTTTACTTAGAGTTTCATGGAAATAATTGCTTGTGTTTATATTCTGCTCTTGACGGTGTTAATTGCAGTTTATTGTATTGTTTGCATCCATTTAACTTGCATGCGCCTCTCTAAAGCTCGGAATCTCATACAAAATTCTGTGATGTGTGAACTTACTGACAATAAACACGCCTGAATTTCTTAAATCCTGAATCTCTTGAATCGTGAATCTCTTGTGAATACCAGTGAACTCAGGATTTAAAATATGTATACTTAAATAAAACTAGCACAAAGTATGTATAGGTCGCTGTTTTGAATATAATGGAATCAGTAAAACCATCAAATTCAGGAACTCTTTGACTGGTGTGATTCTAATTTTCTGACTTTTACACTACTACGCTTTGACAAAAATGCATTCTGTTGAAACATAAGAAAAAAACAACAACACATATTTCAATTTTTATTTTAATGAAAAATTGTGCGGACCCTAAATAACAACAACTACAGTACAATAAAACAGATTTATAAAATATGCAGTCTATTGATAATACCTGCAGGTATTTATTATTTCAGAGGTATAGAATGCAGTCTCCTATGAGTCACACATTACACATCACCTGATCATTCAGTCAATACTCAGACACTCAATACCACTCACAGTACGTACCAGAAATCCAGAAATAATACATAAAAAGTATACTAAAATAAATTATATAGAAAAATAAGTTATTTAAGAAACCATAAATATTTATAGCACAGGAAAGCATTTTTTGGCTACAGAATCAGACGGGAAAATACCTTTATCTTTTCCCGATATACACAGTCTGCACTAAGACACCGGATTAAGTTACTGGACCAATTAACGTGTCACCATGATTACCTTATATCCTATCAGGTTCCCCCACACTCTGACTCATCATCAGTAGATAAAGTCATCCTTATGTTGCCATCTGACTGCCAGGTGTGTAAAGAGAACAGGAGCCGGTTGATGTAATATTACCACCTAGTTTCATGAGACGTTCGAATGAAAGCAAGCAAATGATCCTCTTTCCTAAACTTAACTTTAAAGCATCTTCATACCGCTTTGGTCATGAAAATTATTATGAATAAGATTATGGTGATGCACTACTCACAATGTAAACATTTACCAAGGCTGGACAATATGGCATATAATACAATATCCTAACCACAATATGCTCTTCGTAATAATTAAAATAATAATAATAATAATAACGAGTTAATTCTATGGGGGTTTTTTTTTCTGATATGGTCACAGTTTATACTGACCACCACAGTTTATACCTGTATCTCGTACCTAATATTTAAAGTTTTATAAGTAGCAATTGAGATGTGCATAATATTAGAAAAAGTAATGTTGAAGAAACATGAACATGATTTCAGTATTACTAACATCATTGTCAGGATCACAAAACAAACAAAGAAAAAACCTGATGAACAATTTGATGATGTGTTCGTAACACTGAAAGATTCTTTATCATTTACAACCTTATTTTTTATAATAACATTTTTTAAATTGTAAAAAAAAAAAAAAAAAAAAGTAACAACAATAATAATAATAATAATAATAATTTTAAAAATGCCTGAGCCTTGCCTGAGCGCTGAAAACAGAACCACAAATCTGCATATTTCATGACTACCCTGAGTAAAATCCATGCCACTTTACTCTGAAACATTCTACATTGGTAATTCCAATTGACGTACAATAAGTTCCTTATGTAAGCTGATCTGTCGTGAATACACTGGGGAAACAATTATCCAGCGGCTAACATGCTAGCTACTAAACAGAAGTACAGTACTGTAACCTCGTTGAGTGTCCTGGTCAAATGACAAATAATTAGTTCCTGCAGAAACTCCTCAAATTTCTAATAAATCACATCATTTTACTACAACATTGAATGTTTTCACCATTGTACTTAATTTAAATATTGAATTTCCATTGGCGTTAAATATGCAAAGGCTCAAAGCAGACTAGTGTCAGCTTCACGACTGGTCCACTTATGAGCCGCTTCAAACCATCTCATCAGTCGTTGCAGAAGTTTGGAGGTCCAGAGGTGACGCTACCTTCCAGATACGATAAAGGACCCAGCCGCAGCTCGTTCAATTTGGTCTTATTAACTAACTTTCTCATTTTCCAATCCACTTAATCTCACTAGGGTCACCAGGAGGCTGGTGCCTATCTCAAATGACACAGGGATCAGGCGAAATACATCCTGAAAAACTCATCAGACCATCACAGGGCCAGCAATCATTCACACTGACACACACCTAGAGACAGTTTGAAACATCCAATTAGCCTAACTGCACGTCTTTGGACTGTGGGAGGAAACCGGAGTTCCCACAGGAAATATAGAGGAGACTTGATTTTTGGGGGGTTTTTTTGTTTGTTTGTTTATTTTTTTGAGACGGACATGCTAACTGCTGCACACTCATCTAGTGACATAAAAATATGTAAGTTTAAGAAAAACACTCAAGGTATCCTTTTCATTTAAGTTATCAATTGAATTGACTGAATCCTTTGACTCACACACCCAATTAATTTTTAAAGATTTGTTAATTTACTTTTCAAATGGATTTTTGTTTTTTTTGTTTTTTTTTTACTTTTTTACTTTTCTGAGGACAACAGAATAAAATCAAGCAGTTTCAGTGCAACATTACTTACTGTTGGCAGTTTGGGAGCAAATAAAAACGATACTATAATACATAATCATGATACAATATTTTGCCATATTGTCCAGCCATACCTATTTTAATTCCTGCTCTGTCATAATTTCTAATTGCAATTGTTGTGCGACAGTTTTTTGTCAGTATAAAGACTGATCCAACGAAGTATCGTCTCAAAATCCACTGCTACGTTTGGCAGCTCATCAGATTGTAGCTGCAAAAGAGAGAAATATGTAATGCTATTTATGAACTGACAGTTATTTGTTATTTATTTTTACAGTCCATTTGATTAAAAAAAAAAGACATAAAATATGTTTTTTCATGTTGTATCGCATCTACTGTAGCACAAGTCAACATGAAAAACGGGAAACCCGAATAATAAATAGAGCATCAGTAATTGTTTGATGAGGAGTTACAGATCAAAACCTGTACTTTAATCCTTTAATGCCTAACAGGACCATATGGTCCTCTTTCAAAAAATGCTAATAAATACTAGACACATTGTACTCAGTGCTGCTCACGTGTTTTATACTTGTTGTGGCGACACCTGATGCAACACTGCTTGGTTCCACACAACGATTGTGTTGTTCACAAATTTGTGAGAGTGTTATTATTTGTTATTATTATGGTATTATTATGTTGTTGTTATTGTTATTATTATTATTAGTAGTAGTAGTAGTCGTAGTAGTACTAGTAGTAGTAGTAGTGGTAGTAGTAGTAGTGTTATTATAATTGTGTTGAAAGAAATGTGTTTGGGATGTTTCCTTAGAGCTTTTTGAATAGGAAAAACTAGTGATTTTTTTAACTGCAAAAAATAATTCAGGCGTTAAAGGGTTAAATCGCTTTTTTTTTTTTTTTTTTTTTTTTTAACAAGGCTGTGCAACACAGATAATAGCACACCTTTTATTGTTAGCAAATACCAATATGTGGGGCTTTCCTACCTTCTTGAAAGCCTCTTCCATTCCCTTGATTTTCTTCCTTGCATAATGAGTGAGGTCTGTTTCACCATGGTTTGTCTAAAGAAGAAATAAGAAGGTATTTTTTAAAAGGGTAGCTAACATGCATGTATATTTATCATTCTATTGTACATGATTACAGAATTGTTACTGCAGAATCTATTCGGAGTCTTGGAGAATTCTGCACAGTTGCTAGCCGTATGCTAGCTGTTGAGACTGCATTTTCTAATAATTTGTTAAGAGTAATGAGGGGCATATGGAGATCCGGGCAGTTCTTCATGGATGTGCACAGAATCCCACCCTCACGAGTACTGATACGAGTTATTCTAAATTATGAAAGGGCTTTAGGTCTACTCACATAGTTTCATATTACATCCCTGTGTGGAGTTTGCATGTTCTCCACATAATTGCATGGGATTCCTCCAAATAGTCCAATTTCCTATCACAGTCTAAAGACATGCACATTGTTCTAATTGGCTCTTCTAAATTATCTAAAGTGTAAAGGTTTATGTGTGTTGTCCTTCAATGGACTGGCGAGCTCCTCAGGGTGTACCCCGCCTTCGCCCAGAGTCGGCTGAGATGGGCGCCAGCCTCCCTGCAACCCTGATTAGGATTAAGCGGTTCAGAAAGTGAATGACTTTCATTAACAGCTTCTGTTTAACCCTCTCTGATTGGTGAACACAGTGTTTTAAGGTGATACGTGCGATCTTTAAGGGTTCCTTCCCTGAAATTGACAACTGCACAACGCTTATTGATTCTGATTATCTTCAATTGGTCTTTTATTTGGCTTTGTCATGTCAGAAAAGAAAATTAGTACTCACACAGCGTTCCACACTTAATCTTAGTCTGTAGAAGTAATGGATAAATGAGTCAGAATGCTCTAGGTCATGGGTCCACTGCTTCTTGAACACGTGATCTTCATAGATTTCCAGCATCTTGTTGATATCTGCAATGTTCAGGTTCTGGTTGATACAATTCAACAGATTTAACATGATATTCAGGTTCAGGTGATTCTGTTTTCTGTAAACATAATTCTATAAATTCTGTAAATGTACTTCATTAATAATTTCCAATATGATGATGATGATGATGATGATTTTTTTTGTTATTATTATTATTATTATTATTATTATTATTATTATTATTATTGTTATTATTATTAATTAACAAATTATTATGTCATTATTGATAATTAGCCAGAATCCATACCCATCTCTTATTGTTTCCAAATGGAAGCAGTTAACAATTAAACTATTTCACCCAAACATAATCATACTTTGTAAATGTAATAAATATAACAAGGTTTATCAGATGATTCGCTGTGGCGATCCCTGATAAAGGGAAAAAGACGAAATGAAAATAATAAGAAGAAATATAACAAAGTTTATATATAATAAAGCCAGTCATGATTAGAAAAAAACAAACAAACAACAAACAATCAAGTATATATATATATATATATATATATATATATATATATATATATATATATATATATATATATATATATATATATATATATATATATATATACCCTTTGCCTTCTCTGCCTGGGGCCTATTCCTGTGAATTTTTTGACTCATTATAGACTCTCTACACTTACCTTTATATAAAACTTTGGCAAATATCTTTTGTGGCGTCTGTCGTCACTCTGGGAGAAAAACAGAAAATTATTTTTTTTTTTCATTTATTTATTAATTCATAATTATAAGTGATCATAACCTACTTACAGGCCAAGGCTTGTTGATGCTCTTCAGAGTTTTAATCATGTCTTTGATCATAGGTAGAGGCAGCCAGCTCGCCAGGCAGTTCACCTGCACACACCTTGCACTCTCCTCACCTGGACAAAAGCGCACGAGCGCCGCCAGAGCGAGCACCGTCAGGACTCTCACGTGCATTCTGCTATATGACAGTTGTCACCGGCATCGTGCTGAGAACATTTATACTTTTTAGATCTTTATCCGGCCCAGCATGGTGCTGGCTTAAAAATTCCCACACTTGTGACGTGAGAATCTGACACCGCCCCTTTTGGAGGCGGCGCGCTTTCACGCGCTTTGATGAGGCGCTCGCGGTCAGAATCAGCCGCTGACTGTGTGTGGCGCGGCTCTGATTACTGGACGCTCCAGATTTGGGTTTCAGTAGCACACGCGGATTTCCTCGCTTTACTACCCACGTTTCTTTAAAAAACAAAAGTACAACCATAGGAAAAAAATGCGCAATGTCGAAAAAACATACTTCCTATTTAACCTAGGAATTCGGGTGCATTGGAACTTCAGGTGAATCTGTACTGTCTTATTTATTTTCCTATTATTATTATTATTATTATTATTATTATTATTTAATTTATGCAGTTTCCTCCGCCCCCCCACACACAAATACATACATACACATATACATGCACATATACACATATACACACACGTACATGCAAATATACACACATGCATGCACATATACACACATACATGCACAAATACACATATACACATAGACACACACACACATGCATATATATACACATATACACATATACATGCACATATACACATATACACATACATGCACATATACATACACAAATACATGAACATATACACATAGACACACACACATGCATATATATACACATATACACATACTTGCTCATATACATACACATATACACATATACATGCACATATACATACACATATACACAAATACATGAACATATATACATATACACACATACATGCACATATACACACATGCATGCACATATACACATATACATGCACATATACACATATACACACATACATGCATATGTACAAATATACACATACACATACTTGCACATATACATACACATATACACATATACATGCACATATACACATATACACACATATACACAAGTACATGAACATATACACATATGCACACGTACATGCACATATACATGCACATATATCCACATACATGCACATATACACATATACACACATACATGCATATGTACAAATATACACATACACATACTTGCTCATATACATACACATATACACATATACATGCACATATACACATACATACACATATACACATATACATGCACATATACACATATACACATATACACAAATACATGAACATATACACATAGACACACACACATGCATATATATACACATATGCACATACTTGCTCATATACATACACATATACACATATACATGCACATATACATACACATATACACAAATACATGAACATATATACATATACACACATACATGCACATATACACACATGCATGCACATATACACATATACATGCACATATACACATATACACACATACATGCATATGTACAAATATACACATACACATACTTGCACATATACATACACATATACACATATACATGCACATATACACATATACACACATATACACAAGTACATGAACATATACACATATGCACACGTACATGCACATATACATGCACATATATCCACATACATGCACATATACACATATACACAAATACATGAACATAAACACATACTAGTATACACACGTACATGTACATATACATGCGGGCAGTGGTGATCTAGTGGTATAAGGTGCTGGATTGCTGATCCTAAGCTTGGCGGTTCGAGTCCCACTCTCCACAAGGTTGTTACTGCCCCCCCCAGTACAGCTAACTGGGTTATCGGGGGGGGGGGCATGTCTCTCGCTGTCTATGGTGAGAGGCATGTAAAAGAACCATTGCTGACTTTTGTAAAGAGTAGGCTGCAAAGTCGTCAGCGTGTTTCTGTCCCTTGCTAAAAAGGGTTGTGACAGGAAGGGCATCCGACCTAACAAAAAAAAAAACCTACGCCAAATCAAACGCGTGAATCATTCGCTGTGGCGACCCCTTGAGAAAGGGAAAAGGCCGAAAGGAAATCTCATACACATATACACACATCCATGCACAAATACACATATACATGCGTACATGCACATATATATACACACATCCATGCACAAATACACACATAGATATATATATATATATATATATAGAGGATTTTCTGAGTAGATCCTTCCGTAGGAGAGTGCTCAATACTTTTTGGTAGAGCAAATAAACAAAACCAAAAGGACAGGACAAAGGCTTTCTATTGAAACTCCATTTATCACTACAGATCTGTTTCGAGGGGTGGTGAAACCATCCCCTCTCTTCAGGTGATTACAGATTCTTCTGTAACATTGCTTTAATATCTAAAACCTCATTAATGTTGCTCACTCGCTGATAAATGGATTTTATATTTATCTTTATAATTTACAGATTCTTCTGTAATCACCTGAAGAGAGGGGATGGTTTCACCACCCCTCGAAACAGATCTGTAGTGATAAATGGAGTTTCAATAGAAAGCCTTTGTCCTGTCCTTTTGTTTTGTGTATATATATATATATATATATATATATATATATATATATATATATATATATATATATATATATACATACATGCACATATACATACACATACATGCACATATACATACACATATGTGCACATCTTCTCATAACAGGTTTTAGTTTCTCAAGGGCATAGAAAAAAAATCTAGTCTATACAGAACACATCACTTAAAAACAACCAGGCCTTCTATAACACTAATGAATCCCATAAATTAAATTAGCATTCATTCATTTTCTGAACCGCTTCCTAATTAGGGTTGCAGGGAGGCTGGCAGCCATTTCAGCCAACCCTTGACAAGGGCAGAGTACACCCTGGACAGCTTGCCAGTTCACTGTAGGGCAGAAACACACTGACAACTATGCAGCCAACTCTTGACAATGTCAGCAATGGTTCTTTGACATGCCTCACACCAGAGACAGTGAGAGAGACATGGCCGGCCTTTGATAAGATGCACTGTTGGGACTTTGATAACCCAGTTATTTGCACTGGGTAGACAACAGCGACAATCTTGTTGATAGTGAGGCTTGAACACCTGATCCTGGGATCAGTAATCTAGCACCCTGTCACCAGCCCACCACTGCCCCACATCAAATTTCCATTTCATAAAATTATAAAGATAAATATAAAATCCATTTATCAGCGAGTGAGCAACATTAATGAGGTTTTAGATATTAAAGCAATGTTAACATTAACACTAAATTTACATTAGTGTATATCATGTTAATTCAACGACGCTTAAATGAGCACAGGGCTGTGTAGAGCCAGTGGTAGCACAGGGCTGTATAGAGCCAGTGGTGAGCCAGTGGTGGCTCAGTGGTTAAGGCTTTGGCTTATCCATGTAAATCCAAAGGTCGGCAGTTCAAACCCCAGTACCACTCATGTTCCAGTCTTGGGCCCTCAACCCCGTCTGGTCAGTAATGTAAATTAGATAAAAAATGTACGTGCCTCTGGATAAGGGTGTTTACCAAAATGCGGCAAATGAGCAAGAAACAAAAATTAATCAGTGTTTTATTTCAAATATAATGTTTAATTATAACAACTGGGAATAAAGGTATTTTTACAGATACGTTTAGTCAGACGCTGTGTGGAGTTCAAATCTTTTCACATTTCTGTTAAATTTGAGATTTGCATAAAATATAAGCCATTGCATATTTGAAGCATTTGCTATTTCTACAGAACCCAGATAAAATGCTTACAGTGTAACTGACACGATTTGTCACACACAGTTAGTGCTGAATTACCACATTTATTTACTGATACTCCGAGGATCAGTCAAACCAGCGTATAAGTCTGTCATCTCCAGCTTTTGCCATCATTTTAAACCAGGTCATCAACCACCTGATTCAGCAAGAACTTCACCTGACCCAGATAGATGGCTTACCACTTTCTGCCACAGTCAGGGTTCCAACCAGAACCTCCCTCCAAGACATGCTTTAGTCAATAACACGAAATCTCTCTCTCTCTCTCTCTCACTATCTCTCTATCTATCTATCTCTCTCTCTCTATCTCTCTCTATCTCTCTGTCTCTTCATCTCTCTGTTTCTCTCTCTATCTATCTATCTATCTATCTATCTATTTATCTATCTCTCTCTCTCTCTATCTCTCTCTATCTCTCTGTCTCTTCATCTCTCTGTTTCTCTCTCTCTCTATCTATCTATCTATCTATTTATCTATCTCTCTCTCTGTCTCTCTCGCTATCTCTCTCTCTATCTCTCTCTCTCTCCATCTCTCTGTTTCTCTCTCTATCTATCTATCTATCTATTTATCTATCTATCTATCTCTGTCTCTCTCGCTATCTCTGTCTCTCCATCTCTCTGTCTCTCTCTCTCTGTTGCTCTCGCTATATCTATCTTTCTCTCTATCTATCTATCTATCTATTTATCTATTTATCTCTCTCTCTCTCTCTATCTCTCTCTATCTCCATCTCTCTGTTTCTATCTATCTATCTATTTATCTATCTATCTCTCTCTGTCTCTCTCGCTATCTCTCTCTCTGTGTCTCTCTCGCTATCTCTCTCTCTGTGTCTCTCTCGCTATATCTCTCTCTCTATCTCTGTGTCTCTCCATCTCTCTGTTTCTCTCTCTCTCTCTCTTTCTCTCTGTCTGTCTCTCTCTCTGTCTCTCTCTATATATCTATCTCTCTATCTCTCTCTCGCTATCTCTCTCTATCTCTCTCTGTCTCTCTCTATCGTTGTCTCTGTCTCTCTCACTCTCTGTCTGTCTCTCTGTCAGTCTCTCTTTCCCTTCTTTAAATCTGTCTGTCTGTCTGTTTCTCTCTGCGTCACTTTCTCTCTCTCTCTCTCTCTCTCTCTCTCTATCTCTCTCTCTCTTTCTCTCTCTCTCTCAGTCTCTGTCTCCTGCACACCTTGCTCCCTTTGTCTGTCTCTCTATCTGTCTGTCTCTCTGTTCTTCTCCGTCTGTCTGTCTGTCTGTCTGTATCTCACTCTCTCATTTTCTCTCTCTCTCTCTCTCTCGCACTCTCTTTATCTTTTCTTTAAGGTTGTTTGCGTTGTGATGAAAATTTGTGTGGAAGGTTTTATTAAATTTCCCGTCAAGAATCCAAGAATGGAACTATTATGATTTCCAGGCTTTTGTGCTGGCATAATGTGCATCTTGTCCACGTAACAGCGGGTATTCCAAATCCTTTTTTAAACACAAACCAGGAAGTTCACCTAACCCAGGTATCATGAGAAGTGTCACCTTTCTGTGCTCTGATTGGATGGCTGCTGGACTGGAATTCACAGTTCTTTGTTCTCACCCGATGTGCAAATAAGGAATTAAGCAACTTCTACATTGCAATACCTTGCAGTGTCACAGGCTGCCCTCAACAATAGCCAGACAGTTCCGAGATTGGATAGTACTTTCCCATTGTGCTTTCCTGTAGAACTATTAATGGTAAGATGACTATTATGATGATAATGGAAACATGTATAACTTGGTTGATTTATACATCTTGGTACACCAGCAAAGTGTCCAACATCAATCCCATCATTCATTCATTTTTTTCAGTAATATATTTGCAAAACCACTTATTCCATTTTAGGGTTCCGGGTAGGGTCGAGCCTATTTCAGCCAACAGTGGGAGAAGATTGGGCACACAATGAACAATGAACAAAACCATTGCAAAATCAAAACACACAACCAATCACACCTAAGTGCAAGTTGGAACTGCCAATAAGCCCTAATGTGCATTTCTTCTGTGAGAAGAAAACGAAATATTACACACTGAAGAGCAACATGATTATCAAAACTCATTCATTTTTTCGCTGTTTAATTCTAATTAAGGCCGCAGGGAGGCTGGCGACCATCAGCTAATTTTCGGTAATGGCGGAATACACCCTGGACAGCTTGACAGTCTATGGCAGAGCCTACATACATGCATCCATTCACACTCACACCTAGGGGTGCTTTGGAAGAGCCAATTAGCCTACTGGGAAACCATAGACCTGGAGGACACCCACAGGAGCATGGGAAGGCCGTGCAAACTTCTTAAATGCCCGAGCCCAGGAATCGAACCCAGAAACTTGCTGTGAGGCTGAGATGCTAACCACCACGCCACCATGCTGCTGGTCACCAAACCTTTGTTTGTATAAACACTACATTGTATCCTGTTGAAAATGAGTGCTTGGACGTAGGATTCATCTACACTCAGCTTCATAAGGATTTTTTTCTCTGTACACCACCACAGAGGATTTGAAATGAAACCATGAAAGTGTGATTGAAGTATAGACTCATTCTTTCATTCATTTTCTGAACTGGTTACTCATAATTAGGCTCACAGGGAGGCTCGCACCCATCTCAGCTCACCCGGGGCGAGGACAGAGTACACCCTGGACAGCTCGCCAGACCATCACAGGATGAAGTGTAGACTTTTAGCTTTAATTAAAGGGGTTTAATAAAAACTCTTAAAAGATAGGTTGCCCCTAGGTGTGAGGGTGAATGGTTGTGTCTGTGTTGGCCCTGTTCAAGGTGTACCCAGCCTTCTTCCAACAATTAGAAAAATAAGTAAGTGAGTGGTTTCTCCATTCATTATTTATTTGCCAAATCATTTAATCCTACTGAAGTCGTAGGTAGGATAGAGCCTATCTCAGGGACTGTGGACAAAGTCAGGTTACGACTTGAACAGCTTGATAGTCTATTGCAGGTCCTACACACACATTCACACTCACATCAAAGAGGTGTGCATGTCTTTGGACTGTGGGAGGAAACCAGAATACCCATAGGAAACCCACACAAGCACAGGGTGAACATGCAAACCTTACTGCTGTGATTTGGTCGTGCTAATCACTACGCCCCCATGCTTCCCTGGACTGGTTTCTTAATATATGTTTATCAATTTTAAGGATAAGGCTAGCGCTTGAGCCAGAACTTTTTGGCTCTTATACAAGAAAGTCTCCTCAGTTTCACATTTGCTGAGTTTAAACAACAAAGTCGGGCAGTTTATCATGAGACTGATGATCACAACAATGTATATACTTACGATTTAACTAAATACAGATTGATCAATATATGCATATATATATATATATATATATATATATATATATATATATATATATATATATATATATATATATATATATATATATATATATATATATATATATATATATATATATATATATATATATATATATATATATATGTATGTATATATATATATATATATATATATATATGTATATATATGTATATATATATATATATATATATATATATATGTATATATATATATATATATATATGTATGTATATATATATGTATATATATATATGTGTATATATATATATATATATATATATATATATATATATATATATATATATATATATACTATTCCCCAACTTACATTTTTGTTTGGTTCCGGACAGCCAAACGTAAGTTGAAAAAAAACGTAAGTTGTTACTGTATGTTCCAGTGACATCACTGTACTATACATCCATAAATACCATTACCGTACCTCATAAAACACCCCTAAATCAATTATTATAAACATAACATTGTAAAATAATATCAGAGATATCAAATAATATGAACATTAATTTCAAATATATTAAATTCAAGAAAAATAATTTCAAATAGATAAATTTTAATCAAATTCACTCATCAAATATCAAATACAGTATCAAATATAACCTTTAACATGCTCTGTGATGCGATATTTCTTCTTGTAAATAGTTCCGATGGTCGACGGATGGTCACTTTACATGAAGCTGAGCCAAGTCACTTTACATAAAGCTTAAAACAGCCAATCAACACTTACAATATGTGAGGTGTAGTTCACTTGCTTGTGCTTGAGACAAAGCGTGGGTTATACGGACTTCCGGTCTTTCAAGTGAGCAAGAGCGCCGTTGAATACTCGTTTAGTACTCAGCCTGCACTGATGTGAATCACCAGCAGAGCGGAGAGTTCTCTTTCTTTTCTGGATTCGGGTTTTCATTCATTTTACAACTCTCTTTGCTTAACTGAGTATGCATGGTAGATCGCGCCGATCTGAGCAGATAGTTAATTTAGTCTTGGGAAAACCGGAAATTCCGGCATATGCCAGAAAACTTGCACCCATGCTAGTAGGCTTACGCTTCTGACCAACCATATTTGCTTAGGGTTACAAAAGTCTGCAAAACACTGTAAACACAAAGTTCACAGAAACGACGTCTTACCACAAGGGTAACACTCAGTGAACTGGGAAGCAACAGGGCACGTTCAGGCTGTCGTTTGTAAACAATGGAGGCAGCTGTTATAGTCTGCGCTGGCTGGCGGAATTAACTCTTCTTTAATCATTGCAGGCGCTGGCGAGGGGCGTGGTGGTTGCCGGTAGGCAAGTTCCAAGCAGAGCGCACCTGGTCCCTATCTGCAATCAGCAGACAGCCAGCTATAAATGGGAGTGGCGCACTTCCCTCCGATGTTAGAAGATTGTTTTCCCCATGATTCTGTTCCTCAGCTTTCTCTTTAACCCCTGGTTCTTGCTTCGTGCTTGACCAGTTCCCTTGACTTGGTATTCCCGTATTTACTATCGCTAGTGTTTAATAAATCGTTTGAACTTTCTTTTGGTCTCCTGCATCTCTGGGTCCTACGCACACACCCCAGGCTTAACAGCATTACGTCATTGCATCATTACGTCAGTGTACGACGTAGGTACGTCTTGTACTCAAAATTTGACATAATTTAATTTTTTTTTTTTTTGGAAAAAAAAAAACGTGAAATCAAAAAAAACATAAAACGGATGAACGTAAGTCGGGGAGCGTCTGTATATATATATATATATATATATATATATATATATATATATATATATATATATTAGAGTGCCACAAAAAAGTTTCTAATTTTTATTGTAAAAAGGTAAAGTCCATTGAGCTTTTTACACCTGAGCCCAGTGGCTCATCAGCCTGGTGCTTATCCCCAGTTTCCTAAGCGTGAAGTGACCAGGAGTTCAGCTTCTCCTGGATGGGACACTAGTCCATCGCAGGTTACCTTCCCAGTATATTTTTACTGGTACCCATTTATACTGCTGGGTGAATAGAGGCACACTTGTTGTTAAGACCTTGCCCAGGCCCCTTAAAGCAGTGGGGGTCTAACTGGGATTTTGAACACACAACCTCCAATTCATGAGTGCAGCAGCACCCTAACCACTACGCCATCGGCCCTAAATTTTTATTATACATTTTATAATTTTTATTGTTCCACCCCCTAAATGTGTTCATACAGTAATATGGAAAGAAAAATAGTTCCAAAGTTTGGATGTATTATAATAATTATTACTGGTAGCTCAATCGTCCCAAAATTCCAAAATTATGTGTATTATTCCGCAGACATCTGAAACAGTCATCTAATGTTAAATTTCACATAAAAATATAAAACCGCAGAAATCACTGTTTGATTTTAAGGAAGCTTGTTTCCAGAGTTCTTCCAATCAGCCATATTCCATGCTCCTTCTTTGGCAGACTACAACTGGAACAAGCCATCATATCTGTACCACCAGTCCAATACTATATTTCAAATTCTTTCAAATTCAGCAACGATCAGATTAATATATGTGTATATATATATATATATATATATATATATATATATATATATATATATATATATATGTGTGTGTATATATATATATATATATATATATATATATATATACGTATATAAGACACTACAGCTAACTGCAGCACTGTAACCAGACACTAGCCTTTTATGTATTTTTATTAATTGGCCAGATACCAACTGTTATTCTGTTATCTAAACAGGACAATGTAAGTATATAAGCCAAATAACATCACTTAGTCACTTACATTATGATCAGTCAATCAGTGGTATGCTATGTGTCTGATGACTAAGTACTGTATTAACAGTGTGTTTACGCTGACACAGTGGTTGTTTTGTTAATGATGACGAGCAATAAAACAGATCTAAGCAAGAATATTGACTTCAATAAAATAAAGCACACAATCAGTGAACACAATATCAAGAAATGGTTCAATTAAATAAGATTATTTTCAAAATATAATACAGTGTTAACACACAAGCAATGACCGACCGCTGAATACATGTAGTTACTCTATGAAAATATTCCAGCTAATTGAGCTACCAGTAAATATGCATATATTTCTATGAAACTTTGTGTAGATACTACGCTTCATAAAAGTAATAAAACTAGGGGATGGGACCTGAAAAAAAAAAATTATATTTTTTAAGTTTGGTGAATTATATTTCTGCCACAATAAAAAGCATTTATGTAGTCTGGATTTAATAATTGTTAAACTGAAGTATTTGCAGTGTGCCAACACCGCATTGTAGGTCTTCCAGTATAACTCAGAAAGCATCATGCACAATGCTGTCTTTAGTTTTTGTTGACCTAGTGTGTTTTTGATACAGTGACCCCATTTTTATAAAGACTGTGTGACCTTCTTCTTCTTTTCCTTTCAGCTTTTCCCCTTTTTCAGGGGTCGCTACAGCGAATCATCTGATTCGCATGTTTGATTTGGCCCTTCCTGACACAACCCTTTTAGCAAGGGGCAGAAACATGATGACAGCTATGCAGCTACTCTTTACAAAAGACAGCAAGATTTCTTTTACATCAGTGCTTCTCAATTATTTTCTGTTACGCCCCCCCTAGCAAGAAGAAAGCAATTCGCGCCCCCCCCACCACCCACTTTCCGCCGCAACTATAAATTATAACTTTTTTCTATAATATAGTTACAGGTATATCTCTTCATTATATCGTATCCTTTTTAACATAAATAAAACAAAAAGAAAAAGATATAGTTCAACTTACAAGAATAACTTTTTTAACATTTTTTATTAGTCTGTAAAAGAAAGTGCATCAATTTGCCTTAAATTTAAAAATAATAATATCCTTGTTACATTTTTGACAAACTTACCACACCATTTGCTGCTGAAAATAAAATCAATAAATAATTAATTCAAATTGACTTCAGAAACATTAACTCAGGAGCACAATATATAAACACTTTAACCTACAAAACAAGAACAAATAGAACAATTTGTGCTGATTTTTTTTTCTCAAAATGAGGAAGCCAAGATTAATGGCTACAATGAGCACGTTTTGCAGCGCACAGCTTCTCAAAGCGAGGTTTGAAGCATGACACTGCACTACACATCGCCAGCTCGTAGCAAAACAAACCTACACCGTAGAGTTAATACTCGCTGCGCACAATGGGCAATGAGGGCGCCACTGCCAACTACTGGAGTGGATGTGCAATTACACTTTCTTGTAGTACGGCGGAAAAAAAGCATGTTCTCCTGGGTCACACGTGCCCCCCTCAGCATCCCATCGCCCCACTATTTGAGAAGCACTGTTTTACATGAACCTGTCACCATAGACTGTGAGAGATGTGGTGGCCTTTGTTAACCCATTTAGCTGCACTGGGGGGACAGTGACAACCTTGTGGAGAATAGGACTCGAACCCCCCAACCTTAGGTTCAGCGATCCAGCACCCTTTACCACCAGGCCACCACTGCCCAGTATGTGGCCGCCAGATTTAAATGTTTATACTGACTAGCTTTTCGCATTGCAGTGTTCTGAAGGTCTATTTTTCTTAAATAATGACTTGTGTGGCGGCACTGTGGTTAGCACGTCCGCCTCATAGCAAGAAGGCCTGGGTTCGATTCCCAGCCAGGGCGTTTCTGTGTGGAGTTTGCATGTTCTCCTTGTGCTTGCGTCGGTTTTGTCCGGGTACTCCAGTTTCCTCCCACAGTCCAAAAACATGCACTGTAGGCTAATTGGCTGTTCTAAATTGCCTGCAGGTTCACATCGTGCAGAAGGCAATGGCAAACCACTGCACTATCCTTGCCAAGAAAACCTCCATGAAGGTGGTAATCAAGGCGTTATCCATCATGGCAGGTCGCCAAGAGTCGTTCTACGACTTGGAACATACCAGACCAGACCAATGACTAGTGTACCAGATGAATCAAAGATTGTAAATGTTAAGTGTTAAGGTTACCTTTATTTTATCCAGCAATTTGCCAACATTATAGCTATCAAGGGTGAGTCTACCTTCACCCAAAGTTGGCTGGGATATTAGCTGCGGGTTCCCTGCAACGCCATAGGAAAAAAAAAAATCACAGTTTATAGGACAACAGAGCTTTTACGGCTTACGGAGCACTTATTATGAACAGGCCAATGAGACACCATTAGTCACAGAGAGTCTCAAAGCTATTCACTCCTTCAAAGCTCAGATTACCTAACCTGCTTCAGTGTCATGCTTTTACAAATATTATATACTATTCATATATACTGTACATATATAATACATACAAATAAAGATAAGCAGCCGCAAACTGCTGATCTGCCAAATATTCATACATTGACGATTCATTAGACACGCTAGTTTTCATCGCACTCACGCAATGTCTCTGTATGACCAAAACATAATCAACTGGTGTCAGCATTTGCAGAAAGTAAAAATGAGGCCATACTTGCAGAAACCACAAATTCACCAGGAGAAGAACACTGGGATTTCAAACGGCCGCCCATTTTCTGCTCGATTTTTGCAAAATTACCATTTCTGTGAATCTTTTCTCAGAATGATAATCAGTTGGTGGTTGACTGGTCCATTTATTCTAGGTGTAAACACAGATGTTAATGGTGCTCAGTTTGATTTTTTTTTTTTTTTTTTTTGATGTTCTGTATTAATATCACATTGCTTCTGTATTTAATCCATCCAAAGCAAGTACACACTTGTAAATAGTGAAAAAACACACACACACACACTCGTAAGCAGTGAGCACACACACTCTGGAGAACTGTTGGAGGTTCAGTTTAGTTCATTTTCTGTACCCGCTTAATCCTAACTTGGGTCACGGGGAGGCTGGCACCCATCCCAGCCAACTTCGGGCGAGGGCAGAGTACACCCTGGACAGCTCGCCAGGCCATCGCAGGGCGGAAACACGCCGACGGCTTTGCAGCCAACTCTTGTCGAAAGTCAGCAATGTTTCTTTTACATGCCTCACACCATAGACAGTGAGAGACATGGCCGGCCTTTGATAACCCAGTTAGCTCCACTGGGGGGGGGGGGAACAGTGACAACCTTGTGCAGAGTGGGACTCGAACCCCCAACCTTTGGATCAGCGATCCAGCGCCCTATACCACTAGACCACCACTGCCCCCTTGTTGGAGGTTATGTGCTCAATAGTACTTCAGCCATCACTGTGTAGGAAGGGTAAGTGCAGCTCACGCCCCCCATCACCATACATTTTTCAGGCTGTTTTATTGGGAATAGAGCCCACAACCTTTCTGTTTCAAAGCCGCATCTTTAACCATTAGACCACGGCTTATGACACATCTGGGGTAAATTCACCTGAATCAGTGTTACTGAAAAAAAAAGTATTTCTTATGAAACGAATAAATAAACTGAATATTTTACTGTAGTTTTGCTGTAAAACTTCATTTTTAAATTGTTTTCTTCTATTTTTAATTCCAGATTAATAGATTGTGGATGCAGCATTATCTTTCGCAAATGTATGGCAAGATAACACACTACTGACTTGATAGCATTTTAAAGTCAGAGCCTATTTTTCTTATTTTATCAGAGAGAATATCATATAATTATTTTTCAATTATTCGACTTAAAGCATATTATGGAGTAATTGCATTGAAGATAAAGGACAGTTAGTTAATTAAAATATTATTGATCAAGACATTCAAGTCTTTGAAAAACATTTAATGTATCCTTTTCATTCAATTTAGTTGAGTTATTGTTGTTTTAAATTTCATTTGAAAATGCCCCTGCCAATGTAATCAAGATGGACAGTATTAAAATCCTTGTCTTTATTTATTTGTCTCTAAAAAAAAGAAATGAAGAAATGTTTAGCCTCTTTCACTTTATGAAGTCAGTCATGTTTCAGCATCATTGTTGTTTGCTAAAAAGTTTCACCTTCAGTTTTACATGAAATATTTACAAGAAACATTTTTTTTATAAAAAGCTTTTATTGAAAATATGCAAATAAATATGTAAAAAACAGACATACATCAATTTAGAACTCTGTCTTACAGCCTTGTTAAATATATATATATATATATTAATAAATGCATATATATTATTTTACTTTGGTAGGGTAGGTACATTCCAAGTCAGTTATTGTCATTGGTGCAGCTTTAAGTTATAATGACCCAGTTCACACATGGTATGAATAGAGCTGATACTGTCAATACAAAATTCAATCATTTATAGTCAGCACATAATGCTAAATAAATAAAGCTCATAAATAAATTCTAATAATAAATAATGACTTTAGAAAATATTTCAAAACACTTTTTCGAATAATAATATTAAAAAGAAGAGAGTGGAAGAAGAAGAAGAAGAAATATTTCCATCTCTGTTGCATACTCAGAAAAAAGTACTAAACTGTTTCTTTCATTATTGTTGAAGTGGTGCCCTTTATATCTTCACTGGTGTATATAGTATAACTTTTAAGGTATAACTTGGTGATACATTTTAGCAAATGCACTTGTCTAGGTGAACAGATTTACCCTTCAGTACATAACTTCAGCAAAAGAGAGGGGGGGACAGAGAGAGGGGGAGAGGGGGAGAGTGAGAGAGGGGTGGGAGAGAGAGAGGGGGTGGAGACAGAGAGAGGGACAGAGAGAGAGAGAGACAGGGGGTGGGAGAGAAAGGGGGTAGGTGGGAGAGAGGGGAGAGAGAGAGAGAGAGAGAGAGAGAGAGAGAGAGAGAGAGAGACAGGGGTGGGAGAGAGAGGGAGAGAGAGGGGGAGAGAAAGAGAGAGGGGGAGAAAGAGAGAGAGAGAGAGGGGTGGGAGAGAGAGAGAGAGACAGGGGTGGGAGAGAGAGAGAGAGACGGTGGGGGGGGGGAGAGAGACAGGGAGAGAGGGGGGGGAGAGAGAGAGAGAGAGAGAGAGAGAGAGAGAAGACTTTAGTAGCTTTGGTTCTGAGGACACATTGTTGAGGCTCTTGGCAGCTTTAGGATGTGCTGGTGCTCCTGCAGGACTCATACAGGTAATGGAAGAGAATATCTGTCTCTCCAATTGCCTTGTTCTTTGCTTTGGTTTTATTCTGAAACAAGAACTAGAATTAGTCCAAACCCTCTGCTTACATGTTAACTATTCAGAGTCTTCAGCAAACACACACTGGCCTACCTTGTACATCTCTCCAGCTGTTTTGAGGTTCTTAGTGAAAGTTTGTAAGTTCTCCAGATCAGTCTGAGTGGAGTTCTGAAGGGAAAAAAAAACCCAAAACAAAACAAAGCCAGGCTTCAATGAATAGATTATATGAGAAGATAACAATCTGGGAATGTTCTTTATTGATCGATTTTGTCCACCAGCATTTATCAGTATTTAAGGATGCACTACTTACACAGTGTGGTTCCAGGTCTCGAGCGACTCTGTGGAGATCAGGCTTCACCAGATGCAGGCGTGGATAGTGCTGCTCTCCATCTTCCTGCGTCTGACCATCCAAAATGTGCGTGAGGTAGTAATCCAGGATCTTGACGTTGACGCAGCAGACATCCCCGTCCTAGAAGAATCAGAGCAAAGTTATGAATGGATGCATGAATCCATTTTGCATGATGTGCCAAAGAAACTCCTGCAAAACGTCATGCACTCACTTTCAGTTTGTTGCTCGAAATCACAGGGATCAGGCGCGTCTCATGGTCGCGGTCTTGCGCTTGTGCCTGTGGATGGGCAAGCCAAACGAGAACAATGTTAATGCATGCATGCAAGTCATGGAGTAAAAGTTTCTCAGCTTTGATGAAGATTGATCCTGCACCATAGTTATATCATCATCATCATCATCATGATTATTATTATGATTATTATTATTATTATTATTATTATTATAGCCTTTACGCATGCTGTAGCAGTACTGCAAGCTACAAATATAAGAAAGGGCTACGTTATACATTCCTAGATTTCATACTCACGTGTTTAGCCATGACCATGACGTTGTTCCAGGTCTCCGAGTTGTCCAAAGGGCGCGAGCGTAAACGCGCAGGTCGGGCATCCGCGCTCCAAGCGCAGTAGCAGGACAGCACGGCCAGTACAACCACCAGAGCGCAGCTCATCTTTCTCCCCAAAAAAAACATCGTGTCCTCTTACAGATCACAACAAGGTGCACACCGTCCTATTTCAGTGGCAAAACTGCTTGTGGTAACCAGCATAACCTAGTTGTTTATATAGTCCCCACGCTGGCCTAGATCTGATGGCGACGTCATTGCAGTGTAATGTCACTCCTTTGATTTGGGCTCTTCCGCACCTGCTCATGTTTATTTTATGCACCAATCAGCATCTCTAACTCAGGTTAATTGGGTTGGAAATTCGCAAGCTGTGGTGGATCGAGTTCCTGAACCGTGCAATCCAAAGAGAAGTTGCTACACCTCCTGCTGGTTTGAAACATACTTCCTGTGAAATTCCCCATGATGACGTGTTGCAAGCAGGAAACGTCTAATTAATGTATGGTGATGGGGAAAGCTTTTTATTATGTTTACAGTTGGGCAGTTTGAGCAATCTTAAGAGTAAACAGTTACCTAGGGAGCTCTAAGAGGTGTTGAACTGATGCTCAGAAATACATAGAGTGCTTAGACAGCAGGAAGAGTTAAATCAGAAAGGCAATTAAAATATGTCGAAATTGTGTTGATGCTCAGTGCTGCCATGACGTAATTTGGACGTTGCACGTCACACTAATAAACCATGTGCGTCCAGAGTATGGCTGAAACCCAAATAATGAAAAACCCCTAATATAAGTGTACTATTTTTGACTTCCTCAAAGGATTATAAATCCATTTTATTAAAACCTTCAGATTATTTAATGTTTGGAGAAATAATAACCAGTCATTGGAGTTCAGGGTTAGCAGTGCACTTGGACACTAAAATCTACGCTCTACAATGAGAACAGGTTTTCCCTAAGAGCTTGGTCAAATAAATACCATTTTATGATACCTAAACATGAAAATTGAAGGGAAATTAATTTGAATATGTATAGTGTGTATTGGCCCCCCCCCCCCCCCCCCCCCCCATGCAACTGACTGGGTTATCATAGGCCGGCCATGTCTTTCACTGTCTATAGTGTGAGGTGTAAAAAAACCATTGCTGACTTTCAACAAGAGTAGGCTACATATAGCCGTCAGCGTGTTTCTGCCCTGTGATGGCCTGGCGAGCTGTCCAGGGTGTACTCTGCCCTCACCCGGAGTCGGCCGGGATGGGCACCAGCATCCCTCTGAACCTAATTAGAATTAAGTGGTTACAGAAATAATGTGTATTGATTATGTAGAAACAGGATCAATGGTGTATATCCATGAAGGCCAGAGCAGCCGGTCTTGAGCCACCTGGCTAACATTCACACAATATGTATACTATTTGTTGTGGTTTTTTTGACTTATTCCTCATTACCTGTGGATTTGTGTGTGTGTGTGTGTGTGTGTGTGTGTGTGTGTGTGTGTGTGTGTTTAGAGACCCAAAACCACTCTACAATACAGAGGCTTTTTAAATTCCAATGATAATAATTTAAGTAAAGTTTAAAACACTCTAAATGAGAAAAAATGTGGAGGGGTTTTGTTTGTTTGTTGTTTGTTTCAGATTTTACATTAATTTTTTTTTTACAATTATTTTTTTCTATATGAATTTATTATTTCATTAAAGACTTAAATGCACATTCATTATAACCTTTGTTCATGACAACACTATACTATCTGTATTAAAATATACTTTGAGACAAATAAAAAAAATTATACGCCTAAAAATGAGTTTCCTGAATCTTACTTTATACAATAACAAGGGACTGTGAGTAAAGAGCTATCATTTTTGCAGCAGTATGGGCACCGGGATGGCATTAGGTCTTTCCCCAGAAGTTTTCTTTCCTCTTCTGAGCACGGTCCAATATCTGCGATGCCATGGAGCAAGAAGCTGCTGACCGGAATGAGATCTGGGACATCCTTTCATCCAAATCTAATGGACAGTGGGAACGATTACGCTTAGTTAAATATCCTTTCGGTCCATTTAGAACACATTCAGTATAAAAATTATTCAAAAGAGTAACACAAAACAAAACAGCAATGAAAAACGGTAAACAAACCTTTGCTAAGTGTGCTTAAAAATCACAAAATAATGATTAAATATTATACACTATAATTACTCTATGATATATAATAATAATAATAACTAAATGCTCGGATGGGGTATTAGGGGTTAAAACGTAGTGAATGCTTCCAGTATGTACACCACATCAAAAGGTAAAGGTTGACTGATCTAGGTTGCTGTGCACTCTGACAGAAAAAAACGTCAAGTTTACCTCTTGTGATAAAAAGCTGACATTGATTCTTCAGTAAATTAACCTGGAAATTTATTGTAAAAATTACCAGACTTTCATATGAATCGTATAATCAATGAGACAATTTTATTACCATCATTGGATAAATCATTTGAAAGGTGCACAGTTCTTCCTGGCCAATGGATTCCCAGGTTGCCTATAGATGAAAGTACAGATGAGAGTAAACATTTGATTATGTTATTGCAGTACTATTATAATGTACCGACCTAATTGTATATTTATGTAGTGTGTTAATTTATTGTGTATGAGGAAGCGACTGGGGAGAGGGAGGTCCAGACCTCACTGCTTAGACTGCTGCCCCCATGACCTGACCCCGGATAAAGCGGAATAAGAAGATGAAGATGATGACGATGACGATGATGAATTTAATGTGAAATTCTGAGATTGTTATTGTTATAATATTCTTGATGTCCTGATACATGCCATGGCAAATTTAAAAGAACATATAAAAATAAAAAGTATCGGTCACATGAGTATTAAAGACGGTATGTTAGTATTAAACCATGAAATTGGAGAATAGACGGAGTAGGGATTGGACTGCACTTAGTCACACTAAGTGGACCCTCAGTAGGGGAAAAATATGTAGGTACGTTAGTGAAGAAGGGGGGAAAAAAGAAAAAAGGAAACCAAAAAAGAGAGTGGGGATGGTAGACTGACCTAAATTAGTCTCCTGATGCTGGTGGCGGTAACTTAACCGCATTTTTTCCCCTGACAGTAAATGACTCATTGTAACGTTTATATGGCTATTGTGCTTGTCTGGCTTTTGTATACAGTGCATGTGGTCACACTGGTAAAAAGAGAAAGGAAACTTAGTAATGAGGTAATAACCTACTGGATCAGGATAGCGTATAACATACCGTTATGCTGAAACTCCGGGTCCCTCATTGTGCCTTTGATTCGGTTGGCATGTGATGGAGTACTGTCTATGATCCAAGCACTGCTTGCTTTTTTGGAAGTTGATTTTCTGGCTGCTTTTGGATCAGATTGCATTTCAAGGATGTCTTCAGCCAATGCTGTTTCTTCTTCTCTTAAGGGAAGCGGGTCCACTGTGGCCAGACCTGCAGCTTGAGGGGAACAAGATGGACTCGCGCCTTTGGGCTGTGAAATGGAGTAGAATGTGACTCTTGGTCAGAAATAAATGTGACATCACTCATAATTCATTCATTCACTAAGTTTCTGAACTGCTTAATCCTAATTAGGGGCTGATGGTGTAGTGGTTAGGGTGCTGGGCTCATGATCAGGAGGTTGTGTGTTCAAATCCCAGTAAGACCCCCCTACTGTGCTAAGACCTCTGGGCAAGGTCTTAACCACAAGTGTGCCTTTGTTTACCCAGCAGTATAAATGGGTAGCAGTAAAAATATACTGGGAAAGTAACCTGCGATGGACTAGCGTCCCATCCAGAAGTTGAACTCCTGGTCACTTCACGCTATGGAAACCAGGGATAAGCACTGGCCTGATGAGCCATTTGGCTCAGATATAAAAAGTCCAACAGACTTTACCTTTAGCTTAATTCTAATTAGGATTGCGGGGAGGCTGGCGCGCATCTCAGCTGACTCCTGGTGGGGTACATCCTGGACGGCTTGCCAGGCCATCACAGGGCAGAAACACGCTGATGGCTATGCAGCCTACTCTTGACAAAAGTCAGCGATGTTTCTGTTACATGCCTCTCACAACAGACAAAGGCCAGCCTTTGATAACCCAGTTAGCAGCACTTGGGGGGACAGTAGTGACAACCTGTTGATAGTGGGGCTTGAACCCCCAACCTTGGGATCAGTAACCTTACCACTGAGCCATCACTGCCTGCAAGGAATAATTTAATGCATGATGTTTTTTATAGATCATCTAAAAAAGTAGACAAGAAACGGTACTAACAAAAAGAAACAATGTGAACACACACACACACACACACACACACACACACACACACACACACACACACACACAAACATTATATATATATATATAATGTATGTATGTGTATATATGTATGTATGTATGTACTATGTATGTATGTGTGTATATATATATATATATATATATATATATATATATATATATATATATATATATATATATATATATATATATATATATATACTGCCCTCCCAAGCCAGACCGCAGTATCTGCAAAATCATGAAACTGAGAAAATTGAGCCCACTAGGTGGAGCTGATTGCACTTAGTCAGAAAAACATAAAAGGCCAATTTGGCTAAAATTGCAGATACTGCGGTCTGGCTTGGGAGGGCAGTTAGTGCTGTGCAAAATTTTCTGACATTTCTGACATTTTTTGCACATTTGTCACTGTCATCCGTTTCGGATCAAACAAACCTAAATATTATACAAAGATAAAACCGAAGTAAACACAAAATGCAGTTTTCATGCAAATTGCATTTATTAAGGGGAAAAAAAACACCTAAATCTACAAGAGCCCATGTGAATAAGTAATTGCCCCTAAACCGAATAGCTGGTTGAACCACCTTTTGCAGCAATAACTGCAGTCACGCATTTGCGATAAGAGGTGATGAGTCTTTCACATCTCTGTGATGGGATTCTGGCCCACTCTTCTCTGCAGAATTGTTTAAGATCAGCCAGATTGGATAGTTTTCGGGCATGAACATCCTTTAAGGTCATGCCACAGCATCTCAATAGGGTTCAGGTCAGGACTTTGACTAGGCCACTTCAAAACCCTCATTTTGTTCTTTTTTAGCCATTCAGAAGTGGACTTGCTGGTGAGCTTCAGATCATTGTCTTGCTGCAGAACCCAGGTGCGCTTTAGCTTGAGGTTTCGAACTGATGGACGAACATTCCTCACCAGGATTTCTTTGTAGCGAGCAGAATTCATGGTTCCATCAATCATGACAAGTCGCCCAGGTCCTGAAGCAGCAAAGCAGGCCCAGATCATCACACTTCCACCACCATGTTTCACTTCGGCACAATGTTCTTTTTATCAAATGCAGAGTTCCTTTTGTGCCAGATGTAACGGTATTCATTTCTCCCAAAAAGTTCAACTTTAGTTTCATCAGTCCAGAGGACATTTTCCCAAAAGCTTTGGGGATGATCAAGATGATTCTTGACAAAAGTGAGTCGTGCCTTGATATTCTTTTTTGACAACAATGGCTTTCACCTCTGAACTCTTCCATGGATGCCATTTTTGCCCCGTGTCTTTCTGATTTTTAAAGTCATGAACATTGACATTAATTGAGGCAAGTGAGGCTTGTAGTTGTTCAGAAGTGGTTTTTGGATCATTTGTGACTTCTCCGGTTAGTCCGCGTGCGCTCTTAGGTCAGCCACTCATGGGAAGGATCACCACTATGCCCTGCCTTCTCCATTTATAGATAATCTCTCTGACAGTGGTCCGCTGGAGTCCCAAAGAGTTCATATGTTTCAGTTTCCCAGGTTGAGACATCTCTATAATCTTTTTTCTTGTTTGCTCTTGAAGCTCACTGGATCGCTGCATGATGTGTGTTCGGTATGGCCTACCTCACCTTGTCAGACAGGCTTTATGTTAGGGATCTACTGACTGGAAATGTCTGGCAGCAATCAGGCCTGGATGTGGCCATGAAATTGAACTCAGTTTCCAACAATAATGGGATTAATCATAATTACCACACCGTTTAACAAAGGGGCAATTACTTTTTCACAGAGATTCATGTAGGTTTGGATAGAATTTTTCACTTAACAAATAAAATCACAACAGGAAAACTGCATTTTTTGAACACTTGGATTATCTCTGTGTAATGTATAAATTTGTTTGATGATCTGAAAAAGTTAAGTGTGACAAAGGTGCAAAAATGTTTAAAAAAATCAGTACCTTGTACCTTTCTGTTTCTCTCTGGAATTGAGACGCAACTGAGATGCCTGTAAGGTGAGCGAGCTTTTCCAAGTGGCAGTTCACTCCTCCTGGACGTCTTGCTATACTGAATCTTTGGTGGGGACGCCAATATAGCACCACCTACTAGGCAGAAGGAGAAAACCTACATGAGAATTTCTGTTTTAGAGAGTTTTGTCATACAGTGGTACCTCACCTTATGAAATTAATCCGTTCCAGAGCCTTTTACGTAACCTGGATTTTTTGTAAGTAGAACCACATTTTACATGTAAAACGCGTGATTCGTTCCAAGGCCCTCTTACAAATGTTTATGCAAGGTTAAAAGCTTGAGCCGAAAAATAAAGTTGCAATGAGCTCACTCGAAAAACTCATGAACAAGCTGTTGCTCAAGGCAGCTGCATTATCCCTCCTAGCCAATGGGAGGCCAGCAGGGCGGGATGTTGGGAGACAGCCAATGGGAGGGAGCTGTGTCATCCCTCCTAGTCAATGGGAAGTGAGCGGGGGGGGGGGGGGGTTGTTGGAAGATAGTCAATGGAAGACCAGCTTGTGCATTGTTTGAATGTTTGAATGGCACGTTTTAATGTTTGAATGTTTGAATGGCGCATTTGGCGCATTTCGTAAGGAGAACTTGTTTCGTATACAGAGACAATACATTTTGGAAAATGTTTTTCGTAACCTGGATTTTTCGTTTGCTGGAACTATATCATAGGCAGGAGGAAGACCAATTATTCACTGAGACATGTTTATATTTGGCAGACACCCTTATTCTGGGCTTACATTTTTATCTCACTTATATGGTTGTGCAGTTGAGAATTAAGGGCCTTTCTCATGGGCCCAACAATGGAAACTTGGTGGCATGGGGCTTGAAACCACAACATTCTGATCCACCAATAAACTTCTGTTCTAAAGTTTCAAACAACCTATTGCTGGCTCTGTAATACTTCACTACATAAAGATATAGCGTTATATTGATGAGCTGGGAACAAAGTGTGGAAATTATTTCGTTACTGCCCTTGACAATTGTACTTAAATGCAAACTTCCATTGAAACCTCTTCATTTGGTAGACCTTTATGCAAGGTTAAAAGCCTGAGCCAAAAAATAAAGTTGCAATGAGCACACTCGAAAAACTCATGAACAAGCTGCTGCTCAAGGGAGCTGCATCATCCCTCCTAGCGAAAGGGAGGCCAACGGGGTGGTATAACACATTTATCCAGCATGGCTTACAAAACTCGAAATATGACTCATCACACTATACTTCTTTCTTCCATTGCAACTCATTATACAAGGTCATGGCATTTTCACCCCGATTACAAATAGTTTCCAAACAAGTTTCTACCTTCTTCCACCAAGCATTGCGATGTCTGTGGTCATTTTTCAGACTAGCATTTTTTTCATTATGTATATTATATTGTCTTGGGGATTTTCCTCATGTTAAAATGATGCAGTAATCTTTTTGGACTTTGATTTTCTGTACATATTTAAGCTGTACCTGCTTAAATGTTTACAGATTTGCTTTAAATGATACTTGCAGCTTCGAGTAGTCTATCAACTAAGCTGTTTGACGTCTTGCTTTAGTTGATTGAAAAAGTTCACGTTATCCGATGTTTCCAGTTGCACAGCCAAACCACTAACACAAAACCCCAAATGAACTATATTCATATTTATATCTGAACATATACAAATTGAAGGAAGTCATAGTATATGTTCCTCTTGCAAAAATAACGAGGTCAGGAAAGTAAAACAATAAGAATGGAGGAAGTTGCTTATATCTCCGTATAATTAATGATTGACAGCTCTGTCAACATTTCAAGGCTACAAGTGTTTGCTTCGTAAATTTTTTAGTGTCATTCAAGCATGTGGGTGGGTTATATAAACAAAAAAAAATTACCATTCCATAACATTTAAGAATAATATTTGTGTATATTTAATTTAGATATTTTTATTCTGTGTATATTTTAATATTTGTGTCATTTGAGGTTCACCAATGAATTTTAAGTTGAAATTAAGTATGTACAGTGCATTGTTCATCATAGTCTACAAGCAAGAGAACTGGGCTCTGTTTAACAAAATATCAAAAATGTGCAAATTATCACTTGAAATTTTTCTGAAGGGTAAAAACCTGTTTCACACAACAGGTATACAACAGGTCCTTGACAAAACAGTGAACAAATTTCCAGGACAGTGATAGGTGTGCCAAATGAGACGCAGCTGTTGTGTGGCAGAAAATGCCATCGCAGACGTCTCGGAGTTTTGAACATGTTGGAAAAAACTCCACAGGTAATTCCCTATGTCAGGTCCATCTCTTAAATCTGTTGTGGGATTCCCTATGACCTCTCTATGATGTCCTACAGCTGTGTTATGACAGACATACACATTTCATAAGTTTTTTGGGTTATCTGATGTTATCAGAATCATATGGTTTCATATCAGTACAGTATTCCTATTTTTGCCCTACATCAAACCCATGAGACCTCCTTTTATACCCACATCCTTTTTAACTACAATGTTACTTCGTGTAATGTATGTACGGCAGTCGTACATGACCGTACAAGTAATATCATTTTGCAACAATCATACCACACTGTTATAAACATTGTACAATTCAACTTTGGATTCAACCTGTTTTCCCAAAGACAGATGTACAACAGTTTCATCTGCGATGCAAAATATACAAAAAGTATTTAATAACATATTATTTTATATTACAGGAATCCCTCACTTTCCGTGGTTAATGGAGACCGAGACCCCCCCACCCCGCCGATTTCCGCGAAGTAGGCTCAACTTCCCTGACTGATATATACGTACATGTATATGTGTACTGGTCCTTCTCAAAAAATTAGCATATTGTGATAAAGTTCATTATTTTCTGTAATGTATTGATGATTTTGGCATACAGCTCATGAAAACCCAAAATTCCTATCTCAAAAAATTAGCATATCATGAAAAGGTAGTCTAAACGAGCTATTAACCTAATCATCTGAATCAACCAATTAACTCTAAACACCTGCAAAAGATTCCTGAGGCTTTTAAAAACTCCCAGCCTGGTTCATTACTCAAAACCGCAATCATGGGTAAGACTGCCGACCTGACTGCTGTCCAGAAGGCCATCATTGACACCCTCAAGCAAGAGGGTAAGACACAGAAAGAAATCTCTGAGCGAATAGGCTGTTCCCAGAGTGCTGTATCAAGCCACCTCAGTGGGACGTCTGTGGGAAGGAAAAAGTGTGGCAGAAACCGCTGCACAACCAACCAGAAGAGGTGACCGGACCCTGAGGAAGATTGTGGAGAAGGGCCGATTCCAGACCTTGGGGGACCTGTGGAAGCAGTGGACCGAGTCTGGAGTAGAAATATCCAGAGCCACCGTGCACAGGCGTGTGCAGGAAATGGGTTACAGGTGCCGCATTCCCTAGGTCAAGCCACTTTTGAAGTAGAAACAGTTGCAGAAGAAAGCACTTTTTTCGGATGAAAGCAAATTTTGCATGTCATTCGGAAATCAAGGTGCCAGAGTCTGGAGGAAGACTGGGGAGAAGGAAATGCCAAAATTCCTGAAGTCCAGTGTCAAGTACCCACAGTCAGTGATGGGGTGCCATGTCAGCTGCTGGTGTTGGTCCACTGTGTTTTATCAAGCGCAGGGTCAATGCAGCTCGCTATCAGGAGATTTTGGAGCACTTCATGCTTCCATCTGCTGAAAAGCTTGATGGAGATGAAGATGTAATTTTTCAGCACGACCTGGCACCTGCTCACAGTGCCAAAACCACTGCTAAATGGTTTACTGACCATGGTATTACTGTGCTCAACTGGCCTGCCAACTCTCCTGACCTGAAGCCCATAGAGAATCTGTGGGATATTGTGAAGAGAAAGTTGAGAGACACCAGACCCAACACTGTGGATGAGCTTAAGGCCGCTATCGAAGCATCCTGGGCCTCCGTAACACCTCAGCAGTGCCACAGGCTGATTGCCTCCATGTCACGCCGCATTGAAGCAGTCATTTCTGCAAAAGGATTCCCGACCAAGTATTGAGTGCATAACTGAACATAATTATTTGAAGGTTGACTTTTTTTGTATTAAAAACACTTTTTTTTATTGGTTGGATGAAATATGCTAATTTTTTGAGATAGGGATTTTTGGGTTTTCTTTACTTTTTTGCCAAAATGATCAATATTAAAACAATAAAAGGCTTGAACTACTTCAGTTGTGTGTAATGAATCTAAAATATATGAAAGTCTAATGTTTATCAGTACATTACAGAAAATAATGAACTTTATCATAATATGCTAATTTTTTGAGAAGGACCAGTATATAATATCAATAAATGCTTATGATAACAATTAAACATTCAAAAATAATGCATAAGATGTAAATATAATATAAATACACACACACATACAGCACGTGCGCACACGCAGACACGCACACACTCAGATGTGCACCTCACTTAAAATGTAAGTAGTTTTGTTCGGTTGTTTTTTGTCTGTTTGTTTTTGTTTGTTTGGGATTTTTTGTTGTTGTTGTTACATAATTGTTTTGTGGAATTTTCTTAACTTTTTCCCTATTTTTCCTTAATTTCCTTATTTTTTATTTGTCAATGAATATTTTGGAAAAACCCGCGATTCACTCAAGCCGCAGAAACTGAAGCACGAGGTAGCGAAGGATCACTGAATTCCTAAATCAGTCCCCATCCATGCATTTACCAGCCAGTCATTTTCATTCGGCTATACAGGCTACTCTTGTGGAAAGTTAGCAATGGTTCTTTTACAGCCTCACACCATAGACAGTGAGCGACATGACCGGCCTTTGATAATCCAGTTAGCTGCACTGGGAGACAGTGGCAACCTGTTGAGAGTGGAGCTTGAACCCGCAACCTTAGGATTAGTGATCCAGCACCTTTACCACCAGGCCACGCCTTCTTTTTTATACATTTATATTATGGACTGTTAAAAGGAATTTAGGCATGATGTATATCTTCATGTATATTTGCAGTGCTGACTGTACCATGAGTGCACCTTGATGTCATATACTGACTGCAGTTGAATCAAATGTATGTATGTTGGGTCTGTATAAAGTTTAATGTTTCAAACCTTCACAACGTGTAAGTAAAGAAATGTACATTTCTATGATACAGAACTATGTGGTTTCTCCTGTTCAACAATCAGACACACAATAGCTACTTGAGCTTTAGCACCCCCAAGTGTAGAGTGTTTTTACTGATAAACATCTATTGTCATGTTTCCTATCCAAACAGATATCTGAAATCAGAGTTACCATCTGGAGTACATATAACACAACTGTTCCCCCAATGTTTATACCCATATCGAAGGAACCTGTTGTGCACTTTATATACAATATATAGAGTGTAATTTTTTAAAAGTTTATACATCACTGCAATACTACAGCATTATTACACAAGGTTAGGTATATAATTATGGACTACAATTGGGTGCTACTTGTTGAACAAAAATGAAAAGTCTATCGAAATTAAAAGTAAATATTACAGTATTATTAACAATATGGCAGATCTGCCACATGTCGAGCATGTCAATGGAATGACCAAGCAGTGAAACATTTGGGATTTTCTTGCCACAGTATGGTAGTTGGAGATCCTGCACATAGGAACTGTATGTTCGTATATCTGGTATTCATCCACCTGATGTTTTGTTTACTTAGTGGAAGAAACTTTCAGAATCAAAAAACTCTGCACATCCAGAACCTGTTATGACAGTCATGTAACCTGTTTATCTAAATGCCTTTTTATTTTTAGCCTGATTTCACCTCTAAAATCTGCTAAGAGTCAGATTCTATTAAAGGGGAAATGAAACGCCGACTAAATAAGTTGGCGGTAGCTTAAGTACAGTTAATTGAAGCGATTGTGACTTACATTTTATATCATAAATAAACCATTGCACACACAGTGGTTTTGTTTTATGTGCTTGTCGTATAAGTTATTGACCCGAAAGCCGCCGTTGCTAAGCGACCGCCTACACAAAGTTACCGTGATGTCACTGGGTTGGTACAAAGTACCACATGAAATATAGTGCATGCATAATCACAGCATATTATATGATATAAACAACATGGAATCTCAACACCAACAACACGCACAGTTTTTCAACAAAAAAACGATTATTTTTCGGAAGATGAAGGCGATATTGGGGTAGAGGAAATGCCTGCTAATCCACAGGCATATGTGACGCGCTCCACTGAATGTAGTGTCACAACTGACACTGGAGATTTTGAGACAAAACGCGGCTTATCCGGACTTCCGATCAGTCCAGTAAGTAAGTGTGCTTTGAATACTTGTTTAGTACTCAACATTCACTTTCTTACTTGAAAGATTGGAAGTCCAAATAAGCTACGTTTTGTCTCAAAAGCTCCGGTGGAGCACGTCACATATGCTTTCGAGCATATCCGACGGAATATTGCCAACATTAGTCCAAGAACCCCGGCTGAATCTGACGCCGAGAGCGATAATAGGGATATTGACAGTGATCACGATATTGACAGTGATCACGGACATGCCGGAATACTTGTGACAATTGTACATCATTATCACAAATGCCACGCTGCCAGTATGCCGGTATCTCTTGCGAGCTGAGGGGGAGCTGACCTGCATAACAAACCACAGACTGTTTCCTATGCGGTGCCTTGAAAGGGATATTTTAGAGGTGGCCATGGTCTACATGAGAGATGTCCGTGCTGAAACCCTTGAATGCCCCATAAATAGTCGGTAGGTTTATAGATTCAAGTCAGAATTGTCATGTTATTATCTATGGTTGTCATGTTATTTTCTATGGTTGTCTAATATTCCATACCTCTGTGTGTTCAGCCTGAAAAGCTAGTTTTTTAGCCCTCCGCTTATGTGCCGATACTGTATTACTTTGCAATGTGCTTGGGCTGTCAGTGCTTGTAATATTGTATGCAGAAAAGTCAAATACGGTCGGAACTAATCCTGGTTTCAACGATCCGGTTTTGGACCACACCATGGGACCAGTTTCATCGGATTTGTATGTGTGTACATAATCTTATGTCCTGAAATGGGCACTGCAAATGCGTGCGCTTTCATTCACTGGTGGGTCAGCACGTTTCAATGCACTGAGCTAGACTTTCAATAGCTTACTGTTGCTTAAAGGCAGCCGGTGAAAGTGCGTGCCTTTACGTTTATAAAAGCTGTTTGTACAGCCCGGTGCGATATAATGCTGACCGTACCGGTCAGTTAAGGGCTTTTTATTATTGTGCATTGATACGTTGCTAGCCATTGTGATATTTACACAAGTTCACGACCACCAACCCCAGTGACGTCACAGGAAACGGCTGGGGACCAATGGCGGCTTGCATGGTCTCACACCACGAATTTCAAATTGGATTTAGATTATTATAAGGGCGATTTTCAACTGATCAGCTGCAAAAACGTGATATTTAGGACCAAATGAAGCGAGACAATGTTACATTGCAATGTGCTTCATTTCCCCTTTAAGATTAAATACAAATAATGAATAAAGTATACACTGCTGCTTTTAAAACCAGATGTTTTTCTTCCCACACCCAGACTGTATATGTAAAAACTATGGCCACACCCGGAAACGGAGATTCCAGTCAAAGGTACAAACAAATGTGCAATTCTTTAAACTTTTATAATTGGACCACTTGAGGGTGCAACTTAAAAAAAACATCAGATTGTGTTTTTGTCTTTATGAGACATCAGTAGTGATTATTAATACATCACAACAATTTTTCATGTACCGTACAGTATTTAGTTTCAATACCCGAATGGTACAGTGATGCAGTTGTTAGCATGTCTGCATCATATCGATGAGGTCCTGGGTTCAAGCCCCAGGCTCAGGAACATTTCTGTGTTGGAGTTTGCATGTTCTTCCCATGCTTGAGTGGGTTTCCTCCCGCAGTCCAAAGACATGCATGTTAGACTAACTGTCTGTTCCAAATTGACCCTAGGTGTGAGTGTGAATGTTTTTCTGTATTTGGGATGCCCTACAGTGGTCAGGCTAGTTGTTCATGGTGTACCTGCTTTTACCCAGCATTGACTCGGATAGGCTCCATCCTCCCCACGACCCTAGTAGGAGTATACAGTTTGGCAAATGAGAGAATAAGTATCACTTTTCAGATCTCATCCTTGGAAGCTGCATCACTATAGTAGCATGTTCGGACTTTTATCATGAATTACTGCTCATTTAATATCCCTGTAAAGGTGCTGAGCCATTCATTCATGGTTTTCCCCAGATTTTTGTCTGTTTTTCTTCCTGAAACTTCTTGATCATCCACATCGTATTCTTTTTGTAAGGATGTTCTGTCTCGCTGATTTCGTGTTGCATTTATATTTATAGCATTTAGCAGATGCTCTTATCCAGAGTGATTTACAGAAGTGCTTTAAAGACTCTATCAGTGAAGTGTGTTGGTTTGTTAGATACAGCGATTACTCAATACTTCGAGCTTCAGTTTCTGCGGCTTCAGTGCGTCGTGGGTTTTTCAAAAATATTCATCGAAAAAAAGAAAAAATAAGGAAATGAAGGAAAATAGGGGAAGTTAAGGAAAATGCCGTAAAACAAAGCCAATTATACGAGAAAAAAACCCCAAACAAACGAAAACAAAACACAACCGAACAAAACTACTTATATTTTATGTGAGGTTCGCATCTGTGTGCGCGCCTCTGAATTTATATTTCATTTACATCTTATGCATTATTTTTGAATGTTTAATTTTTATTATAAGCATTTATAGCGTTGAATATGTTCAGTTCATTTTCTGTAACCACTTAATCCTAATTAGGGTTGCAGGGAGGCTGGCACCCATGCCAGCCGACTCTGGACGAGGGCAGAGTACACCCTGGACAGCTTGCCAGGACATCGCAGGGCGGAAACACTCTTACGGCTTTGCAGCTACTCTTGTCGAAAGTCAGCAATGGTTCTTTTACATGCCTCACACCATAGACCTTGAGAGATATGGCCGGCCTTTGATAACCCAGTTAGCTGCACTGGGGGGGACAGTGACAACCTTGTAGAGAGTGGGACTCGGACCACCAACCTTAGGATCAGCGATCCAGTCCCCTATACCACTAGGCCACCACTACTCGTGTTGAATATGTATTTATTGATATTATATACACATATACATGTACAGTGAGTCGTCGACTTCCGACCACTTTTGGTTCCGGCAGACCGGTCGTAAATCGATCTGGTCGTATGTCGACTTTTCATCTAAATACACTCACGCCAAACAAAAACAGATGAATAAATCTCTCGCATTTAAATCTATTTTCAATTCCACGTCACTGTGACACGCAGTGGAGAGCCAATCCTTTCTGTACTCCACTGTGTGGGTGGTTCCGATAGCTTCAAAGTAGCTATCACAGCTTCAAAGTCCAATTTTATTGGATTATAACAACAGCCACAGACTGTGCGTGTTGTTTGAGTAAAGAGATAAATTTCCCTCATTTTGATCGGCTCATTTCCATGAAGCCAAGCACAGCTGGCAAGCAAACACAAATGGACAGACATGGAAACCCACAGACCAGCTGATTGCCAAAACTTGGGACGCGCTTCCTGTCACATAAACACTGCAGCGTGTGAGTTTCAAGGTATCGGACCCGCCCACACAGAAAGAATTGGCTCTATACTTTGCGCCACAGTGACGTGGCATTGAAAGTAGATGAATAGATTTGCTCGGAGCAGTTAGAAAGTGAAGCTGCACCATCTCCTGCTTGGCCTTTTAAGGTGCTGGCGCTGCCGGCAGCGCAAACAACTGTCGTACACAACACTCGCACTGCACTGCCATGAATCATGCTTCACCACTTTTGCGGTCGTAAAGTCGATCAGACGTAACTCGCATAGGTCATAAATCGACGACTCACTGTACGTATATGTCAGTCAGAGGGGTCGATCCTACTTCGTGGAAATCGGCGGTCTTGGGGGGGTCTCGGTCCCCATTAACCGCAGAAAGTGAGGGATCCCTGTATACCTTCAGTCAAGCTCAGGTGGTGTTGTGTGTGTGTGTGTGTGTGTGTGTGTGTGTGTGTGTGTGTGTGTGTGTGTGTGTGTGTGTGTGGGTGTGTGTGTGTGTGTGTGTTTTGTGCTGTGTGTGTTTGCATACAGCATAGGTTTAATCTAAGTACTGCTGAAAAAGGTACGTTTTCAGCCGTTGTTTGAAGATTCCTAGTGACTCGGCTGTCCAGAGGAAGTTATTTGTCCAGTTTCTTGTGACATGTTACGTATGTAATTTCATGTAGTATCACTTGTCCTCTGTTTCCTCTTCTGGCTCCTGTGCCTAAGTGTATTTCTGCAATTTCTATAAATCGAATATCCTTCCATTAATTCTCCATGTTAATTCTCCATGTCTTTTGTATTTGTTGATAAATTCTATAGATTTTCAAGTGTATAAAATCCCTGAATTCACTCTAGTTTCATTCATTCGAAGCAATTCCAAATGCACCGCTTAACCCTATTAGGAAGGCTGGAGTCTCTCGGATAAAATATCCATCAACTTTATCCAGGACGTTAACCAGACCATCTCAGGGCGACACACACCATTCACACTCATACAAAGGGATGATTAAAAAACAGCCCATTCTACATCTACATCCAATCACGAGGAATGGACATTGATCCCTGAAGCTTGAATGAAGCTCATACAGGGATCGTAATGCTATGATCACAATGATCTACTGTATGGTTCACCAGGCCACATATGGATTCACTCACACCTACAGGCAATTAAAGTCTGTTGTGCTTTTTTACACCTGAGCCATAGTCATCAGGCAGGTGCTTATCCCGGTTTCCATAACATGAAACGACCAGGAGTTCAACTCCTCCTGGATGGGACGTTAGTCCATCGCAGGTTACCTTCCTAGTGTATTTTTACTGGTACCCGTTTATACTGCTGGGTGAACAGAGGCACACTTTGTGGTTAAGACCTTGCCCAGGGGTCTTAGCACAGTGGGGGTCTAACTGGGATTTGAATACACAGCCTCCTGATCATGAATGCAGCACCCTAACCACTACACCACTGGCCCCACCTACAGGCAATTGGGAACAGCCAATTAACCTACTGTGCATGTTTTTTGGACTGTGGTAGGAAACCGGAGTACCCAGAGGAAACCCACACAAGCAACATGCAAACTCCACACAGAAATGCCCAGGCCTGGAATCAAACCCAGGCATTCTCGCTTTGAGGCAGACGTGCTAACCACTACACCACGGTGCTGCCCAACAGCCAATTAGCCTAATGTACAAGTCTTTGGAACGCGAAAGTTGAGTACCTGGAGGAAATCCATGCAGACATAAGGAGAACATGCAACGTCCACATAGAAACGTCCTTCCTGAGCCATCAACTTAAACCCCGGACCATCTTGTGAGGCAGACATGCTCAGCCCTACACCACCATGTCTCCCTCACTCTGGTTTCAACCTCCTGTGTGTTTCTGGTTGTTTTAGCTTATCATTGTCCTATAGGTCTTTTCTGCTGTTTCCTTTTGTGGAGTTTCCATGATTTCCCCTTCAATTTACCCAATATCTAATAATGACTGCATGCACAATCAGCTCCGATCATTGCTCTCACATCAAACAAATTCAGATCTCAGATTCAGATCTCACGAGATAATAAGGTTATTATGATAGCTGGTGTTTTCCCTTAAGGTTTTTCATCAAAAGTTTTTTTTATTATTTCTTCATCGGTATCATGTGTCAGTTCATATCATTAGATATCAGCCATCTTTGCAGCCTTAGAGTGGAATCTTGCTACTATATGTCTGTAATCTACATATCATGTTCATAATGATAGAAACCTCCTCCCCTTTCCGTGTTTATTCTTTACTTATACAACATATCCACAGTCAATCTACCTATACTCACTTTTTGGCACCTTTGTCAATGTTGTCGCTTTGCATCTTTTTAACCACATGTGCTGTCTTACTGGATTCAAACAAGGTTCTTATATTCTGTGCAATCATTTTATGTAGTTATTTAGTTATTGATTGATTTTCAGAAAACATTTAGGGTATTTGGGATCAAGGACCTCAGCTGCTATTCAAGACTAAGGTGTGAATATGCTTCGATCTGCTTGGTGTGATATTAGAGCGGTCTCTTTAATTCATATCTATGGCGTGTTTAATAAGTGCCAGGGCTTATTTACACTTCCTGATGGGTCTTTGCCATGCGTGTGAGATTTGTATTTGCTGGTTACCATTTAAAGGAGTGGTGCGGTCATGATGAGTCCTCTGCGCAGTCGGTAATATTTGAAGTTTGGGGGTAGGTAATCTCCCTTCATTACTGGAGCTTCCAGACGCCTCTGCATGTGGCAAGCGCTCACTCCCTGCCACAATATCCCTGAATGAAAACATTTCCTCAAATCACAGTATGATTCAATATTCCAAACAACCTGTATGCACGTGCCATTTATTTATAAGTCATGGATTTTATGGGGTTCATTTCAGTGACACACAGACCTTTACACGTCAAATACTGTAATGATAAAATGATGTGAAATAAGATATAAAGGATTCAGGGCTTACCCTTTCGTGTTGTTCTCTGAATTCCAATTCATATTTCCTTTCTCACTGGTTTCATCTGGCTGTTTCCGCCTCTGCTGCTTTGTCTCAGGCAATCCTCTTTCACAAGGACTCACATCCTCAACCCACGCCATTGTCCTTTGTCCGGGAAGGGTAGGGCTACTGGGAAGCTCTTCTTCATTACAAGAACTTCTTCTACTTGAAGCCAAGGACACAGACGCACTGGGGATACAGCTCTCCCTGACACTTCACATATTCAAAAGAGATAACACTTCTATTTGTAAATATTGAGTTTAAAAAAGCTGATACAAATGGAACAGAGATTAATAATTTACTATATATACACTTAGAATAATTTTCTTTTAGACTGGGATAGTGTGGGGCCGGTGGCGTAGTGGTTAGGGTGCTGTGCTCATGATCGGGAGGTTGTGCGTTCAAATCCCAGTTAGCCACCACAAGTGTGCCTCTGTACACCTAGCAGTATAAATGGGTACCAGTAAAATATACTGGGAAGGTAATGGGTCGGTCACACAGCGTTTTACGGCTTAATCACGGCCAAAACCCATCCAAAAATGGTTTCCCGTGAAGCAGATGGTGTTGTTCATGTTGATGTCAAGTTTAAGACATGCTACAGTCGATTTTTAGACGTGGCAGGACGTGGGGAAAAATTTGAACGGCGCTGGACGTGGAAAAAAGTTTGAAACTGCTCAAAATTTTAGACCGCGGACAACAACGTGGTAAAGACATGCAACACACGTGACGTGATAAGACGCAAAAGTTTAGGGGTCTGTCACGGTCTGTCACGGCCAGAGCACAGCCATTGGGTGGGTGTTACACGTTGGTATCATGAGAAATAGTGACTTATCACTGACAAATAGATTCTTCCATGTACATAGCACGTATATAGCACTACCTAAACCCGTTAAACAATGTCTTGATCACGTTATAAATATGACTGATCACTGCCTAATCACTTCTGTATCACTTCTGATTCATGGCATATAAAATACCGTAATTTTCTGAGACCTCGGCACTTGCAGTCTAGATGTCAAGGGGTGAACATGAACCCTCAATGCCGTGATGTCCTCATCTTCATGCTCCAACACCAACAGAACCAACTGATACAGGCCCAACATATAAGAGAAGAAGAAGAAGAAGAAGAAGAAGAAGAAGAAGAAGAAGAAGAAGAAGGGGGGGGGGTGGTACGGAACATCTGGGTGCGTGACTGGATTGGGAGGAGACCTAAGCTGGGGCTTTATGACCGTCTCATGAATTAAAACAACTTAAAAAAACTAAACTAAAAACTAAAGCATTATTCCCTCTCTCTCTCTCTCTCTCTCTCTCTGTTGCGCGCGTGCTGCGGGCCACACCCACAAAACGTGAATTCAAAGCGCATTCCCTGCTTGACAAACTCAACTTTAATTTGATTCCTTGAGGGATCGGAATTCCAGATGAGCTGCGTAACAAAGATCCAAGAGCCTTTCAGAGCTTTATGAGGATGCCTCCTGCGATTAGGCAGTGGAGTGCCTATTTTACGTCTGCTCTCAAGACGTGATCAGCAGTGATACAGACGTGATGAGACCGTGATTAGCCGTGGTAACTTGCAGTTTTTTCCCCAAGTTCGAACACGTGTTTTGCCTAAGTTGCCTTACACGCTGCTGGACGTGGTTAGCCGTGCTTAGACAGTGTTTTAGCAGTGGAACAGCCGCCGACGGCCTTACCACATAAAAAACACGTACAAAGCACGGCCAAGCCAAAATTGACCAAAAGTTATCACTTACGACCACATCCACCAGATTTTCAGAACTTTTTGTATGTGATTTAGACGTGGAATGCTGTGTGACCGGGGCTTAATCTGCAATGGACTAGCATCCCATCCAAGAGGAGTTGTACTCCGAGTCGCTTTACGCTATAGAAACCGGGGATAAGCACCGGGCCGATGAGCCACTCTGCCTCCGGTGTAAAAAGCCCAATGGACTTTCCCTTACCTTACTTAGACTGGCATATAAAATTCAGATTTCAGTTATAATGCTTTCACAGTGTAGTAATACTGTAATACCATCAGTTCTGAGAAGTTCAATCCCATCATTAATTATACAGTGCATGAGCAGGAAAGTAGAACTAAAAAAAAAACAATGCCTCTTGCAATGCCTTAAAACTCTGAGGTAACCCAGTGGCGTTTGAGTCATAGTGTGTCTTTCCTTTAATCTCTTAATATTTTATTTCAATAGCCCCAAATATTTAATTATTATATCAGAACAGTGATGGGTGATAGTGGCATAGTGACCACCTCATAGCAGGAAGGTCCTAGATTCCATTCCCAGGCTGGGGCGTTTCTTTGTAAAATTGCTATTCTTCCTGTGCTTGTGTGGGTTTCCTCCAGGTACTCCAGTTTCCTCCCACAGACCAGTGATAGTGACAGTGCTTATGGACTATCCATAAAGTACGTAATAAAACCTGGCAAAATGTATGCGTAACCCCCCACCACCACCACCACCACCACCCCCCACCACCACCACCACCCACCACCCATATGGTACGCATTAGTGGCTGTAGCGTACGTATGCATAAATTTGATGAAGTGTGCATTATATGTATCACAGTGTATACTTGTTTGTTGATTGATATTCTATGTTAATGCTGTTCAGGTCACTTGAAACCGCAGGAAAAAAAAACGTCTGAGAGGTATATATCACCGCGTGTTTAAATATTTCATGGTTTACTTACAGGTCAGCATAAATTGAACAAAATAAAAACTGAATGAAAAAAGATTCTACCAAAATACAGTGCACGGTATACACCGAGAATCCGACGCACTAGTTGCTGTGCCATAGAGGCGCATACATGTTTGAAAGCGTTATATAATGCCTATATAAAGTGGACATAATACATGCGTATGCATTTGCCAGCAACCCTCTCCTGTTCATACACATCATGTATGCAAATCACTCACAACCCCCTACCTGGGCCATGTGTATGTACTTTATGGATGGTCCTTTAGCACTTCCAACTCATAGCAAGAAGGTCCTGGGTTCGATTCCCAGCATGGGCGTTTCTGTGTGGAGTTTGCATGTTCTCCCCCGTGCTTGCGTGGGTTTCCTCCGGCTACTTCGGTTTCCTCCCACAGTCCATAAACATGCACAGTAGATTAATTGGCTGGCCAAGGTGTGAGTGTGAGTATGAATGGTTTGTGAGTGTTGGCCCTGCGATGGTCTGGCAGGCTGTTCAGGGTGTACTCACCCAGAGTCGGCTGAGATGGGCGCCCTAAGATTAAGCGGTTCAGAAAGTGAATGAATGAATGATACTGTAACTGAAGACTTTCTCATTATACCTGGCAAGGTCCAGGGCTTCAACGACGAGACTGTTAGAGGAATGATTCTCATCAGTGAGAGTTGAGAGAGAAGAACTACTTGATTCCTCCCACAGACAATTCTGGTCTGACAGGATCTGGCTCAGGTGCTGCCGGGAGAAATGGCTTCCCCAGGCCCTCTTTCTATATTCTTCTGCTTTCTCACGCAACTCCCGCACCTAAGAGAGCAAAGCCAGTAGCGTGTCAAATTTAACTCAAGCCATTATGAGCCAAAGCATACATGTACAGTGATCCCTTCCTACTTCATGCTTCAGTTTCTGCGGCTTCAGTGCATTATGGGTTTTTCAAAAATATTCATTGACAAACAAAAAAATAAGAAAATTAAGGAAAATAGGGGAAAAGTTAAGGAAACTGCTGCAAAACAAGACCAATTATGCAACAAAAAAAAAAACAAACAAACAAAAACAAAAACAACCCAACAAAATTACTTACATTTTTATGTGAGGTGCGCATCTGAGTGTGTGCGAGCGTCTGTATGAGTGTGTATTTATATTTTATTTACATCTTATGCATTACGTTTGAATGTTTAATTGTTATTATAAGCATTTATAGCATTGAATATGTATTTATTGATATTATATACACATATACATGTACATATACTTTAGTCAGGGGGGTCGATCCTACCCCCGATCCTACAGAGAGTCTCGGTTCCCATTAACCGCGGAAAGTGAAGGATCCTTGTATTTGTACTTTCATAACTGCACCGGGGGGCATGTGTTGCCGTGGTTGGTTGCTCTTAGCTTTTGAGTTCTGGGCTTGCGAGGATTTATTGAGGTTGCAAGTTCTCCTGTGCTTATGTGGGTCCCCTGGATAACTCAGAGTGGAATGAGTGTGAATGATTGTGTGTTGACCCTGGACTGGTAAGTTGTTTGGGTGTACCCCATCCTTGTGCCGAGTTGGTTGAGATAGGCTCCAGCCTCCTTGTGACCCTAGTAGGATTAAGTAGTTCAAAAATAAAGGAATTTTTTGGTGGGGTTTTTCCACATTTTCTCTCCAATTCCCACCCATCATGGTGATCACACAACCACCTGATCACACAACCACCACCGACCAAGGAGGGGCAAAAGCATACACACGCCCCTTCCAAGACATGCAATGCTAGCCACCCTCCTCTTTTTGAACTGCAGCACCATGTGTATTTTGGGGACTGTCTAACACACTTGGCGGGAATGTCATGGTCTGTGCTTGTTGGAGACACTAACCTTTCCTCAGTTCATTGCAGGTGCGGGCAAGGGGCGTGGCGGTCGCCGGTAGAAGAGTTTCGGAGCGGTGCGCACCTGGTCCTAATCGGCAATCAGTGGCAGCCAGCTATAAATGGGAGCGGCATGCTTCCCTCCGCTGTCAGAAGATTGATTCCAGTGACTCTGTTCCTCGATGTTCTCTCTGATCCCTGGCCCGCGTTTCGTGCACGACCAGTTCCCACCATTCTGCGTTTTCTAGCGACTTCCAGTTCTGAACGTTTAATAAATTGTTGAACCTTCCTTCGGTCTCCTGCATCCTTGGGTCCTACGCAAACACTCCCACCGGGACAGAATCTTCTGACCTGAACATGGACCCAGCGGAGACCGCTCAGCTCTGGCAAGCCTTGTCCGACCAGGGAGCCCTGTTGAGACGACACGACTCCACCCTGCACCAAATGGTGGACACTATCCAGCACATCACCACCAGCTTGGCGCAGCTTGGCAGAAGGATGGACACCGTCGCCGCTCATCTCGCTGCCACGACCCCGCACCCTTCACCCCCACCGAACCACTTATCCCCACGTCAGCCAGGTATTTGGGTGCGATTGGCTCCTGTGCACAGTTCCTCCACCAGTGCTCACTCGTTTTCAGCCAGCAGCCGCTCGCATACGCCACAGATCAAGAAAGAACCGTTTTCATCATGAGCTTACTTATGGAGCAAGCCTCGTCCTGGGCACTGGCAGTCGCTACCCACACCCTGGAATTATGCTCCCAGGCCGAACGGTTCATGCAAGAAATGAAGAAGGTGTTTGATCATCCAGTGAAAAGTGAGGAGGCGAGCTCCGTATCCGGCAAGGCGCACAGTCAGAATACGCCATCCGATTCCGGATTGTCGCCATCGAGAGCGGCTGGAACAACCTCACGCTTTGGGGGGCCTTCCTGCAAGGGCTCGACGAACGGCTGAAAGATGTGCTCACGGCCCGAGACGAGACGACCATGCTGGAGGGATTAATCACCTTGTCCACGAGATTGGACAACCGGCTGAGGGAGAGGGATAGATCCCGGAAGTGGACCCCACCTCGAACGCACTCGCCACTTCCTCCCCTGAGGGATAATGATGACCCAGAGCCCTTGCAGGTGAACCGCACCAGACTGATGGGCGAAGAGAGGCAACGACGACCTCTGCATCGACTGCGCCGGTAAGGGCCATTACCTTGCCCAGTGCCCCGCACGGCAGAGCCCGCCAGCGACGCGAGGATCCTTCATGACCCCTGGGAAGCACCTACGAGTTCAAGGTACGCTACACTCTGCATAACACTCTCATCCTGTAGAGGTATTCATTGACTCAGGCACTGACGCGAACTTTATCGATCCAGAGATGGTTGAGCTCCACGCGCTCCCCATGGAGGAACTCGACACCCCCAAGGAGGTGGTGGCCATAGATGGCAGACGCATCGCCCGCGTCACACACAAGACCAGGCCAGTGAAGCTCACGTTATCCGGTAATCACCAAGAATACCTGGAACTATTTGTTCTCCCTGCCTCTCTCTCTCCCCAAGTGCTGGGATGGCCCTGGTTGCAAACCCACAATCCCCACATAGACTGGCGCACCCTCACCATACGTTGCTGGAGCGACTACTGTTTGCAGCACTGCCTGATGGCGGCCGTCCCCTCCCAAGCATCACGAACCCCGGTCGACCTGGAGGATCTGGACTTGGCCGGCGTGCCCGAGGAATATCACGATCTGCAAGAAGTCTTCAGCAAGGACCGGGCTCGCTCCTTAGTGCTTAGGGACATGCTGAACCACTTTGTATACGTCTACCTAGATGGCATTCTGATTTTCTCCAAGGACCAAGACAAACATCTCCGCCACGTGAGGATGGTACTGAAGAGGCTCCTGGAGAACAGATTATTCGTGAAGGCGGAAAACTGCGAGTTCCATGTTCCCTCAGTCTCGTTCCTGGGGTTCATCGTGGAGAAGGGGCGGATAGGACCTGACCCGGCATAAGTGAAGGCAGTGGCAGAGTGGCCGACTACAGAGACACGGAAACAGCTGCAGAGGTTCCTGGGGTTTGCGAACTTCTACTGCCGGTTTGTGTGGGACTACAGCCGCCGAGCAGCCCCTCTCACACAGTTAACATCACCCAAGACTCCGTTCAAGTGGTCTCCTAGTGCCCCGGCGGCGTTCGACAAGCTGAAGGTGAAATTCATCCACGCCCCTGTACTGATCCACCTGGACCCTACGCTGCAGTTTGTGGTAGAAGTCGACGCCTCGGACTCAGGGGTGGGGACAATCCTCTCCCAACGGTCCCCCGCAGACCAGAAGCTCCACCCATGCGCCTTCTTCTCCCGTCGCTTGTCCCCGGCAGAACGGAATTATGATGTTGGGAATCGCGAGCTGCTGGCAGTAGTCTTGGCACTCCAGGAATGGAGGCACTGGCTGGAGGGAGCGGCTCACCCTTCTGTGGTCTGGACCGACCATAAGAATCTGGCCTACCTCCGTATGGCCAAGAGGTTGAACTCCCGCCAGGCGCGTTGGTCACTCTACTTGGGGAGGTTCAACTTCATGCTGACCTACCAACCAGGTTCCCAGAACACTAAGCCAGACACTCTCTCCACGCAGTTCTCCTCGGGTGAAGACTCAACCATAGAAACCATCCTGCCCTCCTCCTGCATACTCGGAGCCACCCAATGGGAGATAGAGCAACTAGTTTGGGATGGTCATCAGGGGGAATCAGAGCCCATCGGGTGCCCTCAAGGCCGACTATACGTTCCCTTGCCAGCCAGAACCCCAGCACTCCAGTGGGCCCACGCCTCAAAGTTAGCCTGCCACCAAACTCTCTTCCTGCTCCGTCAACGCTTCTGGTGGCCAACGATGGCAGCCAACACTAGGGAGTTTGTGGGAGCTTGTGTCACCTGTGCCTGGAGCAAGTCCTCCCATCATGCGCCCACGGGTCTCCTCCAACCCTTACCTGTTCCCCATCGCCCCTGGTCGCACATAGCAGTGGATTTCATCACCAGGTTACCTCCGTCTGAGGGCAACACTGTCATCCTGACAGTAGTGGACCGGTTCTCCAAGGCGGTCCATTTCGTTGCCCTACCCAAACTCCCCTCGGCAATGGAAACAGCGGGTCTCCTGATCCAACACGTCTTCCGCCTCCATGGCATTCTGTAGGACATCGTGTCAGACCGGGGCCCCCAATTTGCATCCAGAGTCTGGAAGGCATTCTGCGACACCTTGTGAGTCTCCTGCAGTCTGACCTCAAGTTACCACTCCCAGTCGAACGGGCAGGCGGAATGCATGAACCAAAACCTCGGTTCTCCCTGTGCTTCGTCGCCTCCCGCCTCCCAGCCTCCTGGGCCACACACCTCCTCCCATGGGTAGAGTACGCACACAATTCGCTGATCTGCACCGCCACCGGGATGTCCCCCTTCATGGTGATCAATGGGTTCCAGCTTCCCCTGTTTCCCAGCCAGGAGGTCGAGGTGGCCGTCCCATCTATCCAGGCACAATTCCACAGAGCACATCGGGTCTGGAAGGAAGCAAGGGCTGCCCTGGAGTGAACAGCGGCCCAAAACCGGAGGATGGCTGATCGCCACCGAACCCCGGCACCTCCCAACAAGGTCGGACAACAAGTGTGGCTCTCCTCCCGGGACCTGCCCCTGCAAGATGAGTCGAAGAAACTATCTCCCCGATACATTGGGCCCTACACGATTGAAAAAATCATAAACCCCAGTGCCGTCCGACTAAGGCTCCCACCCTCACTCAAGGTGCATCCAGTGTTTCATGTCTCCCTAATCAAGCCAGTGGTAGAAAGTCCCCTCCACCCCCTCCGAAACCCCCCACCCCCTCCGACCCCCCACCCCTCCTCCCTGACTGATTGACGGACATCCCGCATACACGGTCAACAAGATCCTCGATGTGCGCAGGCAGGGCCAAGGCTTCCAGTATTTCGTGGACTGGGAGGGGTATGATCCCGAAGAGCGGTCATGGATTCCCCGCTCCCTAATCCTGGACCCGGACCTGTTAAAGGAGTTCTATCGCCAGTTCCCGGACAAGCCTGGTCGGATGTCATGGTCTGTGCTGGCTGGAGACACTAAGCTTTCCTCAGTTCATTGCAGGTGCGGGCGAGGGGCGTGGCAGTTGCCGGTAGAGGAGTTTCGGAGCGGAGCGCACCTGGTCTTAATCGGCAATCAGCGGCAGCCAGCTATAAATGGAAGCGGCATGCTTCCCTCCGCTGTCAGAAGATTGATTCCAGTGACTCTGTTTTTCGACGTTCTCTCTGATCCCTGGCCCACGCTTTGTGCACGACCAGTTCCCGCCATTCTGCATTTTCTAGCGATTTCCAGTTCTGAACATTTAATAAATCGTTGAACATTCCTTCGGTGTCCTGCATCCTTGGGTCCTAAGCAAACACTCCCACCGCGACAGGGAAGGTACTATCCGCCCCCTCAAACGAATAAGCTCACAGACGTTCATGATTGGCTGGTGATCGCTGTGAGTGACAGGGAAGTGAGTATATGCCATCCCTCCCTCCTGAGAGACCTCGGTCAATTCGCTCCCATGGACTCCTGGCTATAGAGGGCTGTGGCACTAAACCGGATTTGAAGTTGTGATGGTGTCAGGGTTGAAATCAAGAAACAGCCAGATCTAACTGATTTGACAGTAATGCACACATTAAAGTGTTCCACTGATCAATTTGTATTATTAGCTCTTTAAAATGATCACATACATCATCAGTCAGTCCTTGCTTCATGTCAAGTACGTACGAGCACTATTATGACTACTCGGTGTTTCCAGCGACATGTAGCCTTCTTCACTGGTTGTTCCGGCCCTGGTAGTAATGTAGCTGAGCTACATGCAGCAAACACCAGTCTAACATAACACATTATCGGTCAGTGCTGAGGTGCGTCGCCAGGATAGTGTCAGAGTGAAGAACCATACAGTCGTACAAACAACAAGTGTAGAAATCGTGGAAAAAATCGGCGATGGATGTACTCT
>CM045733.1:18702500-18705000 GCA_024760905.1 Plotosus lineatus
ATACAGGGATCCCTCACTTTCCGTGGTTAATGGGGACCGAGACCCCCCTGCGCGACGCCGATTTCCGTGAAGTAGGATCGAACCCCCACCCCCGACTGATGTATACGTACATGTATATGTGTATAGAATATCAATAAATACACATTTAGCACTATAAATGCTTATAATAACAATTAACCATTCAAAAAATAATTAATAAGATGTAAATAAAATATAAATACACACACATACAAACATGCATGCACGCACACACACACACACACACAGAGAGAGAGAGAGAGAGAGAGAGAGAGAGAGAGAGAGAGAGAGAGCTGCGCGTGCACACTCAGATGCGCACCTCACATAAAAATGTAAATAGTTTTGTTGGGGGGGTTTGGGTTGTTTTTTGTTTGTTTTTGTTTGTTTGGGGTTTTTGCATAATTGGCTTTGTTCTGTGGCATTTCCTTAATTTTCCTTTTATTTTTCGATGAATATTTTTGAAAAACTCGTGATGCACTGAGGCCACGGAAACTGAAGCACGAAGTAATGATGGATCACTGTAGTTGTGTGAGTGTTGGACTTGCAATGCCCTGATGAGCTCTCCAGGGTGTACCCCACCCTTTCCTGGAGTCGGCTAAGATGGGCACCAGCCTCCCCGTGACCCTAATGAGGATTAAGTGGTTCAGAAAATGAATGGATGAATGTTAGGATGTAGCCTGACACAAAGCAAAGTTATCGTTACCACCTATTAGTTTCTCATTTACTATAACAACGTTCCCTCAAATTATTTATTTCTCTCATGCCACAACAGTTTGACAACAACTACAATTATGAATTTAAAAAAAAAACGGAAACTTTTACTTTTTTAAACATTTATAGTTTCTTTTAATATTGTTGGACATCTGTCAAACAAGCTAGTTCCTAATGTTACTTGTATAATAGTAGCTATAATCAGTCAGTTATATTATAGCAACTGTAAATGGTCCCGGCTGGCTAGTAGTTAGTACCTGACAACAAGGGTGAGGCATGTGAGGTTATAGCTTACCTCTTCTCCTACAGTCCTGGACGCGACGCAGGCACCGTCTCTATGGCAGTACTGAAGCGGAGAGCGAAAATTTGCACTATATTCAGTCTTCACCTTCCTACAATAGGCAAAAAAGAGCAAACTGGTTTGTGCCATATTCTACATCTTGTGTATTGTATACAGAACATACACCAACATCTGAAAGACAATCAATAATAATAATAATAATAATAATAATAATAATAATGGGGAAAAAACTTGGAAAAACGTTAGAGAGGCTAGATTGAGATGGTTTGGACATGTACAGAGGAGGGATAGTGAATATATTGGTAGTAGGATGCTGAGGTTGGAACTACCAGGTAGAAGGCCTAGAGGAAGCCCAAAGAGAAGATTCATGGATGTGGTGAAGGAGGACATAAAGGTAGTTGGTGTAAGAGAAAAAGATGCAAAGGATAGGGTGAGATGGATGCAGATGATTCGCTTTGGCGACCCCTGAAGGGAAAAGCCGAAAGGAAAATAATAATAATTATTATAATAATAGGTGAATCATGATATGACATCACTTAATCCTCATTAGAGTTGCATGGAGGCTGGCGCCCATCACAGCCGACTCCGGGTAAAGACAGAGTACACCCTGGACAGCTCGCCAGGCCATCACAGGGCAGAAACATGCTGACAGTTTTGTAACTACACTTGTTGAAAGTCAGCAATGGTTCTTTTACATGCCTCAAACTATAGACAATGACAGACATGGCCGGCCTTTCATAACCCAGTTAGCTGCACTGGGGAGACAGTGACAACCTGTGGAGAGTAGGGTTTGAACCCCCAACCTTGGGATCAGTGATCCAGCACCTTTACCACCAGGCCACCACTGCCCTCTATGACATCAGGTTTCATTTATTTTATCTACAAAAGGCAAAACCATACACATACACACACCTCATCACTCTGGGTGAAGCAGCTTTTTGGGCGAGTGGCGTCTTCAGTTTCTGCTTGACAGGTAGTGACTCTGATCGAGAATTTTTCTCTTTGTGGCTTGACTTCTTGCTGAGGCGCTGATGCCATTGTTTCTTCTTCTTACTCTGTCAGTAGCACCATATAAGAGTTACAACATGAGGTAAAAGGTTAAAAAACGTATTTCATTTTATTACTTTATTACTCCGTACAAAATGAACTCCTAGTAAATGCTTGTCGTACTAATAACACCAGTACCTTCCCTGTGGTGATATTCTCCATTTTGGGAGGAGGAATCTCATTTAGTTCTATATCTCTTCGTAAGCGTGGCCCTTTGGGTGGAGGCGACCCTTTAAAGCATCTCTTGTACTCGCTCTCCATGACTTCTGGATTAGACTTTAAAGGTGGAAGAGACCCAGTGCTGGAGTACAGCATCTATAACAGACAGCCAAAGTGAACAATAGCACTCAAATGAAATAGAGACAGTTCATTTAGCCCAGGGGTGAGTTTGGCGTATCAGTTAAGAACCATTAATCTTTCCCA
>CM045733.1:18710000-18772500 GCA_024760905.1 Plotosus lineatus
CTATGCAAAACGGGGATAAGCACCGGCCTGATGAGCCACTATGGCTCAGGTGTAAAAACTCAGAGGACATTACCTAATCAACCAATCAGAAATAGGAAACTCTCTTGAAAGAATCATAAAAAAATCTATATATTACAAAGGAACACAATGATCGGATCGGTAGGAGATTTTGAAATTTCAATATTTTGTTCCGAGTAACAGTATGTAGTAGTGGCCCAGTGATAAGGTGCTGGATTACCAATCCAGAGGTAGGGGGTTCAAGTCCCACTGCCAACAGTTATCTATGCTGTCCCCCCAGTGCAGCTAACTTGGTTATCAAAGACCGGCCATGTCTCTCACTGTGTGTGGTGAGATTCGTGTAAAAGAAACATTGCTGACTTTCGTCAAGAGTAGCTGCATAGCCATCACTGTGTTTCTGCAATAGAATGGATGACCTGGTGAGCAGTATAGGGTGTACTCTGCCCTCGCCCAGATTCGGCTGAGATGGGCGCGGTTCCGAAAATGAACGAGGATGAATGTTCCAAGTGAAATAATGAAGAGAAGAGAAGAAAAAAAATAAAATAGAAGACAGGAGAAAACAGGGCATTGGTGGCCTAGTGGTATAGGGCGCTGGATCGCTGATCCAAAGGTTGGGGGTTCGAGTTCCACTCTCCACAAGGTTGTCACTGTTCCCCCAGTCCAGCTAACTGGGTTATCAAAGGCCGGCCATATCTCTCACTGTCTATGGTGTGAGGTTCATGTAAAAGAACCATTGCTGTCTTTCGACAAGAGTAGCTGCAAAGTCGACAGCGTGTTTCCGCCATGCGATGGCCTGGCGAGCTGTCCAGTGTGTACTCTGCCCTCTCCCAGAGTTGACCGGGATGGGCGCCAGCCTCCCCACGACCCTAATTAGGATTAAGTGCTTAGAGAAAATGAACTGATATTGAGATGAGAAAACAAGAGAGAACAAAATTATAAAAATAGAACTGAAGGAGAGAAGAGAGAGGAAATAGAAGGGGAGGAGAGAGAGATAAAAGAGGAGAGAGAAAAGGTTAAAAGAAAAGGTTAGGAAAGACAGCACAAGACAAGACAAAGATAAGACAAGACAAGACAAGACAAGACAAGACAAGACAGGATGTTCGGTCTCCTCGGGAGCGTCTCACTCACCCTGTTGGTCCGAACGCAATCCAGCCAATCGCATTGTCCGCTGCGGTGATACACTGCGCATGCGCCTCCCCTTGTGTTTACTCTGCCTCTTACTGCTGCTGATGCTCTGTGATTTCAGAGAAGAAAAAATAAAATAACGGCTCAGTAGAGAACAGATCAACCGAATAGGGACCGGTTCGACATTACAGGGCTGTGCTTTATTTCAGTTTTTCTTCTCCACACTATTTATGAACAGTATTTCACTTTATTAACAAACACCTCACGCGCTACAAACGGCTTTTACTCGGTCTCGAGCGGTATTTACCAAAGTTACAAGATTTTCTCGAAGCTTCCTGGTCACTAATACACATTAGCCTATATGATAGTTTGTTTATGCTGTTTTCTGTGTTATTACAGTGTAATTTGCACTTTCTAAACGTGGATACGGTTAAGTATACTCCGCTTCTTTGTTTATGCACACAGGAAGTCTGCTGTGTTTACTATTATTTTGAAGATGAGATTTTTTAACGACAAATATCTCATGCATATGATTACTAAAAGAAGGAATAATATGTAGTAGACTGGTACTTTACCCGTCATGAATTCAGTCTGTTATGTTCCTGTGTATTTTGGATCAGATAAAACCGAAACCATCTGTAAGTTCAGCTTTGGAGCTTTTATTTTAAACCCAGTGACGTCAGTTCCGCTTTCAGCACTTTCCTGCACTCTGTACTGTATATTGAAATAAGGGAAGTGACATACCTTAAAATGGACTGTCATTTTAACTCTATATAAGTCTTCTTCGTCAGTTTAAAGAAAAGCAGACGTTCTGTGCATAAATCTGGCTGTGTACTGTACACGCTGTTTATCTGGGCGTGGTACAGCGAGGAGATTTGGTTACAAGCTGGGTTAAGCCGCCTGTTGCTATGGTGACGGGTGGAGCGTCCCTTGATACGCGCGTGCTCACTAAACTCACACCTAAGCCTCTTTTGTTGTGAGTGCAGTGTGAATTAACTGCAAAAATAAAATATATTTGGACAGTATAGCTATTGGCAGGACATTCATTCAACTATGTACTGTACTTCATCCTTTATTAGGGTTGCCTGGATGCTGGACCACATCCCAGCCGACTCCAGGTGAAGGTGAGGTACACTCTGAACAGTTCGCCAGACCATTACAGGGTTCACACACACCTTGAACGGCTCTCCAGTCTAACACACACACACACACACACACACACACACACAGAGCCATTTGCACTCTCTCCAAGGGGCAATACAGTATTAGCCAGTTAGCCTACAGTCTTTGGTTGTGGGAGGAAGCCCACTCAAGCACAGGGAAAACATGCATGACACAGAAACACCCTCGCTGAGCACATGTCTGCAAAAGACCTTCTTGCACTTACCATCATGCCATCCTCATTCATTCATTTATTTTCTATACCACTTAACCATGGTAGATTCATTATATGGCCTTACATTTACATTTACAGGCAATTTAGAGTATCTGATGAATCGAAACCTGATGTCCGTGGTATGGTACAGGAAACCAGAGCACCCCAGAAGAAACCTACACAGAAATGAGGAGACCTTACATACTCTTTAGAAAGGCCTCAGCTGATCGCCAAATGTGAACCCAGGAGCCAGGACTGAAGGATATTGCATTTGGCAAATAATTATTTATTTTTCCATACTCACCACAGATGCAGTGTTTGCTTTGAGGATGTTAATAGAGAAGTACAGAGAAGGTCAGAAGGAGCTGCATTGTGCCTTTGTGGATGTGGAGAAAGCATATGACAGGATGTCGTGAGAGGAAATGTGGTATTGTATGAGGAAGTCTGGAGTGCTAGAGAAGGATGTTAGAGTCGTGCAGGTCATGTATGAGAGATGTAAGACAGTGGTGAGGTGTGCTGTCGGTGTGACAGAAGAGTTCAAGGTGGAGGTGGGACTGCATCAAGGGTCAGCTCTGAGCCCCTTCTTGTTTGCTATGGTGATGGACAGGCTGATAGACGAGGTTAGACAAGAATCTCCATGGACTATGATGTTTGCAGATGACATTGTGATCTGTAGTGAGAGCAGAGAACAAGTGCAGGAAAATCTAGAGAGGTGGAGGTATGCCCTGGAAAGGAGAGGAATGAAGGTTAGCTTCAGTAAAACAGAATACATGTGTGTGAACGACAATGATCCAAGAGGAACGGTGAGGTTACAGGGAGCAGAGATAAAGAAGGTGGAAGATTTTAAGTACTTAGGCTCAACAATCCAGAGCAATGGAGAGTTTGGAAAAGAGGTGAAGAAGCGTGTGTAAGCAGGTTGGAATGGTTGGAGAAAAGTATCCGGTGTGATGTGTGAGAGGAAAGTATCGGCAAGAATGAAAGGAAAAGTGTACAAGATGGTGTTGAGGCCAGCGATGTTGTATGGTTTAGAAACAGTGGCCCTGGGGAAAAGACAGGAGGCAGAGCCGGAGATAGCAGAGATGAAAATGTTGAGGTTCTCTTTGGGAGTAACAAGGATAGATAGAATCAGGAATGAGCACATCAGAGGGACAGCACATGTTAGAGGTTTTGGAGACAAAGTCAGAGAGGCTAGATTGAGATGGTTTGGACATGTACAGAGGAGGGATAGTGAGTATATTGGTAGTGAAGGCCGAGAGGAAGACCAAAGAGAAGAATCATGGATGTGGTGAAGGAGGACATGAAGGTAGTTGGAGTGAGATTAGAAGATGCAGAGGATAGGGTGAGATGGAGGCGGATGGTTTGATGTGGCGACCCCTGAAGGGAAAAGCCGAAATGAGAAGAAGAAGAAGAAGAAGAAGGCTGAGATGGAAAACCAATTAGATTGTGAAGTTCCTCTGTATAATATACTAAATATTTGTATGAAATTCATTCATAGTAGTTTTCTCCTTTAACTATGATTTTGGAAATTGGATTCATTAGTTCAAACACATTTTTTAAATTATTATAGTTACCTATTTATGCTACATACCTTTTTTCTTACTTGTCTTTTTGCGCTACTCTTCATTTTACTGGATGATCATTTACTTATTAATACTATTCATACTCATGTAATAATTAGAAATGTTAACATGTCAGTTGGCGCCCTCTTTTGGATGAAGAAGTAAAATTATCGGCACCCTTAAAGGGAATGGCAATGGTGGAAGTAAACAGCATAATACAGAAACTATTACAATGTACTATCATAAAGTGAAGTGCTCTAAGGATGTCTAGGTTTCATTGTAATGGTGAGCACATCTGCCTTACAGCAAAAAGGCCCCAGGTCAGAGTTTGGGGATCAACAAAGGCCCCTATTTGGAGTTTGCATGTTCTTCCTGTGGTTGTGTGGGTTTCCTCTGTTCAGTTCACTTGAAGCCTGTCACCCGTACTGGGACATAGGCCACCAACAAGATTCCTCCATCTGTCTCTGTCCTGGGCCAATCTTTCCAGCTGACCCCATGAGTGGCCCATCTTCTTGACGTCCGCATCCAGATCGCGTCGCCAAGTGTTTTTCGGCCTCCATCTCTTCCTTTTTCCTTGGGGTTCCACCTCAAGGCTTGTCTTGCTGTGTTAGTGGCTGGTTTGCACAGAATGTGGTCTAACCACCTCCAGTGACGTTGTTTGATCTCAGCTTCTACTGGCTTTTGTCTTTTTTGTTCCCACAGTTCCCTGTTGCTGATCCTGTCAGGCCATTTTATCCGCAGGATCCATCTCAGGCAACCATTGATGAGGGTCTGGATCTTTTTTGTGGTAGTGGCGGTGGTTCTCCATGTTTCATCTCTATATAGTAGGACAGACTTTATGTTGGTGTTGAAGACCCTTATCTTGGTGTTTGCTGATAGGTCTCTTGAAGCCCAGATGTTCTTGAGCTGTAAAAAGGCTATCCTGGCCTTGTTTATTCTGGCCTTTACATCTGACTCTGTCCCTCCCTTGGAGTCGACGATGCTGCTGAGGTAGGTGAAGCTGTTCACCTCCTCTAATGCCTCCTCTCTCAGAATGATAGGGGATGTGCTGGTGGTGTTGACTTTCAGGATCTTGCTTTTCCCTCGATGGATGTTCAGACCTAGCTGGGATGAGGTCTCTGCCACGATGCTTGTTTTTTCTTGCATCTGATGTTGAGCATGTGAGAGCACTGCCAGGTCGTCAGCAAAGGTTTCCTCTGGCTATTCCAATCTCTACAGTCCAAAGACATTCACAAGACATGCACATTTGACTAATTTGCAGTTCCGAATTGCCAGTAGGGGCGAATATGGGTTTTAATGGCCGTGTGTGTGTGTGTGTGTGTGTGTGTGTGTGTGTGTGTGTGTGTGTGTGTGTGTGTGTGTGTATGTGTGTTGGCCCTGCAAAAGATTTGTGTTTATGGTGTACCCCACCTTTACCCAGCCACCAGAGATGGGCTCCATATAATAAAATGAGGCAGTTTGGAAAATGAATTAATTATGTATTATGCTATAAGGCGGCATGGTGATGTGGTGGTTAGCACATCCACCTCATAGCAAGAAGGCCTGGGTTTGATTCCCAGCTTGGGCGTTTTTGTGTGGAGTTTGCATGTATTGTTATGTTATGTAGCAGATTTATATTGCGCTTTATCCATACTTAATATTATGCTCAAAGCACATTGGGGGAGTGTTCAGTTAATGATGATTACTCTTTATTGTCTAAGTACATTACATACATTAATTAATTAATTAAATTTTTTGTGCTCTGGGCACCTGTCGCCACTGTGCAGCGCCAGTTATTGCGTTCTATCCTTTGATGCTGAGCACAAGCAGGAAGCAACTGCCAAATTTTAAAATATTATGGTATGACGTGGCCAGATTCGAAGTCCGACCTTCCGGAGGAGAAAGTGGACACTCCACCAACTGAGCTAAATCCCCGGCTCTCCTTGTGTTTGCATGGGTTACCTCCAGGTACAGTACTTCGGTTTCCTCTCACAGTCCAAACAAATGCACAGTAGGCTAATTGGCTGTTCCAAATCACCCCTAGGTGTGAGTATGAGTGTTTGTGTGAAAGATGGCCTGGCGAGCTATCCAGGGTACACCCCGGAGTCGGCTAAGGTGGGCACTAGCCTCGCCGCCATCCTAATTAGAATGAAGCAATTCAGAAAATGAATGAATATTATTATATATTAATTTATATTTATAACAAATTTATATCTATTTTAATGTTATATTAGGAATTATTAGTAGTATTTTTTGCAAAAAAAAAAAGTCATACTGTATTTTCATCCATTTATTCATCTTTTGTAACCTCCGGCAACTCTCCAAGCACCCATACCATCTGTAAATATAAGTGGGTGGATCAATGATAAATAACTCTTTGGTGATGTACCCTCTCAGGTGTAAAACATGTCTCTCAAGTTTCTCATATAAAAATGCCTTCAGAAATTCCTCATACCTAATATGACTCCTCATTACCTCCATAGTTTGATGCTTACTTCTTATAAGAAAGTCACATGCAGTCTTCAGACACTCCAGTGTAGTTCTTCTGATGCAGAGAAGAGTTTTAGCTATTCAAAGGGAATTGTTTACTATGCTAAGTCAGAGAAGCTAATTAGAGAGAAAATGCTTTTGATGTGTATTGGCTGTCTCCAGGCAACAAATGCTTTGATATAATGATGACAATCTCACTCAAGATCCTTTCTGTTTAATCCCATGCCAACCAGTAAATCTTTAGACGATATCAGTGACACTTCAGATTCAAATGCAAAATCTTATGAATAAACTTTTAAATAATATAATAGTGATATATTAATCATGGATGTACATTTGCTCAAATAAGTTTGATATAAACCGCTGTGTGACATTATTGCTGTGACATGGGCAGAGCGCAAACAGTTTGAAAAAGCAAACAGAAAGCAATATAAAATGCCAACAAGTTGAAATCGCAAACAGTAACATCAAAAGGTCGTTGCTTACATCTCAGATCAACAAGCCAAGTCCCATTTTATTCATAAACAAGTTGGAGATGTGCATCCAGCTGTGAACTTGAACTGAATTTGGAAAACAGACAGTGAGAGTGTTTTGATCTATGCAATCACTTCTGGGCTGCACAGTGACCTGGTGGCTAGCACGGCCGCCTCACAGCATGATGATCATAAGCTCGAGCCCGATTTCTGTGTGGAGTTTATATAATTTCATTGTGCTTCTGTGGGTTTCTTCAAAGTACTCTGTTTTTCCCACAGTCCAAAAATATGCTGATCAGGCTACTGGTAATTGGCTGATCTTGATTGGCCCAGTGTGTAAGCGTGAATTTCTGTGTGTTTTCCGGCCTTGTGATCTGGCCTAGCAAGCTTTCCAAGGCGTATCACACCTTCGTCCAGAGTTGGCCAAGGTAAACTTCAGCCTACCCTCTTTAAGGATATTCTACAGTGGAGCCTCGCTGGTCAAACAAATCAGAATGCGATCAAAAAATATGAGGATAATATGCCTTGGTGTTCAAACAAATGATCCGAGTTCGAACGGGTCAGAGCCGAGTGTGTTGAACGCTGCTCAGTGTACAGTACTTTGAACAGCCAATGAGAGAGAGTCTTGTACTGCGTATTGTGTTTATTCAGTTGTTTTTACTAGTTATTACATGGTTGTCATTTCACAATGAGACATGGAGATTTGTCACAGGAAAACAACAACAAAAAAAAACAGAGAACATATAATGCTTTGCTGGTTGTTGAAGCGAAAGCATACTCAACTTTTCCAGATATCGCACAGGATCGTACTTATAGCAAAACTCCTAGAAACTCAGTATGATTAAGAAATATGTAATGAAGGTTCTGGCAAAAGCTGATACCACCACCACCACCACCACCGAACTCTGAGTATAGCAATATGTAATGTTTATTATTGGAAAGTTCCTGTCTATATAAATGTAATGATTGTTGTAATATTGCTTTACTTAGGTTCAATTTCTGTAAGATAAATTTAGTACAATTTCCAGAAGCTCTCACATGTCAACTAATAATGACTTGAACAAAATGTACTTGACATGATAGGTAATAACTTGCTGGGACAGCAGTGGTGGTCTAGTGGTATAGGGCGCTGGATCGCTGATCCAAAGGTTGGGGGTTCGAGTCCCACTCTCCACAAGGTTGTCACTGTCCCCCCCACTGCGGCTAACTGGGTTATCAAAGGCGGGTCATGTCTGTCACTGTCTATGGTGAGAGGCATGTAAAAGAACCATTGCTGACTTTCGTAAAGAGTAGCTGCAAAGTCGTCAGCGTGTTTCTGTCCCTTGCTAAAAGGGTTGTGACAGGAAGGGCATCCGACGTAAAAACCTCTGCCAAAATCAAAAACATGCGAATCAGATGATTCGCTGTGGCGACTCCCGAGTAAAAGGGAAAAAGCCGAAAGGAAGACAGACAGAGTGCTCACTTGTGGACTGCAGACATACACACACATACACACACACACACACACACACACACACTTTCCTGCAGAACGAAAATTGAGGCATCACAGTACCTTCCGCGTGTTTCACACGAAAGGTTAAAATGTATGGCACTATACATATAGACTACTTCTTGTCATTGACTTCATATATGTTATATTTGGGACCCAACAGAGCAAAGTTGGTATTAAGCCAAAAATTATGAGGTACTGTACTCCATCATATTTTAAACCTGACTTTCTCTAAAGTTGCATACTTGAAAGGGTGAAAATTCCTGGCAGGTTTTGGTTAGTTTCTCTAATATTACACAACTGTGTTAATTTTTTTTAAGTTAGGATATCAGCCACAAAATCGTATCAATAACTCAAAAATAATTAAAAACTTTCAGCTAAAAAAAAGCTGGTTTACATTCATGTTACACGGCCTATCATTTCCCCCAGAAACCAGCCTTTTAAAAATGAGTACCGGTACATTGGGCTTCTGTTTTTATTTAAATTTGTGGGTTTCTTACACATTTTTTACTGGAATCATTTTCCTTTTATATTAAATGCTGAGTAAGTATATGTTGAAGATTCTGCAGGGTTGCAGGCATGAGGACATTCTGGAATTTTTATTCAGATCGAGAAGAGCCTCCTTAACGCTGAGTCCATCATAGCAAACAGCGATTTTTTTTTTCCACACTCAAATCACCTGAAAGTGGTGGTACTCCACAGTACTCCAGTGTACTTAATGCTGAGAGGACTGTGATATTTAGACAGACAGACAGACATAAGGCCACTAGCCCATAATAGTGTGTAGGCCTCCGTCAGTCCCGAAGGACTATGGCTGCGCTCTGGCTGGTATCCCGGCTGGTGATACTCCCCAGTGTGCAGAGCCCGGGTAGGGAGAGTAATGAGGGACAGGCTGTTACCCAAGCAGCAAGTCCCCCGTCTCGGCGCCACCGGAAGGATCCAATGGAAAGGCAAGTGCCGATACGACTGGGTTCCAGTGCCGCTGCAGGAGAGAATCTACGGTCAATTTAGAACGGCCAATTAACCTACAGTGCACGTCTTTGGATTGCGGGAGGAAACCGGAGCACCCGAAGGAAACCCGCACAAGCACGGGGAGAACATGCAAACTCCACACAGAAACGCCCAGGCCAGGAATCGAACCCAGGCCTTCTTGCTGTGAGGCGGACGTGCTAACCACTACGCCACCGTGCCGCCATAGCCCATAATACATACATAAATATAAATATATACACAGTACTGAATATATGTTGCATGGGTTTGCAAGAGTAATTCTATAATTAAAGAGAGTCGTGAGAGTTCCTTATTTTCTTCACATCATATAAAAATAGGCACAAGTTTTTAATGACACATTCATTTGTTGACGACATTAAGTTAACTAAGCTATATTTTGATAGTGGGTAGTTCATATGTTTAGCTAAAAGACCATTTCTTGTAATACTGTAGGCTTTGCAATAAAGCAGTACATGTATTTCATCTTCAATTAAATTAAGGTTGTTTTTGGCAGAAAGGACAAAATCTCAAGACCGAAGGCACATTATTGTATCTGCCTGTTTCTATGCTTTAGAGGCTGTACAAAATGTCTATAGTAAAATCAGATTTTTAAAAAAATCCCTCTGATTTGCTCAAGCAGTACGGTGGCGTAGTGATGACTGCATCCGCCTCATGGCAAAAAGCCCATGAGTTTGAGTTCCAAGGTCAGTGAGGTCATTTCTATGAGGAATTCACGTTTTCCCTGTGGGTTTCCTTGAGATACTCCGGTTTCCTCCCACAGTCCAAAGACATGCACATTCTTCTTCTTTTTTTCCTTTCGGCTTTTCCCCTTTTGTTCAGGGGTGGCCACAGCAAATCATCTGATTCGCATGTTTGATTTGGCATAGATTTTTACGTCGGATGCCCTTCCTGACACAGCCCTTTAGGCAAGGGACAGAAACATGCTGACGGCTTTGCAACTAATATTTACGAAAGTCAGCAATGGTTCTTTTACATGAACCTCTCACCATAGACAGTGAGACATGGCCGGCCTTTGATAACACAGTTAGCTGCACTGGGGGGGAGACAGTGATAACCTTGTGGAGAGTGGGACTCGAACCCCCAACATTAGGATCAGCAATCCAGCGCCCTTTACCACCAGGCCACCACTGCCCCTTATGCACATTATGCTATTATAATTATTCAAATATAATTGGATGCTCCATGATTTGAAATAATGTGCTGTATAGAGAAGTAAAACGTAATGAACAATCAAATACTTATAATTACAATAGAAACTAAGTACAGAAATACATAATCCACAATAGATAAACCCTCAAGAGGTCCGAAAGGCCTGGGAGAAGACATGTGTTTCAAGATATGATTTAAAAATAGGTAACGAGCCTGTCTCACATGCAGGGGCAAGTCATTCCACAATTTTGGAGCTGCAACAGTAAAAGCATGTCTTTGCCTAGAGTTGGCTGAGATGGACTCCAGCCTCCCCTGCAACCCTATTAGGTTAAAGCAGTTTCTCTTTCAGATGATTTCAAGCTGTATGAAAAGTTCAGCAAACTAATTTTAATTTGTATAATCTTCCCAAAGATTTATAAATGACTAAGTGTATTAAATTATACTAATGCTATTTATTATGGAATTGGGGGCGTGGTGAAGTACCACTTGGAGAAATACCTACAGTAGTTTAAAAAGTAGTCATGTAAGTACCTTATATAAATAGGAATAATAAAGAAACTGGAAGGTAACGTTACTGATTCATTGTGCTGATTATTGTAAACAAGGCAGGGAGCAATATAAGAGCCACACTATAGTGTGCACTTGCATGGGGTTGGCGATGCTCTGTGGACATGATGTGTTTTAGTGAGGGGGAGAAAGATGCTTGTCCAAAGTAAACAAAGTCATAACCTGTGTGCAGAGTGTCTTAGTTACTTAATAAAATCTTTTTGGTTATGTCTGTGTCTTGCTCGCAGGCTTACTCAAAAAGTTACATGTGAATTTCCATTTAGTTTCTATCAGAGGGGTGGCTTTGGATGAAGAAGACTCTATTAGATTTAGGAGAGGATCTGGAATTTTTTTAAGGATTCTTTAACAGGGGCTGCATAGTGGTGTAGTGGTTAGCACGTCTGCCTCACAGCAAGAAGGTCTTGGATTCAATTCCCAGCATTGTCTATGTGTTGATTTTTCATGCTCTCCCTGTGCTTGTGTGGGTTTCCTCCCACAGTCCAAAAACATGCACAGTAGGTTAATTGGCTGCTCCAAATTGCCCCTAGGTGTAAATTTGCGTATGGTAGTGCGTAGAGGTGGTACCTCAGCTTACAAAATTAATCCGCTCCAGAAGTGGTTTCGTAGCCTGGTTTTTTTGTAAGTTGAGTCGCATTTTACATGTAAAAGGCCCGATTCGTTCCAAGGCCCCCAATACTACCCCCTAAACCCTTTAAAAATTATAAAAGTATACCTTTTAAGGCCTCCTTCTGCTTCAATATCGTACCGATAGTACCATATTCCTTTCCGATATCACTCAACCGCATGCCACGAGCCCACTTCTTCTTTTCACTCGCACCAGGAATCACTTTCTTGGGGCCCATGATGAATGATGAAAAATAAAGTTGAAATGAGCACACTCGAAAAACTCATGAAACAACATAAACTGTGTCCTTTACGCGTGTTAGAACTCCGTGACGAACAATGGGTCAGAGGCACATGAAAAGCATCATGGGTATCATGGAGATACAGCTCCCTCCTAGCCAATGGGAGGCCAGCAGGGCGGGTTGTTGGGAGATAGCCAATGGGAGAGCAACTCTATCGTGCCAATTTCAAAACAAAATACAGGATGCTACAAGTGTATTTACATTTCGGGGGATTCGGGCGGCTGCAAAGCCGAGCGTGCATTGTTTGGATTTTTGAGATGTCGCGTTTCGTAATGTGAATTTTTTTCGTATCCACAGACGGAAATTTTAGGTAAATGCGTTTTGTAACCTGGATTTTTCGTTAGTTGGGTCTTTCATAAAGGGAGGTATGACTAGTTGTGTGAGTGTTGGCCCTCCAGGGTGTACCCCGCCCATGCCTGGGGTCAGATGAGATGGGTGCCAGCCTCCCCATGACCCTAATTAAGATAAAGCAGTTCAGAAAATGACTGGATTCTTTAACACTGTTAGATCAGATCATGTTTATGGAAGTGTAATATTACAACGAGCTAAACAGAGTAATTCTTTTGTTTTGTTTTGTCATTTTTGTTACTCTTGTCAGCTAGATGGGGATTCGCACTCTCCTTGCACTCTTATTTTATATGAAAACCCTACATTGAACATTAAATAACAAGAAAAGTTCCCCCCTCAACCCAGCTTGATCTCTAGCTTCCATACACTATGGAATCACCACATTATGATTTGAATTATGAATATAAAGTTTAACGAGTAGTGTGGAACAGTTGTTTGCTCATCTGCCTCACAGCTAAAAGGTCTTGGGTTCAAGTCCCAGACTCAGTGAGGGTGTTTCTGTGTGGAGTTTGCATGTTCTCCCCATGCCTGTGTGGGTTTTCTCTGGGTAGTCCTGTTTTCTTCAAAAGTGCAAAGCCATGCATATTAGGCTACTTAACTGTTCCTAATTACTGCAAGGTGTGAGCGTAAAGGTTGTTTGTGTTAGCCATGCAATGGCCTGATTAGCTGTTCTGGATGTACCACACCTTCCCCCACAGTTGGCTGGAGGAGGCTCCAGTCTCTTGGTGACCCTAGTGGGGGTAAATGTTTCAGTAAATGAATGAATGTTTTACAGAATGATGCAGGTCAAAAAAATAAAGCTGGGCACTATTGCATCTGGAATTATTGGTCACGGATCAAAAGTGTTTTACATTGGAGGGGACATCACTACCAAGACCGACAAAATGTACTGAGTTATCATGCAAATAAATTCATGCATGCAACCTGTTTGATTTAGTAACTTGTACTATGGTGCTAATCAGTTCTCACATATGATTGGCCAGAAGGTATGGCATTATTCTCTAGTTAAGCGTCTCTACATTGCTTTAATGTTGATGGAAGGAGTCTCCATTGCTCAACTTTGGTTTTATGGCAAATAAATGTAGCATTTCTGTCTCACATCAAGAAGTTCTTGGGATCTGGCCTCATGCCCACTGAGGACATTTCTTTGTGGAGTTTGCATGTTCTTCATATACTTATAGGGGTTTTCTTTTGGTATGGTTCTCTTCCACAGTCCAAAGGCCTGTATATTAGGGTTACTTGATATTCTTGATTGCCCCAAGTGTGAATGTGTGTGCGTTTTATATGTGTGTGATTGTTTTATATGCTGACCCTGTGATGGCCTGGAAAGCTGTTCAGGGTGTAGCTCATCTGTGTTTAGAGTTGGGAGGGATTGGATTCAGCATTCCCTTGACCCTAATAAATGATGAAACAGTTTGCAAAAAGAAATAAAATACAAAGCCACTAAGGGAACATCTAAGTAAAGTTGTTTCATGGATGTTCTGCAGTTTAGAACGTTTATTAATAAATGAAAGCTGTTGTGCTTTAATAGCATGGGTCATCATCTTTTATTCATTTATAATTGCAGATTGCACTGAGAGTCAAATTACCCTGAGTGAACATTTATTGTAGATAGTGTGGTTTATTGCACGTTGTATTATAAATATAGTGATGTGTACTGTACACAAATGATAACAGTCATGTTCCATTGTTAGCAAAAGCTTATTTGTTGTGTTTTTTTATTGCGCCTAAAGCCTTTTGCACTGTGTCCTAAGCTACTGTATATGGAAGAATAACAATAAAAACTTATTTTAAAAAGAAACGATTTGATTTTTAAAAAGACAAAAAAAAAAAAAAAAAACACAGTAATGTTGAAATGTATCTATTAATAAACTACTAATTGATTTCTGCTGTTTCCCTTCTGGGATTTCATGAACAGACTTGATATATTACTATGAATGCTGGAGTTATCATAAAGAAGATATTGCTTTTCTTTCAGCCAGCATTAGATGACAGAGGATGTGTTCTCCCTCTCAAATCTCCACTGATACGATCTGTAACCTTTCATTAGCTGAACAATAACTTGCCCATCTTTCCCCTCCTTTATCTATCCCACAGCCCTCTCCTTCGCATTGAGTTTTTGATATGGTAATTTGGCAGGAAATGGTAATTTGAGCAGAACAATAGATCAGGTTTGCATTCATATTACAGAATAAGCAAGAGCAGTCCTGAGCAATTAGAAAACACACTGCCTTGTATGTAGTCGGGGTGTTCAGTGATGTTTGTGCAGTAGGGGATTTAACAGCAGGGTTGGGTTTACAAAGCCTAAAGACACCTTTTGAGCAAACTGTACATTGTTTATGGACTGAAACATTGATGTGTGCATCTTGATCAGCATAAAATGTAAACATGAGAGCCATTTCAAAGACTTCCACTAGAATATGAGCGCTGGGGGATGTGGCCCACCCACTCCTGATTAGATGGCTTTAAGATTCTTTTCAATAAATTTATGAAAATGTATTTTTTAACAAAGCAGTTATTGAATGAGGTGATGTTTGACATGGAGAATTTTGAAATTTGCTCACAAGGTTATCATTGTGGTGAAGGGGTTTGCATGTCCTAATGATCCTAGGAGCTATGTTGTCAATGGCATTATACCCCTGGTAAGGTCACCCAAGGCAAACTGGTCCTAGGTGAAGGCCCATACGAAGCGCAGTTCAAAAAACTCCTTTTTCTAAAAGTACAGTGGTGCCTCGGTACTCAACCATAATTCATTCCCAATGGCTGGTCGATTTCCGATTTCGTCAAATTCCGAATCCGCTTTTACCATTACAAATAATGTAAATGGTCTTTATCCGTTCCGTCGTCTTTTGAACAGAAGTTAACGGTACCGTAACTCATGCCATAGGTCCGCAAATATAAGTGAAAAAATTATTGAATACAGTACACTATATTATGGTTCGTGTTGTGAGAGACTTGTGAGTTTTGGTGGCTCTAACTCTTTTGGACTTGTGTTGTGAGTTTTGGTGGCTCTAACTCTCTCTCTCTCTCTCTCTCTCTCTCTCTCTCTCTCTCTATGCATGCTCGCTCTGGAGAGGGGCGTGGCTGTCACACGTGGGTGGAGTGCTGAGGCACACACACACCTGATTCCACTTAGCAATCACCATCCTTCTCTAACTGTGACTACGCTTTCCCCGTGCTCTTGTGCCTTCCCTGTGAATAATAAATGATAATAATAATAATAATAATAAATAATAATAAGCTGAGTAGCTCCTTCAGTGGACGACTGAGACATCCTCAGTGCAGAAAGGAGCGCTACTGCAGGTCGTTCATTCCCACCGCTGTCAGACTGTACAACGCCACTTTGTAACTGTCTGTGAAAATACCGGTTATGTGCAATAAAAATAAAATAAAAATAAAAATAAAAACTCCGTGCACCTTAATCAACCACATCTACCCCACTGACTGTGAACCATATCAACCCATCTACTCTTGCCTCAGATACATGTACACTTGAATATAGGCCAGTCTACAAAGTTGTTCCCTTCTTTTCTTTTATTGTTTATTAATTTATACTATTTATGTATCTACTTATTTATTTACTTATATAATATATATGTATGTGTGTATGTTTGTATATGTATCTATTTTTGCACCCCCTACTGATGGTACCTCAAGAGCCTGTAACAGTGAATTTCTCCATTGTGAGATTAATAAAGCTGTATCTTATCTTATCTTATCTTATCTTAAAGCTCCTCCGTTTCCATCACACTCTGTCTCCTGCATGTTTGGGTCTGGCTGAATGTTCCTGGTGTCACAGAAGGGCTAGAAGATTCTGATAAAAAAAGTTAAAAAAAGAAAAAGAGTTATGAGGCAGATGTGGTAACCACTTCATCACTGTGCGGCCCCAGTTATGTGTACACTGTGGCCACAATGTCCATGAGCTCCATGATTTTAAAAATAAGCATGGAGTGCCACAATTTATTGTTTTTCTATACATTCCTATGCTTTTCTACACGTCGTTACAATCTATAATGTTTTGTAATGAAGCCAATGATTCTTCACTTGTCAAGATCTCCCGTGGTTTTCTTAGACTTAGACTTGGACAGACTTTATTTATCATTTAGGTTTACATCAAAGTAAAATTTCCATGCATTGCCTCAAAGCACAGCAAGAAAATTTTACATTTACATTTACTGCTTTTAGCAGACGCTCATAGACAGAGCGACTTACAGAAGTTCTTTAAAGTCTTTATATATTATCTGTATATTCTTATACATATTTGTTAAAACACAGACTAAGTATACCATCAGTCAAACTCAGTTGGTAGGTGCTGTGTGGTTACTGCATATTGCTAATCTAAGTACAGACACTCCCCGCTTTATGTTCATTCGTTTTATGTATTTTTCAATTTTACGTTTAAAAAAAATGATGTCAAATTTTGAGTTCAGTGTGCTCTCTGCAGTACGAGACGTACCTACGTAGTACGCTGATGTAATATGCTACTTCGGCGTGATGCTGCGTCCATTGTTTACAAACAACAGACTGAATGTGCCCATCCTTCTTCCCAGTTCACTGTGTGTTACCCTTGTGTTAAGACGTCGTCTCTGTTATCTTTGTGTTTACACTGTTTTGCGGACTTTTGTAACCCTAAGCAAATATGGTTGGTCAGAAGCGTAAGCCTACTGGTGATAATGGTAATCAGAAAAAGCGGCAAACAATCTCGTTAGAAACAAAGATAGCTATTATCAAGAAAATTGATGCTGGTGAAAACCATGTGAATGTTGCACATTTCTTCCAAATGGCTCTGTCGACCATCAGAACCATTTACAAGCAGAAAGATTGCATCACAGAGAATTTTAAAGGTTATATTTGATATTTGATGAGTGAATTTGATTAAAATTTATCAGTTTGAAATTAATGTTGATATTAATTAATATATTTGATATTATTTTACAATGTTATGTTTATAATAATTGATTTAGGGGTGTTTTATGAGATACGGTAATGGTGTATAGTATGAACGCCGTACGTCACTGGAACATACAGTAACAACTTACGTTTTTTTTTCACCTTACGTTCGGCCGTCCGGAACCTAACTAAAACGTAAGTAGGAGCACGTCTGTACTGCTGAAAAAGATAAGTTTTTAACCAACATTTGAAGATACCCAGTGACTGAGGTCTCTGGATGACCAGAGGAAGTTCATTCCACCACATTGGAGCCAGAATAGAGAAGAGTTTAGACGTATTTTCCCCTTGTCCCTTGGTAGAGGGAGGGACCCGTCCAGTAGTGCTAGAGGATCTGAGAGAACATGGTGCAGTGTGAGTTGTGAAAAGGCTTTGAGTTTAGCAGGTCCATTTGGGGCTTTGTAGGCAAGCATTAGTGTTTTAAATCAAAGGTGCGCAGCTACAGAAAGTCAGTGGAGAGATCATAGCAGTAGTGTGATGTGGAAAATTTTTGGAAAGTTGAAAACAAGCTAGGCAGCTGCATTCTGGATTATTTGCAGAGGTCAAATAGCACTCAAAGGTAGAACTGACAGGACTGAGTTACAGTAATCTAGTCTTGACGTCCTTTGGATGTTAAAGAGAAGAAATTGACATGATCGATAAAGATCGATTTGATATGATACTGATATAATGTGATAAGAGAAGGACAGGCAATTGTCCATGGTTACTCGAAGGCTTTGCACGGTATCTGAAGGTGAGATCACGGCATTGTGCAAGGAGATTGAAAGATATTGATGTGGGGATGAGCCAACTGCAATGAACAACAATTCAGTCTTGCTAGGATTAAGCTTCAATAATAAGAAAAATATTAGAAAATGAATAACTATACATATAGAACATTTATATTTCAGATAAATGAGAGATAAATACATTGTAAATATATATCAATATGTTCTCTCAAGTTCTCTTACGATCACCCCAATATGCTGCTACGTTCTGTTAAGGTCTGTTTATATCTCTCAATTTCATCAAGTTTCGTTAAGATCTCCTACAATTTAAACTGCCCTCCATAATTATTGGTGCCCCTAAAAAAATTGCAGTAGTAAACACTCACACAAAAATTATAGGAAAATGTAATCTCCAACTCAAGTGAAACTAAAGGGGGGTAAAATCCCTGACGAAGAACCAATTATTTTTCATAAAAACACCAGTTCCACATTTATTGACACCCCTAACAATTCGTAGGAAATAAATGTAATTGAAGTACAGTATTTCTATCATCCCTACAGTAGTTTACAAAAAGTTGATTAGAGTATCTAGGAACGTATAATAAGTAATTCATCGCTTCCTGTTTCCCTGGGGTATAAATATCATGTGACACAGAGGCCATTTCTCTTATCCACTCTTCAACATGGGAAAGATAAAGGAATACAGATAGTAAGGCAGATATGTGTCGACCTTACCAAGTCAGGCAATAGCTACCGGAAAATAGCCCCTCATTTGCACCTGCCCATATCTACTGTCAGAGGAACATTAAGTAGTTTAAAACAACTGGAACAGTGGTAAATAAGCCTGCACGAGGACAAATGGTTATTTTGCTGCCTCACGTAGTGTAGTGAGGAGGATGGTAAGAGGATAGTAAACTCACTGTTAATGAATTGCAACAAATGGCAGAATCTTGGCATCACAAAGTATCCAAAACAACCATATGGCGCCATCTACGTGCCAACGAGCTGTTTGGGAGGCATGCTCGGAAAAAAACTTTTCTCACTCACAATAATAAATGCAAACATCTGGAGTCCGCTAAATTTAACTGGGACTTCAATTGAGACCATGTGCTTTGGTCAGATGACACCAAGAAAGAGCTTTTTTGGTAATAAACACTCTAAGTGGGTGTGGCGGAACACAAAAGATGAGTATGCAGAAAAGCACCTTATGCCCACTGTGAAGTATGGGAGGGGGGATCAGTGATGCTGTGTGCCTGTTTCTCTTCCAGAGATGTTGGGAACCTTGTTAGGGTGCATGGTATCATGAAAGAGTTGAAATATCAGGACATTTAAATTAAAATCTGGTGGCATCTGCCTGAAAACTGAGGATGGGTAGTCGCTGGGTCTTTCAGTATGAAGATAAAACTAAACATGTGGCCATATTTACACAGAAATGGTTCATCAGACACAGAATTAAGCTCATCCCACGGCCATCTTAGTCTCCAGACCTCAACCCCTAAAAAACCTGTGTGCTGTGGGGTGAGCTAAAGAATAGGGTGCAGAGGAGAGCACCAGGTCACTGGATGATTTAAACATTTACAGCATTTGGCAAATTCTTATCCAAAGAAATTTACAATTATCATCTTTATACAACTTGAGCAATCGAAGGTTAAAGACCTTGCTCAATGGCCCAACAGTGGTGACAGTGGGGACTGAACCTTTGACCTACAGATGAGGAACCCATCACATTAACCACTAAGCCACCACTGTATGATCACTTCCTATATGATACTATGATACTATCCATTCATTTATCCATTTTCTGAACTGTATAATCCTAATTAGGGTCGGGGAGGTAGGTGCCCATCTCAGCCAACTTTGGGGAAGGGCATGGTATACCTTGTGCAGCTCAACACGTCATTGTAGGGTTACAAGACTATTCATTCATTCATTTTCTGAACCATTTAATCCTAATTAGGGTCGCGGGGAGGCTGGTGCCCATCGACTCTGGGCGAGGGTATAGCACATCCTGGACAGTTTGCTATGTCATCGCAGATCAGAAACATGCTGATGCCTGTGCAGCTACTCTTGATGAAAGTCAGCAATAGTTCTTTTACACCTCTCCTTCCACCATAGACAGTCAGAGACATGGCCGGCCTTTGATAACCCAGTTAGTAGCACTAGGGGGGGGGTACAGGAGTCACAACGTGCTTGACCCTCCCCCCCATCTTGGGATCAGTAATCCAGCACCACTGGTACATTTCAATTCAATTTTAAAAGTGTTTTTAAGTAGGAGTTTTACAACTGATTTAGTGTTGCAAAGTGAGTAAATTGTTACAATCGTAATCTATGTCATCCTGTCATGCTCTGTAATGATCATGTGAGTGAATAAAATCAGTCTGCTCGCGACTGTATGTTTAGTCATTCAACTGGAAATGAATACGAGCTGCTTTATTTTTAAACTTCAATGTCTGAGCTACAATTCAGGTTCCAAATAATATCACACTATGTAGTGCTTACCGCGTCTGGTTCACAGCAAGGAGGTCCTGGGTTTGAGTCTTGGTCCGCCCGAGTCTGCTGGTTTTGACGTTTTTATGTGGAGTTTGCATGTTTTGCCTGTGCTTGTGTGGGTTTTCTCTGTGTACTCCAATGTCCCCTGACAGTCCAAACACATGCAAATTAGGCCAATTGGCTCTTTCAATTTACAGCCAAGTGTGAGTAAAACTGCTCAGGACTTTTTATGACTCTGTGGTAGCCTCTGCAATCCTCTACGCTGCCATCTGCTGGGCCCCAGGCAGCACAGAGCGGGACAGAAAGAGACTGAACAAGCTGGTCAGGAGGGCCAGCTCTGTCCTCGGCTGCCCACTGGACTCTGTGGAGGAGGTGAGTGAGAGGAGGATAGTTGCAAAGCTCACATCCATCCTGTTCAACATCTATCACCCACTGCACCAGACTGTAGAGGAGCTGAGTAGCTCCTTCAGTGGACGACTGAGGCATCCTCAGTGCAGGAAGGAGCGCTACCGCAGGTCGTTCATTCCCACCGCTATCAGACTGTACAACGCCACTTTGTAACTGTCTGTGAAAATACTGGTTATGTGCAATAAAAACCCCGTGCACTTTAATCAACCACATCTACCCCACTGACTGTGAACCATATCAACCCATCTCTGCCCTCAGATACATTACACTTTAATATAGGCCAGTCTATAAAGTTGCTCCATTCTTTTCTTTTATTGTTTATTAATTTATACTATTTATGTATCTACTTATTTATTTACTTATATAATATATATGTACGTGTGTATGTTTGTATTTGTATCTATTTTTGCACCCCCTACTGATGGTACCTCAAGAGCCTGTAACAGTGAATTTCTCCATTGTGAGATTAATAAAGCTGTATCTGTATCTGTATCTGTGTGAGTGTGACTGGCATGTATATGCGTTGCCCTGCGATGGTTTGGTGAGCTATTAAGGGTTAACCCTGCCTTTGCCCAGAGTCGGCTGAGATGGACTTCACATTCTGCATAACCCTAAGAGGATTAAATGGCAAATACAGTCGGCCCCCGGTTATTCGCGGGGGTTCTGTTCCGGTCCCTTCCACGAATCAAGAGAATCCACGAGTTCTGTACCCGGAAGTAAACCCCTATGTATTACATACTATCTATTACATGCTATTACATGCTATTACATGCCCGCATGATCAAACGGAAGTAAAACCCTATGTATCATATTACAGGCACTAAAATATGCTTCTTAAACACATTCTATAGAGTCTTACTCATTAATACAGTATTAATGTAGTAAAATGTAGTAATTATGTAAAAACCTTTTAATTTTGTACTGTGATATTTATTGATAAAATTATACATTAATTAATTATACTTAATAATTAATAATTAACCCTAATACACACACACACTATATATATATATATATATATATATATATACATATATATATATATATATATATATATATATATACAGTGATACCTCTGCTCACGAACATAATTGGTTCCCAGAAAGTGTGTGTAAGGCGAAAAGTTCGTCTTCCGAACATTTATTTCCCATAAGAAACCATTAAAATGAGAATAATCCGTTCCCAGGTCCCCATAAAACATAATTTTCTACTAAATAAGCCTTAAAAACTACACAAAAATATACCTTATTTTATGTATAATAAATGTGCTATTGTATTGTAATTAAAGAAATAAACTGTACTGTATAATAAAGTCATTTTATTTACCTTTGTGATGGTAGTTGATGGCTTGATGGAATGGAGTGGGAGGAGGAGGGAGGGAGGGACTTACTGTTTGGAAGGAGCGTTTGGAAATGCCTACTGTTTGGAAACACCCTTAGCCACACACGCACCCTTAATAGCTTCCTTGTTCTTAAGGATGGGAGCAATGGTAGACTTAGCGTACTGGTACTGGGACGCTGAGTCACACAAACGCACACCTCGTTCGTGTTTTTCAATGATCTCCGCCTGTGGGGGGGGTCTTTTTCTTTCCCATAATAGCAAAAGTACACTCAATATGGTCCAAAATGTCTATCAAACACAAACCACTTCCGCATTCAAAGAAAGGGGGTGACGAACTGTGACGCCATGAGCGTGTGTCAGCTTCTCGTGGCCGCCACCGTGGCGCTGTTCGACCGCGTGGTTTGATTCGTCCACCGAAAACTAGTTCGTCGGCAGAGACTATATGCTCGCAAATTTAATGTTCTTGAGGCGTAAAGTTCGTGAGCTTAGCGTTAAATCAGCGGAGGTTTTACTGTATATATATATATATATATATATATATATATATATATATATATATATATATATATATACATATATATGTATATAAAGAACATAAACATAAACTATTGGGTGGCCAGGAAGTGCTTCCAAATGACTGGACAACCACAGCAAATGTGATCAGGGACACAGGTAGGAGAGTAATTGGTGTGTCCTCTGGAAGGAAAGTAGATAAGGAGAAGGAGACTTTGTGGTGGAATGAGGAAGTGCAGGAGTGTGCACAAAGGAAGAGGTTAGCTAAGAAGAAGTGGGACATTGAGAGGACCGAAGAGAGTAAACAGGAGTACAGGGAGACACAGCGTAAGGCGAAAGTAGCAGTGGCTAAGGCCAAACAGAGGGCGTATGATGACTTGTATGCTCAGTTGGAAACATCACTGATGGCGGTCGTTGTTAACCCGAGCTTCGACTGATCCGGTATGACATTCTTTGTAGTGACTCGCATTTTTTATTTGGCATTTGTTTTACGCCGGATGCCCTTCCTGACGCAACCCTCTGCATTTATCCGGGCTTGGGACCGGCGTGAGGGATAGACACTGGTTTATGCCCCTCCCTCACGGCTGCATTAATTCTGATCCCTCAAGGAATCAAATTAAAGTTGAGTTTGTCAAGCACGGAATGCTCTTTGAATTCAAGTCTTGTGGGCGTGGCCCGCAGCGCACGCGCGCGTGCGAGAGAGAGAGAGAGAGAGAGAGAGATAGGGAGGTGTGTGTGTGTGTGTGTGTGTGTGTGTGTGTGTTAATAAAAATGTTTAATAATGGTTTAATTAATAAATATGTTAATAAAATGGTTTAATCTGTTAATAAAATGTTTAATAATGGTTTAATTAATAAATCTTCTTCTTCTTCTTCTTTTACTTTCGGCTGCTCCCTTCAGGGGTCGCCACAGCAAATCATCCGCCTCCACCTCACCCTGTCCTCCGCATCTTCTTTTCTGACTCCAACGACCTTCATGTCTTCCTTCACCACATCCATAAATCTCTTCTTTGGTCTTCCTCGAGGCCTTCTGCCTGGTAGTTCCAACCTCAGCATCCTACTGCCAATATACTCACTATCCCTCCTCTGTACATGTCCAAACCATCTCAATCTAGCCTCTCTGGCTTTGTCTTACGTGGGCTGTCCCTCTGATAAACTCATTTCTGATCCTATCCATCCTCGTTACTCCCAGAGAGAACCTCAACATTTTCATCTCCGCTACCTCCAGCTCTGCCTCCTGCCTTTTCCTCAGCGCCACTGTTTCTAAGCCATTCAACATCGCTGGCCTCACCACCGTCTTGTACACTTTTCCCTTCATTCTTGCTGACACTCTCCTATCGCACATCACACCGGACACTTTTCTCCAACCATTCCAGCCTGCCTGCACACGTTTCTTCACCTCTTTTCCACACTCTCCATTGCTCTGGATTGTTGAGCCTAAGTACTTAAAATCCTCCACCTTCGTTATCTCTGCTCCCTGTAACATCACCGTTCCTCCTGGGTCCTTCTCATTCACACACATGTATTCTGATTTTCTGAGGCTAACCTTCATTCCTCTCCTTTCCAGGGCATACCTCCACCTCTCTAGATTTTCCTGCACTTGTTCTCTGCTCTCACTACAGATCACAATGTCATCTGCAAACATCATAGTCCATGGAGATTCTTGTCTCACCTCGTCTGTCAGCCTGTCCATCACCATAGCAAACAAGAAGGGGCTCAGAGCTGACCCTTGATGCAGTCCCACCTCCACCTTGAATTGCCGGTCACACCGACAGCACACCTCACCACTGTCTTACATCTCTCATACATGTCCTGCACCACTCTAACATACTTCTCTGCCACTCCAGACTTCCTCATGCAATACCACAGTTCTTCTCTTGGCACCCTGTCATATGCTTTTTCCAGATCCACAAAGGCACAATGTAGCTCCTTCTGACCTTCTCTGTATTTCTCTATTAACATCCTCAAAGCAAACATTGCATCTGTGGTGCTCTTTCTTGGCATGAAACCAAACTGTTGTTCACAAATGCTGACCTCTGCCCTTAGTCTAGCTTCCACTATTCTTTCCCATAACTTCATCGTATGGCTCATCAACTTTATTCCTCTGTAGTTGCTGCAACTCTGCACGTCTCCCTTGTTCTTAAAAATGGGCACCAGCACACTTCTCCTCCACTCCTCCGGCATCTGCTCACTCTCTTCTTCTTTTCCTTTCGGCTGTTCCCTTCAGGGGTCGCCACAGCAAATGATCTGCCTCCATCTCTCCCTATCCTCTGCATCTTCTACTCTTACTCCAACGACCTTCATGTCCGCCTTCACTGCATCCATAAATCTTCTCTTTGGTCTTCCTCTGGGCCTTTTGCCTGGTAGTTCCAACCTCAGCATCCTTCGACCAATATACTCACTATCCCTGCTCTGTACATGTCCAAACCATCTCAATCTAGCCTCTCTGACTTTTTGTCTCCAAAACATCTAACATGTGCTGTCCCTCTGATGTACTCATTTCTGATCCTATCCATCCTCGTTACTCCCAAAGAGAACCTCAACATTTTCATCTCTGCTACCTCCAACTCTGACTCCTGTCTTTTCCCCAGGGCCACTGTCTCTAAACCATACAACATTGCTGGCCTCATCACCGTCTTGTACTCTTTTCCCTTCATTCTTGCCGATACTCTCCTATCACACATCACACCGGACACTTTTCTCCATCCATTCCAACCTGCCTGCACGCTTCTTCACCTCTTTTCCACACTCTCCATTGCTCTGGATTGTTGAGCCTAAGTACTTAAAATCCTCCACCTTCTTTATCTCTGCCCCCTGTAACCTCAAAGTTCCTCTTGGGTCCTTGTCGTTCACACACATGTATTCTGTCTTACTAAGACTAACCTTCAATCCCCTCCTTTCCAGGGCATACCTCCACCTCTCTAGATTTTCCTCTACTTGGTCTCTGCTCTCACTACAGATCACAATGTCATCTGCAAACATCATAGTCCATGGAGATTCTTGTCTAACCTCATCTGTTAGCCTGTCCATCACCATAGCAAACAAGAAGGGCTGAGGCTGACCCTTGATGTAGTCCCGCCTCCACCGTGAACTCTTCTGTCACACCGACGGCACACCTCACCACGGTCTTTCATCTATCATACATGTTCTGCACCGCTCTAGCATACTTCTCTGTCCGGCCAGACTTCCTCATACAATACCACAGTTCTTCTCTAGGCACCCTGTCATATGCTTTCTCCAGATCCACAAAGGCACAATGCAGCTCCTTCTGACCTTCTCTGTACTTCTCTATTAACATCCTCCAAAGCAAACACTGCATCTGTGGTGCTCTTTCTTGGCATGAAACCAAACTGTTGTTCACAAATGCTGACCTCTGCCCTTAGTCTTGCTTCCACTATTCTTTCCCATAGCTTCATTGTATGGCTCATCAACTTTATCCTCTGTAGTTGCCACAACTCTGTACATCGCCCTTGTTCTTAAAAATGGGCACAAGCACACTTCTCCTCCATTCCTCTGGCATCTGCTCACTTTCTAAGACCTTGTTGAATATTCTTGTCAGAAAATCTACTGCTACCTCCCTAGACACTTCCATACCTCAACTGGTATGTCATCAGGGACCAACTGCCTTTCCACTCTTCATCCCCTTCAATGCCTTCCTCACTTCTCCTTACTAATCTTTGCTACTTCCTGCTCCTCAACGGTCACCTCTTCTACTCTTTTTTTCTCTCTCATTTTTCCTCATTCATCAGCTCTTCAAAGTACTCTTTCCATCTTCCCAGCACACTTCTGTCATCAGTCAATACATTTCCCTCTCTGTCCTTTATCACTCTAACTTGCTGCACGTCTTTTCCATCTCTATTTCTCTGCTGTGCTAACCTGTATAGATCATTTCTCCTCCTTGCTGTTCAACCTATCATACAAGTCATCATCGCCCTCTGTTTGGCCTTTGACACTGCTACCTTAACGCCATACGCTGTGTCTCCCTGTACTCCTGTTTACTCTCTTGGTCCTCTCAATGTCCCACTTCTTCTTGGCTAACCTCTTCTTTTGTACACCTCCTGCACTTCCTCATTCCACCACCAAGTTTCCTTATCTACTTTCCTTCCAGAGGACACACCAAATACTCTCCTACCGGTCTCCTGATCACATTGGCTGTGGTTGTCCAGTCCTCTGGAAGCACTTCCTGACTACCCAAAGCCTGTTTCAACTCCTCCTTGAAGACAACACGACACTCTTCCTTTTTCAGCTTCACCACTTTGTCTTCTGCTCTGCCTTTGTTCCTTTTCACCTTTCTCACCATCAGTGTCATCCTGCACACCACCATCCTATGCTGTTTGGCAACACTCTCACCCACTACTACTTTGCAGTCACTGACTTCCTTCAAATTACATCGCCTACACAAGATGTAGTCTACCTGTGTGCTCTTACCTCCGCTTTCATAAGTCACCCTATGCTTCTGTTTCTTCTGGAAGAAAGTATTCACCACAAGCCATTTCCATCCTTTTGCAAATCGATCAACATCTGTCCTTCTGTGTTCCTGTCCTGGATACCAAACCTGCCCATCACTTCCTCGTCCCTCTGTTGCCTGCACCAATATGTCCAGTGAAGTCTGCTCCAATGACCACTCTTTCACCTCTGGGGGTACTCTGCATCACTTCATCTAACTCACTCCAGAATCTCTCCTTCTCTTCTAGCTTACATCCTGCCTGTGGGGCATAAGCACTAACAACATTGACTATCACGCCTTCAATTTCTAACTTGAGACTCATCACTCTGTCTGACACTCTTTTCACTTCTAGAGAACATTCCTGACAAACCCCTCCTTCAAGATGACTCCTTCTCCCTTTCTCTTCCCATCCACACCATTATAAAACAGTTTAAACCCTGCTCCTAATCTTTTAGCCTTTCTACCTTTCCACCTTGTCTCCTGAACACACAGTATGTCCACCTTCCTCCTCTGCATCATGTCAGCCAGCTCCTATCTTTTCCTTGCATAGTTCCAACATTCAAAGTCCCTACTCTCAGTCCGAAATCACGCATTTCCTCTTCTCTCTCTGCCTACGGACACGCCTCCCGCCTCTCCTTCTTCGACGTCTTCGACCAACAGTAGTCCAATTTCCATCAGCACCCTGTTGGTTGACAGCACTGATGGCGGTCGTTGTTAACCCGGGCCTCGACCGATCCGGTATGAATTTTGTTTTGATCATTTGCATTTTTTAAATGTGGCAGAAGTTTTACGCCGGATGCCCTTCCTGTCGCAACCCTCTGCATTTATCCGGGCTTGGGACCGGCATAAGGGGGAGAGACACTGGTTAGTGCCCCCCCCCGCCTCATGGCTGCATTCGGCATCTGCTCACTCTATGTTAATAAAATGTTGAAATGGTTTAATAAATAATTTTCTTTTACTTTTAACACATATTTCATACAAAATTGGTGTACTTTTATCATTTTTAAAGGGTTTATAGGGTTTATCCAGTCCAAAGACTGGAGCCTTGGAACGAATTAGGCGTTTAACATGTAAGACCCGACCCCGACTTACGAAATCCCCGCAATACGAAAAGGGCTCGGGAACAAGTTAATTTCGTAAGTTGGGGGCCGACTGTATTAGGCGGCACAGTGACACAGTGGTTTGTACATCCACCGCAAAGCAAGAAGGCCTAGGTTCAAGTCTCAGGCGTGGGGTTTCTGTGTGGAATTTGGATGCTCTCCTTGTGCTTACTTGGGTTTCCTCTGAGTACTCCAGTTTCATCCCACAATCCAAAAACACGCAGTGTAGGCTATTTGTTTGTTCTAAATTCTAAATGTGGGTTTGAATTGTTTTTGTGTGTGTGTGTGTGTGTGTGTGTGTGTGTGTGTGTGTGTGTGTGTGTGTGTGTGTGTGTGTGTATTGGCCCTTCAATGGCTTGACAAGCTGTCCATGGTGTGCCCTGAACCTGCCCACAGTTGGCTGAGATGGACACCAGCCTCACCGCAACCAAAACTAAGATTAAGTGGTTCAGAAAATGAATGAGTGAATGAATGGATATTCACTATTAACCCCACCCTGCATGTCTGTGTGTGTGTGTGTGTGTGTGTGTGTGTGTGTGTGTGTGTGTGTGTGTGTGTGTGTGTGTGTGTGTTAGGAATGAGGTGAGAAGGTCCCTGAATCCCTAAGGTTACTCCACTCACTGGTGCTCTGAAAGACGAAAACAAACATTGCTCTGTTCTGTCATTTTAACAGTGTAATTAGTCCATCCCTCTCTCCAATTTGTCTCTTAGAATAACAACAGTAGCATAGCCTTGCTGGCACAGACGTCTCCTTTCCTTGTGTCTTTGCATTTCACTAAACGGTGTGACATTTCTGGAAGAAGCCTTTTCCGGTTTACAGATCAATATAGTTTTAAGGTGTTTCTAAGCTTCCCTGTCGTGTATGAACATGTTAAAAAATGTGTTTCAGGAGCTTGAATATATCCTTGAGACAAATAGCTTGTGTGTCGTCTTGGGCTTTTAGTAAAGTAAATATCATACAATAGATTAAACAGCCTGTGACCCTGAATTCTCCAACACATCCTCTCTGATTTCTCTTTGCTAATGGTTTTAGGCATTCAATAGCATATATATATATATATATATACAGGGATCCCTCACTTTCCACGGTTAATTGGGACCGAGATCCCCCGCGACCACCGAATTCCCCGAAGTAGGATCACCCTGCCCCCCGATTTACATATACATACGTACATGATTATGTGTATATAATAGCCATAAATACATATTCAATGCTATAAATGCTTATAATAACAATTAAACATTAAAAATAATGCATAAAATGTAAATAAACTATAAATACACACAAACAGGCACGCTTGCGCATGCACGCTTGCACGCATGCATGCGGATTAGCGTGCATCACTCAGATGCGCACCTCACAAAAATGTAACTAGTTTTGATGGGAGGTTTTGGGTTGTTTTTTGTTTTGTGTTTATTTAGGGGTTTGTTTGGTTTTTTTTTTGCACAATTGGCCTTGTTTTTGTGGCATTCTCCTTAACTTTCCCCTTTTCTTCCTTAATTTCCTTATTTTTTAATTTAATGAATATTAAAAAAAAGAGAGAGAGAGATTTACTGAAGCCGCATGAATTGATGCGTGAAGTAGCGAGGGATCCCTGCCTATATATATGTAATTTTTACTTTGTTGTATTTTTACTTGGGAAAACACATAAGTCCACAGGACTGTGCACAAGCAAAACAAAAGCATTTTGACCTCTGACCATGTTTTTATGTAATCCTGCATAGTCATAATCATACCCTATGGAAAGTTTTGTTCTTTATTTTGGTTGCTGTAGATTCTTGACTCTGGAAACATAGCGGATGATTCAGGCATCAAGCTCTCTTCATTCATCAACTGTGCAATTGGGTCATTTTCTGTAGCTAATTAAACCAACTGATTGTTGCCTGTATATGGTCCAGTAATCTGTGTGTGTGTGTGTGTGTGTGTGTGTGTGTGTGTGTGTGTGTGTGTGTGTGTGTGTGTGTGTGTGTGTGTGTGTGGGTGTGGGTGTTCACGCGCGCACATGTATGTGTAACAGTGAACATGCTCCCTGAGCAGATTCAGGTCCTCCCATTAACCTAAATTATCCCTCAGCTATGAGACGAGTGCTATCATGGAGGGCATACCAATCTATTTCTTTAAACCTATAAAGGCTAACCTTATAATACAATTACCTGACACATTTGACGGGGCATTTCTATATACAGTAAAGTACAACCTAATAATGTGTAAGATATTTAAATGAGTCACTCTTGCTCTCCACTGGCTCTGCATTAGCAATAAAACTTGATGCAAATTACCCCTGAGGGCTTCTCAAAGTGTCATCTTTCTTTTTGCCTTTTTTGGTTTGCTTTGTCAAATGTACAATCTCATGTGGGGAAACAATTGCTGGTGCGCAATCGTCATGAAGAAACTGTGAAACCCCACCCAGGCAGGAAAACATATCCAAGAATAGACCTTGACTTTCCAGTCACCCTCACACACAGGAGTTCCTGTAGGCAATATCATCAATGTAGTGATCAGCAGATATGGTGTAACTTTCCTGGATTGTGATATAGATTTTGACACGTGTCTTAGGCAAGATAACACTAATCACTTCTGTGTGCAGAATGTACAGTGTTCAATATTAAAAACATTGTAGTGCAAGCTCCTGACAAATCATAAGGGTTTTAGCCAAGAAGCCGTGTCTTTACTATATATATATATGCATCCTATACAGTAAGCCCACGTTATTCGCGGGGGTTCGGTTCCAGCCCCTCCCACTAATCAAGATAATCCGCGAGTTCTGTACCCGGAAGTAAAACCCTATGTATCATATTACACGCACGAATGATCAACTGGAAGTAAAACCCTATGATATTACATGCACTGAAATATGCTTGTTATACACATTCTATAGACAGTCTTACTCATTAATACAGTAATAATGTAGTAAAACATAGTAATTAAGTAAAAATTTTTCAATTTTATCCTGTGATATTTATTGATTATAATCAATAAATATCACAGTACAAAATTAAAGTTTTTACTTAATCATTACTACATCATACTACATCATACTACATACTACATACTACATACTACATTACTACATCATACTGCATATATAAACTGTAAAGAACATAAAAGTGTGACATAATGACATAATGAACTTTCACCCAGAATGCAGGAGGCAGTGGTGAGATGGCACAGAGTGGATTTATTATTCAAAGGGGAAGCACTTAAGCAGAGCACACACACTTTAAATACAGTACTGATGATGAAGAAAAACACAAACAACATTAAACACTGGATCCAGGAGCCAGAGAAAACACAAGGAAGCAGGGATGTGATGTGAGACAATTTTCTTGTGCAGAGGTGAGTGTGCAGTTTGTGTTTATAGGAAGTAGATGAGAGGATTGAATTCAGGTGTGAACTACTGCAATCAACCCGAACAGCTCAGAGCACGCCCCTCAGCCAGAGCTGGGAGAAAACAGAGAACACAGGGAAGCAGAGACGTGATGAGAGTTAATCCTCTGATGCAGAGGTGAGCATGCTTGTGTTTATTGGGAGTAAATGAGAGGAATGAATTCAGGTATGAGCTACCTGAGCAGCTCAGCCACAGCCCTCAGCTGAAGCAGAGGGAAAACAGAGTTAGAGGCACAGCCGCCAAAATCAAAGTCCCCCAAAACACAGACCATAACAAAAAGAACATAAAAGAACATGAAGTGTAATAAATTGGATAAACAAAACAAAAGGAAAAACAATGTACAGCACTGTACATAAAATCACACACACACAAACATTCTAAACATTAACTTAGATACTGCCTGGTCTGGTCTGGTACCTTCCGAGCTACCAGTAATAATTATTATAATACATCCAAACTTTGGAACTATTTTTCTTTCCATATTACTGTATGAACACATTTAGGGGGTGGAACTATAAAAATTATAAAATGTATAATAAAAATTTGGGGCCGGTGGCATAGTGGTTAGGGTGCTGCTGCACTCATGATTTGGAGGTTGTGTGTTCAAATCCCAGTTAGACCCCCACTGTGCTAAGACCCCTGGGCAAGGTCTTAACCACAAGTGTGCCTCTGTTCACCCAGCAGTATAAATGGGTACCAGTAAAAATATACTGGGAAGGTAACTTGAAATGGACTAGAGTCCCATCCAGGAGAAGTTGAAATCCTAATTGCTTCATGCTACGGAAATTGGGGATAAGCACCGGCCTGATGAGCCACTGGGCTCAGGTGTAAAAAGCGCACAGGACTTTACCCTTTTTTATACTCTCACTCTGAAAATTATAGAAACATGTAACCTGCAATTCAAGTGAATTGGGGGGGGGGGTCCCCGACGAAGAACCAATTATTTTTCATACAATCATCTGTTCCACAATTATTGACACCCCTAACAATTCTTCAGAAATAAATGTAATTCAAGTATTTGTCATTTTTATAATAGTTTACAAAGTTGATCAGAGTATCTAGGAACATTTAATTAGTAATTCATCACTTCCTGTTTCCCTGTAAATATGACCTGATTCAGAGGCCATTTCTCTTCTCTACATTTCAACATGAGAAAGATAAAGAAACACATCATTCAAGTAAGGCAGATATGTGTCAACCTTCACAAGTCAGGCAATGGCTACAGGAAAATAGCCCCTCACCTGTACCTGCCCATATCTACTGTCAAATGAATCATTAAGCAATTTAAAACAACCGGAACAGTAGTAAACAACCCTGGATGAGGACAAAAGTTTATTTTGTCAGCTCATACAGTGAGGAGGATGGTAAAAAAAATAAAAAGTTCTCCAAAGCTCACTGTTAATTGCAACAAATATTAACATATTAGAGTCAGGAAGTCTCCAAAACAAGCGTCAGGCGCTATCACATAAAAAACTTTTCTCACTCACAATCATAAAAGCAAACATCTGGACTTTGCTAAGTAATACTGAGACTTCAACTGGCACTGTGTGCTTTGGTCAGATAAGACCAAGTAAACCATAGAGAGCCCAGAGAGCATTTTGACAAACACTCTAAGTGGGTCTGGCGGAACACAAAAGATGAGAATGCAGAAAAGCACCTCATACCCACTGTGAAGTATGGGGAGGATCAGTGATGCCATGGGCCTATTTCTCTTCCAGAGACCCTGAGAACCTTGCTAGGGTGCATGGCGTTATGAACACTTTGAAACACAGACGGCCCTCTACTTACGAAAACCTCTGAATACGAAAAATGCAGGTTACAAAAAACATTTTCCTAAATTTTTGCTCTCTGTATACAAAACAACCTCTTCTTACAAAAAGCTCCAAATGAGCCAGTTAAAAATTCAAAGGTGCCATTCAAAAATTCAAACAATGTGCGAGTTGCTTTCTCATTAGCTGTCTCCCAACATCCCGTCCCACTGGCCTCGCATTGGCCGGGAGGGAGCTGAACTGTACCTGTTCCTGTACCCATAATTCCTGTTTGTCACACGCGTGAAGGAGAGTTGAACAGGACTGTTGGCTCGTGAGTTTTTTTGAGAGAGATCATTGCAGCGTTATATTTCATTATCCATCATGGACCCCAAGAAAGTGATTCCCGGTGACACCGAAAAGAAAAAGCGGGCTCCGTTATCAATCGAAGTGAAGCAGGAGATAATAAAAAATATGAAATTGGAATGCGGTTGAGCGAAATCGCAAAGAAGTATGGCCGAAACCTCTGTACAATCGGGACGATATTGAAGCAGAAGGAGACATTAAAAGCAGGGATACAGTGACGGGGTAAAGGAGAGATGTACTGTTGGTTCGTGAGTTTCGTGAGTTTTTTTGTACACATTGCAGCTTATTTGAGGAGGTCCGGATGAGCTGTGCCTCGTCTCAAAAGCTCTGCATTCGGCCACGAAGCAATTTTGTACACGGAAGTGGGCGGTGCCACAAATGTTCCATGCACAGAATGCTCTGTGGGACAAGACCTCCGATCTCGCAAGGAAGCAAGTTAATATTGAATCTGGACCTCAGATCTTTCAAACAGGTAATTCCGCTTTAAATACAACACCTCGTCTCAAAAGCTCTGTCGGCTGCGTGCTGTGTGTGGGCGGAGCCCGCATTTGTCAGAGCTCGCCCCTCAAAGAGAGAGAGAGAGAGAGGGAGAGGGAGGGAGAGAGAGAGAGAGAGAGATAGAGAGAGAGTTTTGTGTGTCTGTGTGTGTGTGTGTGTGTGTGTGTGTGTGAGAGAGAGAGAGAGAGAGAGAGAGACAGAAAGAAAGAGATAAAGATAGAGACAGTGTTGTATGTGTGTGTGTATGTGTGTGTGAGAGAGAGAGAGAGAGAGAGAGAGAGACAGAGAGACAGAGAGAAAGAGATAGAGATAGAGACAGTGTTGTGTGTGTGTGAGAGAGAGAGAGAGAGAGAGAGAGACAGAAAGAAAGAGATAAAGATAGAGACAGTGTTGTATGTGTGTGTATGTGTCTGAGAGAGAGAGAGAGAGAGACAGAGAGACAGAGAGAAAGAGATAGAGATAGAGACAGTGTTGTGTGTGTGTGTGTGTGTGTGTGTGTGTGTGTGTGAGAGAGAGAGAGAGAGAGAGACAGAAAGAAAGAGATAAAGATAGAGACAGTGTTGTATGTGTGTGTATGTGTGTGTGTGAGAGAGAGAGAGAGAGAGAGAGAGAGACAGAGAGACAGAGAGAAAGAGATAGAGATAGAGACAGTGTTGTGTGTGTGTGTGTGAGAGAGAGAGAGAGAGAGAGAGAGAGACAGAAAGAAAGAGATAAAGATAGAGACAGTGTTGTATATGTGTGTATGTGTGTGAGAGAGAGAGAGAGAGAGACAGAGAGACAGAGAGAAAGAGATAGAGATAGAGACAGTGTTGTGTGTGTGTGTGTGTGTGTGTGTGTGTGTGTGTGTGTGTGTGTGTGTGTGTGTGTGTGTGTGTGTGTGTGTGTGCATTAATAAAAAATGTTTAAGAATGGTTTAATTAATAAATATGTTAATAAAATGGTTTAATATGTTAATAAAATGTTTAAATGGTTTAATAAATAATTTTCTTTTACTTTTAATACATATTTCATACAAAATTGGTCTACTTTTATCATTTTTAAAGGGTTTATGGGATAGTCTTGGGAGCCTTGGAAAGAATCAAGTGTTTTACGTGTAAAATGCACCTCGACTTATGAAAACTCCAGGTTCCGAAAAAGGCTCTGGAACGGATTAATTTCGTAAGTCGAGGGCTCACTGTACAAGGACATTTTAAATCAAAATCTGGTGTCCTCTGCTCAAAAGCTGAAGATGGGTCATCACTGGGTTTTTCAGCTAGATAATGACCCTAAACATGGCCAAATCTACACAGAAATTATTCAGCAGACACAGAATCAAGCTCCTTCCATGTCATCTCAGTCCCCAGACATCAACCCTATTGAAAACCTGTGGAGTGAGCTGAAGAGGAGAGTTTAGAGAAGAGGTCCCAGGTTGCTGGATGGTATAGAGAGATTGTGCAGAGACGAATGGTCCCAGATCCCTCTTTCTCTATTCTCCCAGTCAACATTATAGGAGAAGATTAAATACTGTTTTGGTGGCAAATGGGGTTGTTATTATAGGAGAAGATTAAATACTGTTTTGGTGGCAAATGGGGTTGTTCTGTTCATTTTCTGTAACGGCTTAATCCTAATTAGGGTCGCAGGGAGGCTGGCACCCATTCCAGCCAACTCCAAGCAAGTGCAGAGTACACCCTGGACAGCTCACCAGGCCATCGCAGGGTGGAAACACACTAATGGCTTTGGAGCTACTCTTGTCGAAAATCAGCAATAGTTCTTTTACATGAACCTCCATCATAGACAATGAGAGACATGGCCGGCCTTTGATAACCCAGTTAGCTGGACTGGGGGGGCAGTGACAACCTGTTGAGAGTGATGCCAGCCTGACACTAGTACGCATTCATGGTACTCCACGGTACGCCAAAGTGAGTACCTTCACGGGAATTGTGAGTGCCATCACGGGAACAATGTGGAAACTATGAGCGAGATGAATGCCATTGAGGGGCATTGCCGACCCAAAAAATGAAACATGTTCATTAATTTTGTCACGCATTCTTTTGCGTACCTTTCTGTGAACTATAAGGAAACTGTGAGGGCACGTGTAAATGCCCACCACGTCACGGGTAATCAATGCCGCGCAACGTTACACCTGTATCCTCAATGGTGCTCTTGTGTCCTCCATGGTGTTCATTGACTGCTCAATGTTTGGCTTGAACCCACAACCTTAGGATCAGTGATCCAGCAGCTTTGCCACCAGGCCACCACTGCCTCAAAGGGGGTTGTGCAAAGTATTAATATCAGGGTTGCTAATAATTTTTCACACATGATTTGATGTAAAATAATTACAGGGATCCCTCGCTACTTTGCCCTCCAATTCATGCAGCTTCAGTGCATCGTTTTTTTAAAAATATTCATCGAATTAAAAAATAAGGAAATTAAGTAAGAATAGGGGAAACAGTTAAGCAGCTCAGGCTGCTGTTCCCCCCACCCCCCCCACCCCGTGACCAACCCAGGATCAACAGAAGAGTGTGATAATGATGGCATGACAGTCTCTTGATGCACAGAGCAGAATAGTACCATCAAATAGTCTTTGTCCCTTTCTGATTTCCTTTATTTTTGTTTTTCATAACATGTAAGATCTGATCACAAACATATTCAGTGCAATACAGAAGACACTAGTGAGCAGTGATGGTCTAGTGGATAGGGCGCGGGATCGTTGATCCTAAGGTTAGGGGGTTCGAGTCCCCACAGTGTTGTCACTGTCCCCCCCAGTGCGGCTAACTGGGTTATCAAAGGCGGGCCATGTCTCTCACTGTCTATGGTGAGAGGTATGTAAATGAACCATTGCTGACTTTCGTAAAGAGTAGCTGCAAAGCCGTCAGCGTGTTTGTGTCCCTTGCTAAAAGGGTTGTGACAAGAAGGGCATCCGACGTAAAAACCCATGCCAAATCAAATGTGCGAATCAGATGATTCGCTGTGGCGACTCTCGAGAACGGGAAAAAGACGAAAAAGAAAGAAAGACTGAAGACACTCTCAGTTAATTACAGCTTGGTCCTACTAGGGTCATGGGGAGGCTGAAGTGTATTTCAGTAAACACTCGGTAAAGGTGGGGTATACCCGGAAATGTTCACCAGACCATCACAGGGTCAAAACACATATACACACACACACACACAAAAACCATTCACACTCACATAAGGGCAATTTGGAAAAGGCCAATCAGTCTGATGTGCATGTCTTTTGGATTGTGGGTGGAAAATCGAGATTCCTGAGGAAACTCAACCAAGCACAGGGAGAACATGCAAACTCAACAAAGAAATCTCAGGACTGAACACGGCGCCTTCTTCTACTGTATGAGACAGCACTGTGACATCGTGTTGGCCAGCAGTATGTTTACTAATTAATTCACTCATTTATGTTCTAAACTACTTAATCCTAATTTGCTTTGCGGGTAGGCTGGTGTCCATCTCAGCCAACTCTGGGGGAGGGCAGAGTACACCCTGAGCAGTCTACCAGGCCATCGCAAGGCCAACCACACACAAAACTGTTCACTCTCATACCTGGGCGATTTGTAATAACCAATTAAACCAGAGTGCATGTTTTTGGCTTGTTGGAGGAAACCAGAGTACCGGTAGAAATACACACAACCACAGGGAGAACCTGCAAACTCTACACAGAAACACCCGAACCCAGGAATCAAATCCAGGCTTTCTTGATGTGGAGCAGATGTGCTAACAACTGTGCTAGTCCCCATGCCTACACTACTAATTACATGTACTAATTCCAGAAGATATAAAAATCAATCTTTGTTTCATAAATTTATGGTTGGGCAGTATAAGGAGGTTGGCTGAAAAGTTCAAAATAATCCATCTCACTATCAGGATGAGAGCTCTTAAACCAAGGGGACTTATGTTCTGCCACATGTGTGGAAGCAGTGTGTAGATCGCAGGAAGGGCCATGTTGAAAAATAAACCACATTTGCTCAAATTCAACCGTGTGATCCTGGTCAGTCTATGAACGTCTCATCCGTCCCTTGTACATTAGTTTCACAAGTTATATGTTTAAAGTTAAATATCATCTGGGATTTATATAGCGCTGTGGTTTATCCTATAATCCAGTGATTAAATCGTTTACTCAGTAGAGTAGCAGAAACATACACTGGTGTAACTTACACCAATACATGTGAGTGTGCACAGCTGAGAGCCACATGACTGCTGAGAGCTGTGAGTGATGGTGGCCGACAGAAAGGAGCAGACTCACATTCCTGATGCGAGAGAGCATATTTGGCATTCCTGACTGTTTGCAGACCCTCTCAATGAGCTGTTTGATTGCTTCACTCGCTCTCCTCTCAGTCCGCTCAGTCCGTAAGAAAAGAGTAGCGGTATCAGTAGAAAGCCAGAAATCCTTCATACAGGAAAAATGGCCTGGTTGTGATTATGTTTTTAGTATTTTCTTTATTTGATGCTGTATATTAGACATAATCTTCAAGCAAAGTTTCGCAATTCAGGTTCTTTATTGATTCAAGGTTTCCAAACTCCCAACATATGTCTGACCTGACTCATGAGGACTTAATAATTAGATGAGACAATGAGCTGAATTGAGTGTATTGGGATTTATGAGGACTTGAAACTATGTAGGATAGTTTTTTTTGTTTTTTGTTTTTTTTTGGACTGGGTTTGAAAAACACTATACAGTCCAATTGTACATGATGATCTGTACCTCAGTGTTTCTATAACATTATCCCATTATCAGTCTGTAGAGTGTCATGAGAAAACTGGATGAATGTAATGAAAGTTATATTTCTGTAGTACATATTTAAATAATTTAAAAACTGGCCAAGCAGGTGGCACAGTGACTTATTGGTTAGCACATCCATCTCCCAGCATGAACGTCCAGGTTTGAGTCCTGGCTTTGGGTGTTTCTGTATGAAGTTTGTATGTTCTCTCTGTGATTGCATATTTGTTTTTTTCCCAGATACTCTGGTGTCCTCCCAGGGTCCACAGGCATGCACATTAGGCTAATTGGCAGTTCCATATTTTCTCTAAGTATAAATGTGGGAGTGGATGGTTCTGCTTTTCTTTAAATATCAACACAAATTGTTCATTTAGTGAAATGGTCTGGTGATTTGTTCATGGTGTACTCCGCCATCGCCCAGTGTCATCTGAGCTGGGCGTCAGCCTTTCCGCAACCCTAGTATGATGAAGTGGTTTGGCAATTGACCCTCCACTGAGCGCAGCAATCCCCCATTGGACCAATGTGAATGTCAAGAATCTTACAATGTTAAAGAATGCTTTCAAAATTTCTAGATCCAGAATTTGATCCAAATCATCTCCAAAATGTAATAAACTATTTCTTGTCCAAAGCCCCTCCTCTGGATAACAAAAATACAAATCATGTTTTTTTTTCCGTCATACTACTGCTAGCAACTCAAAAACCTAACCAAAAACATAGCTTTCTTGGAAAAGGTAATTACAATCCTCTTTTTAGGATTAATATTTGTTGATTACTATGTCATATCATCACCATCCAAGTCAAAGGCCAAACAGAGGGCGTATGATGACTTGTATGATAGGTTGAACAGTAAGGAGGGAGAAAATGATCTATACAGGTTAGCACAGCAGAGAAATAGAGATGGGAAAGACGTGCAGCAAGTTAGAGTGATAAAGGACAGAGAGGGAAATGTATTGACTGATGACAGAAGTGTGCTGGGAAGATGGAAAGAGTACTTTGAAGAGCTGATGAATGAGGAAAATGAGAGAGAAAAAGAGTAGAAGGGGTGACCGTTGAGGAGCAGGAAGTAGCAAAGATTAGTAAGGAAGAAGTGAGGAGGGCATTGAAGAGGATGAAGAGTGGAAAGGCAGTTGGCCCTGATGACATACCAGTTGAGGTATGAAAGTGTCTAGGGGAGGTAGCAGTAGATTTTCTGACAAGAATATTCAACAAGGTCTTAGAAAGTGAGCAGATGCCAGAGGAATGGAGGAGAAGTGTGCTTGTGCCCATTTTTAAGAACAAGGGCGATGTACAGAGTTGTGGCAACTACAGAGGGATAAAGTTGATGAGCCATACAATGAAGCTATGGGAAAGAATAGTGGAAGCAAGACTAAGGGCAGAGGTCAGCATTTGTGAACAACAGTTTGGTTTCATGCCAAGAAAGAGCACCACAGATGCAGTGTTTGCTTTGAGGATGTTAATAGAGAAGTACAGAGAAGGTCAGAAGGAGCTGCATTGTGCCTTTGTGGATCTGGAGAAAGCATATGACAGGGTGCCGAGAGAAGAACTGTGGTATTGTATGAGGAAGTCTGGAGTGACAGAGAAGTATGTTAGAGTGGTGCAGGACATGTATGATAGATGTAAGACAGTGGTGAGGTGTGCTGTCGGTGTGACAGAAGAGTTCAAGGTGGAGGTGGGACTACATCAAGGGTCAGCTCTCAGCCCCTTCTTGTTTGCTATGGTGATGGACAGGCTAACAGATGAGGTTAGACAAGAATCTCCATGGACTATGATGTTTGCAGATGACATTGTGATCTGTAGTGAGAGCAGAGACCAAGTGGAGGAAAATCTAGAGAGGTGGAGGTATGCCCTGGAAAGGAGGGGATTGAAGGTTAGTCTTAGTAAGACAGAATACATGTGTGTGAACGACAAGGACCCAAGAGGAACTTTGAGGTTACAGGGGCAGAGATAAAGAAGGTGGAGGATTTTAAGTACTTAGGCTCAACAATCCAGAGCAATGGAGAGTGTGGAAAGAGGTGAAGAAGCGCGTGCAGGCAGGTTGGAATGGATGGAGAAAAGTGTCCGATTGTGATGTGTGATAGGAGAGTATCGGCAAGAATGAAGGGAAAAGTGTACAAGACGGTGATGAGGCCAGCAATGTTGTATGGTTTAGAGACAGTGGCCCTGGGGAAAAGACAGGAGTCAGAGTTGGAGGTAGCAGAGATGAAAATGTTGAGGTTCTCTTTGGGAGTAACGAGGATGGATAGGATCAGAAATGAGTACATCAGAGGGACAGCACATGTTAGATGTTTTGGAGACAAAGTCAGAGAGGCTAGATTGAGATGGTTTGGACATGTACAGAGGAGGGATAGTGAGTATATTGGTCGTAGGATGCTGAGGTTGGAACTACCAGGCAAAAGGCCCAGAGGAAGACCAAAGAGAAGATTTATGGATGCAGTGAAGGCGGACATGAAAGTCGTTGGAGTAGGAGTAGAAGATGCAGAGGATAGGGAGAGATGGAGGCAGATCATTTGCTGTGGCGACCCCTGAAGGGAACAGCCGAAAGGAAAAGAAGAAGAAGAAGAAGAGGTCTCAAAGACTTGACGGAGCCTCTGAATTTACCATGATGTTCCCGTGCAGAGCATCTGAGCAAAACATATGCAATATAGTTTAATTTCAAAAAGATTTTGCCAAAAAAACACTACATCTACACTAAATCATATTTCCGCCTATAGATTGGTAGCTATGAATCAAGCTAGCCATGTTTATATTTATAGGTACCATCTGCGAATCCTCCGAAAAAACTATTTAATTCCTCTACGGATGCGCCGGAGATGTTCAGAGAAATCCCAAACTCCACAGTGCACATTGTTTAATTCTGCAAATCCCTCTAAAACCCCATTTGAATACCTTGCGGAGCACCAGGAATTCCCCTGCAGATACTCCGATACTCCGTAAAGGATATAATATACCTGGTAAGTTAAACTACTGCAACAACTGCACTTCCACTTCTGTCAGATGTATGTTTATTTTACAGGTTACAGGGACATCTGTTCATTTTCCCGCCTGTAAACAGACATATGGCAGATAGAAATACAAGTAAAAACAACCCTGGAAAATTCCTTGAAAGTGCCATTAAAGTACTTTTTATAGCAGAGCACCTGAGCAGTGTATCACAGGCATGAAACATTATTTGGATGGTTGTCCTGTGTCAGTACCACAAGAAACCCGAAAAGTCTGCCACGTTAGTGAGTTGATAATGTTATGGAAACTCAAAATATAGAGGCTCATACACCATTGCTCAGACCCACACAGAATGAAAACACACAATCTGACTCAGGTATGAAGAAAAATTTTACTCAAGCAAAGCATGAAACATAAACTGGTAATATTTATGTTTTTTTTTTTTTAGTTTGCTTTTTAGCTCTACTCGAGTGGAGCACAATAGTCAAGGAATATAGTTTGGATTGTTGTCCCATGTCCGTCTGATGCCTGCATGTGCCCACTGCTGAAACCCCAATACGTCTGCTGCATATCTGAGTTTAGATATTGGATTGTGTACCGCAGACACAATAGGCAGAAAAAAAACTCTACAGAACATGAACTTGTTAAATGGATAATTAAACTAACATGACAGGTAATAGAAAGGAACATGAAAATCAGCTGGTGAAAGGCATTGAAAAGAAAACTTAGTTTTAATCTAGTCTTCTTTCTCTTTAGACCATAGTAAGAAATGCAGGGGAAATAATTTTTTTTATTTTTTTTATTTTTTTATTTCCTCAAGGGTTGAAGTTTATTCAACCCTCAAATTAGCTGTGTTACTCCTATAACACCAGCCGCAGACATCCATGAAAAGAAAAACCTACTGGGAGATCCACGACAGCCCTCCACTCTTCCAGTTGAACTATTGAAGGGGACATATGCAATACAATACATATAAATGTATGTACAGTATTATATTTCATAAAAATAGTTTTCACGTTTCAGGCCATTTCATACCATTTTCCACATTGCTTTATTCTTTATTGGGATTGGGTGAGACTGGAACCTATTCCAGAAAAATGGGGAAGATGGGGAATACAGTACAGTACTTCAAAAAGCTTGCCCGTTTATCACAAGGTCAACACACACACACACACACACACACACACACACACACACACACACACACACACATATCCATTTGCGCTCACATTCACACAGGATTAAGTGAGAATATAAAATTAGTCTAAGGTGCATGTCTTTTGACTGTGGGAGGAAACCAAAGAACCTGAAGGAAACTGATGCAAGCATGGAGAGAATATGCAAACTCCACACAGAAATGCCTTCATCATGCATAGGGGTCAAACCCACACTTTCTTCTAGTTATGTAACAATTCCTTGCTTGACGCTGTGATGCCTGGTGCCGAAAACCAGTTTTCATACGACAAGGCATTTCCAGAAGCACTGTTGTTTGTGATGATCATCTTTCATTGTGGTTTCCCAAAGACTCACATTCCAGTGACGTAGTGCACATATTCCCCATCAGCCTCCTTATCACCTTTCTTCAGCACTCACATGAGAAGGTAGAAAAGTTTGTTGTCAAATTCAGTGGTCCTCAAAATCAATATTTGACCCAAAGGTGAGCAACTTTTCCTATTTTTCAACACTTTTGCCAATCTATACAATTGATATAATCTGCAAGATGCACTATACACTGTGTGTATCTACTTTTTCTACTGAATATGTAAACAGCAATACCAGGTGAATCCCCAGAATAACTTCAGTTCCGCAATGATTGACTCTGATCAAACTGCCTCCCAAAGCTTTCATATCAAGAAATACTGTATGCCATGCAACAGTCACAAATTTCCTATTAAAACAATAGTTCAAAATAATTACCTGACATCATAAAGCTCTTTTAAAGACCTTCGCAATGGTATAAATTACATTAGTATCAAACCCATTTGATCTTTTGTTGTCACATACTTCTTGCTGTAAGGTGAATGTGCTAACCACTACATCATGCTGCTATTTCATCATCATCAACATCATCATCATCATCATCATCATCATCATCATCATTATTATTATTATTATTATTATTATCATCATGAGTTCATTTTCTGTAACCGCATAATCATAATTAGGGTTGCGGGGAGGCAGGCCATCAAAGGGCGTAAACACGCTGACGTCTTTGCAGCCTACTCTTGTCGAAAGTCATCAGTGGTCCTTTTACATGCCTCACACCATAGACAATGAGAGACATGGCTGGCCTTTGATAACCCAGTTAGCTGCACTGGGGGGACAGTGACAACCTTGTGGAGAGTGGGACTATTATTATTATTATTATTATTATTATTATTATTGTTATTATTATTATTATTATTATTATTATTATTATTATTATTATTATTATTATTATTGGGCAGCCACCACCTCACAGCAAGAAGGCCTGGATTTGATTCCCTGGCTTGGGTGTTTCTGTGTGGAGTTTGAATGTTTTTCCTGTGTTTGCGTAGGCCCAGGTACTCCAATTTCCTCCCACAGTTAAAAACAAAACATGTTCAGGGGGCTAATTGGCTGTTCTAAACCACTCCTAGGTGTGTGTGTGTGTGTGTGTGTGTGTGTGTGTGTGTGTGTGTGTGTGTGTGTGTGTGTGTATGTTTGTTTACCCTGTGATGGCCTGGCAAGGTGTCCAGAGTGTCCCCTACCCATGTCCAAAGTTGGCTGAGATGGGCACAGGCCACCCTGTGACCCTAATGATGATTAAGCAGCTTAAAAAATTAAGAAATGAAGGAATTATGATCAGTAGTATATAACAGTCTCCATGGTGAACTTGTGTGTATTCTCCCCATGTCCACTTGTGCTTGCTCATGGTTATCTGTTTTTTCCTACTTTACCTCATGTTACTTTGTGCCCAGTTATTCTGGTGTAGGGAAGATACCAGGGAAGAAGAAGAAGAAGGTTTTTTTTTTTTTTTACAAATACAGTACAACATTCTGTTGACATCAATCAAATATGTCCAGTTTGATCTCCGTGTAAACAAATAGCCAGCTGTTTGTTGTGCTGTGGCCAGAGATTGAGGTTTTAAGAGATTATTTAGAACATAACATCCATGCAGTACTGGGAACTATCTTTTGTAAAAGACCTAACTTCCCGCCCCGCATCCAGGAACAGGGCGCATTCGGGGCGGGGCCTAGAGATGTGACGTCACGCCCAACTCCAACCCGTCAGACGCGAGAGAGCGCGAGACTGGCTGACTGACTGACTGACTGAGGGAGCGAGCGAGCGGACTGGAGCTAATCTGTGAGTACTGGATTCGTCGGCTTTTCTAATATGTCACTTTATATTTTTCCACAAGGACTGTAACGGGTAATTTAGCGGCGATAGACGACGTACCGAGCGGCCTTTTAGTTCTAATTCTCACTGCGTGCTTTAGAGGCGCGCGAGCTTCACCGCGCGAGACCGGCTCACCAGTGAGCGGTTTGCGGAAGAGCAGGTCAAACGGTGAGAACATGGCGGAGCTCTGAGTGAAACAATTCAACTCCTAGCGCTTCCTAGACGCCGCTGTGTTGTCGGCGTGTGGGGCCGGCGGCTTTGACCGGGCGTTTATCCACACGGAGCGGTCGAGTTTAAACAGCATAGCCGCGCTCGGGTGAAGAATCAGGCTTTGAATTGTTTGCGGGATTTTGTATTTTTTTTTGTCCGCCGCTGTGTGGAAGTTACAGCGGAAATGGAAAAGTTGTACGAATGAGTGCTGTACGGGGAAACTGGGCGTGTGAAGCCTCACAGCCTTTAAATACCAACAAACGAAATGTTCCTTGGTTAAATCCAACAAGGTTGTATATGAACCTTTCAACCGTCTATCTAGCTGGGGTGGTGTTCAGAGCAGGATTTTATTATTATTATTTTTTTTTATTTTCTGCGTTTTTCGAACGCAGTGTCCTGCTCTGAGAGTGTGTGTCTGATTAGCGGCCCCACCTAGTTCAGCTCTCAGGCGAAGTCCAGTTTATTGCACATGCAAGAGAAATAGAAATACTAATGCAGTCATACAGCTCTACAGATAAAAAAACCAAAACAATCAAAGGCTTTTAAACCAACCAAATAAGGCTTATTATTTACTGATTTCCAAGAACCCCTCAAAGATCCTCCATGTAGTCATTGTGGAGGAGGAATATTATCTTGCAGTCCACCTTAAAGACTGCACACTTGCTAATCATGGCTGCTAGATAAGGGTATTAAACTGCATTTTCTTCTTTATTATAATTGTAGACTTAATATTGTGTACAATTCAACATGTATCTTCCACCTAAAGGGTAGGTATTATTATAACAACAACAAAGGTGTAATCTGTATGTATGGGCTGCATAATTTATTTCCTTCCAATTTAATTTTTTTTATTTTTATTTTTTATTATTAACAACCCTGCAATCTACCAGGAGTGGTACAATTTCACTGCACTTATCTAAGCTTATGTAAATATGAGAGAAGTATTAAAAGTGCTTAAGGTGGTCAGCAGGATTCTGTCGCCTCATTTATTTTTAATGCCATCCTGCTTTATGGTGGCATGATGTGAGTCTATCAGGGTTTAAATTAATTGTGCTGCAAACCTCCTTTATTTCAGATATAAGAAAAATGTAACCATTGATTTGCTGAAAGTGTGCCAGTACAAAAACAATGCAGTAAATAAGACTAACAGTTTAAATTCCTTTAGTTGGTCTTGGTGTCATTTCCACCAGGGATGTGTGTGAGATAATGACATGTTCAGGGCTGACTGTTTCACACAGAACACCTCCATTCCCTGAGACATTGCTTACAGCTCACACAGGCTCGCCCTTTTTTTTTGTAACTTAAAGCTTTTGAAATCGTACTGTTTATGCAACACTGGCTAAAAGAGATATAAACTCGTTTAATTTTATGCACATCTTCAAGACCAACCCATGCTAGTGACTGCTGATAACAGCTGTGAGTCTAGTAGTAGTAGTACCGGTGGGACGACCTCGCCCTGCATCCCCCTTGGAGTGAGAGGAAGGAAGTCCCTGTGATAGTAGGCCCTCTTGGGCACAAAGGAATGCTGCTTTCGAGGCTTCTTTGGAGGAACTTAATTTTGGAAAGGGATGACCCTTGATTTGTGCACGAGTCGGATCAAGTGTGTGAAGGATGATCTCTTTAGTTTATGCATGTTGATAGTCACTGGGTTAGGAATTCAGCATGGTGGAATTTAAAGTATGTTTTCACAAGGCTCGAGTCTTCAGGGCTGTGCTGTGGTTGTAATCAGTATTCAAAGGCATATGAGGAGCATTACTTGTAGTACTGGTGCGATCTGTAGCTTTTATAAACATGCTACCGAACTCTTAATATGCACCACTGGATTCAATAAATTCAGTGTAAGTTGGGGCTTTTAGGAAAACAGAAGATGTTAAAGAGGAAAGAAGATGCTCCTGGGAGGAAATGTGGGGAAAGCCAGGAAGGTGGTGGGGGGGTTGGCGCACTTCCTCTTCTGGCTAAAGGGCCTTGTGAAACCTGGTGGCCTTGTCATTCTTTCCTTCCTTTATTTGGTCATGTTGGTTGTAATAAAAGGGAACCAACCATTTCTGAAGGCTCTGATACATTACTGTCCTGTGATCCACAGTTAGCTGTATAATATACAAGTTTTTCTCATGAGTTTGAGTCCTGGGCTCGGAAATTTCTGTGTGGAATTTGCATGTTCTCCCTGTGCTTGTATGGGATTCTTCTCTGTACTCTGGTTTCCTTCCACAATCCAAAAACATGTATAGTAGGCTATCTGGCTGTTCTAATTTGCACACAAAAAAGTGAATTGTTTCATGTGTTTTGGTATTATTATGCCCTGGTGAGCTGTTCAGGGTGCATCTTTCTTTTGTCCAGAGTCAACTAAGATCGGCGCCAGTCTCCCTGTGACCCTGTTTAGGATTAAGTGGTTCAGAAAATGAATGAAACGTTTGTTTCTCAACTGCTTGGCGTCAGATTTATGGTTTTTATTTGTTGCGCATAAAATCTTAAGATTTCAGTACTTCACTATTGTTTACGTTCAGGTGTATTGCTGCTCTGAGTAGAAGCCTCTGGAAGTTCTATGTGCACCATTTGAATGGCTTTGAAATGAGCACCAAGCTAATTCCTAGAACTTGCAGCAATGGAACTCACTCGCTGCTGCAAGTTCTCATGTTGATTAAACTCTTAAGAATTGCAACCGAAAGCCAATCGCATGTACATTCCGACCTGGGTGAGAGGAGGTTCCTCTCTACTCTAGCAGGTGACAATCATCGGTTTTCCTCATTCTGTAGAGACATTTGAAGACCGTTGATTGGGGAGGGTGTTTTTCACATGGCTCTTACTTGTTTGTCTTTAGACATATTCGTATTATCATTTTTTGGTCCCAGGCATAAGAATAAGTTGGCACTGGTGTAGTCGGCCCCTGGCTTGTTGGTTGTGGTAGAAGTAGCAGAGAAGGATAAAGCAAAATTAAATGGGTGATTTTCTTGTTTGGATGTCTTTGTCAAGTTTGTTTCTCTTGTCATGCTGTTAGTCATTAAATTGAACAGTTATTTAGAGTGACTTCTTCTACTGACCGACCCGGCACTGATTCAATATGTTGAATCGGCTGAAAATGAGTGTTCGGTGATGCGGCCAAAGCTGACGTGCTGGACATGCACAACAGTTCTACGACTTGCAGACCTTCAGTTTCAGTTCTTTTATAAAAGGACAATGCACATTAACATAACTGTAAATGCGCCAGTTTTAGCCAACTATCTAATTCCCGACTGCAGTCCTTCGGCAAGATGTTAAGAACCGTAGACCTGAAATAGTAAAAGTTGGAAGCAAGTCAAGTCAAAACCGTACAGAATAAAAACAATATCAATATAGTCAACCGTGTAAAACCGTATTGGAATTTAATATACGTAGTTAAGAGCGATGGCAGTCAATATAATTGGCTGTGCAAAGCAGCAGAGTACATACATTGGCAGATGGCCATCTGTTGGCTTGTGTGTCCTGGGTTTCACCTTTTCAATTCATGTGTCATATTAGCGTATAGTTCACAAGATTGGTGTTATCTGATTGGTCCGATGTCTGCGGGATTAAAGACGATTTACTGAGTGTATAATGCTACAATTAAAAGGTCAGGAACACGATTTTTCACGGTCATTTAAAGTAGGAGTTGTCATTTGTCTTGTTTTGTTTTGATTTCCATGAGGTTCTACAGAGTGTATAATAAAATTGTATTTGAGTGTTAAACTGCACAATATGGTTCATCAGTTTTCTTGTGTTTCCTTGCGATATACGTGCTGAAACTTTGAGCGAGTTCAAAAGATGCCATTGCTGCATAGTGCTTATGCTTGCAGAGCTCACCTCTCCTGCCCGTCATAGTTAAATATGTAAAAGTAAATGATAAAAATATTGTTATGCTTTGCTTTATATGTGATTACACGGAGTGAAGTCTATTAAAATCTATTCTTCCGGTGTGCGTTTTTCTTTTGTGGTATATACTGAATCTGTGAGCTAGTTCTAAAGACACCGTTGGTTTCTTACTGCTCACCTGACCTGTCTTTGTCATGGATAAATATGTTAAAGTGAACTATATTTACGTTCCCTTTAGTATATGCTTAACAATTATTTACCTCAGGCTCTGTGAATGACTCTTAACTTTCACGGGATCCATGCCACCTTCAGTGCTTAATGGGTAATTACAGGGATCCCTCACTTTCCGCTAGGGGTGTCATTGAAAACCTATTATGGGTATCGATATATTGATAAAAAAAAATTTCCGATGTATCGATACATTAGAATATTGCTGTACTGTTCCATAAATGCATTAAATAGAACAGACTAAGATATATTACAGTAGTTTGTATAATGCATTGAATATTTTATAATAAAGTGACCAATTACTAAAGCCAAATCTAAACTAAAAGGCAGGAAATTGTTTTCCACCGACAAGATTTTAATTAACACCTTTTTGTATTTAACAAATCTATGAACACTTGTTTACTAGTTAATTTAAGCAAGTTGTTTCTATTCTACAAACACTTGTCAATTGAACAGTTTGAGATATGCATTTTTACAATTCACAATTATGATGCAAGAAGATGCACATATCTGCATTATCCGGTGATAAGTGTCTCTTCTTGTTCAAATTGTTCCGTGCTGTTGAGAACACGCGCTCTGACGGCGCACTTGAAGCAGGAACGTACCATTTAATATACAGAAGGGCGGGACGTACCATTTACTAGGGGTGTGTCATTGAAAATGGTATTTACTACAGATGCTGTCATGAACACAGGAAGCTATAATGTTAGAAGTATCGATATCCCTTTTATAGGTATCAATTATCGATCGACATAATTATATCAGCGATATTCCGATTGTCAATGACATCCCTACTTTCCGCGGTTAATTGGGACGGGGATCCCCATGCAACCATCAAAATCCGTGAAGTAGGATCACCCCCCCCCCACTACATATAATATCAATAAATACATACTCGATGCTATAAATGCTTATAATAACAATTAAAAATAAAAAAAAACCAATGTAAATAAAATATAAATACACACACATAAAGATGGTATTGCATGAGAAGACGACAACACACATACATACATGCGTGCAGACGCGCGTGTATACACAGATGCAACAATGTAAGTAGTTTATGGGAGATTGTAAGTGGGAGATTTTGGGTTGTTTTTTGTTTTGTTTTGGTTTAGCGGTTTATTCTTTTTTTTTTTTTTTTTTGCATAATTGGCCTTGTTTTTGTGGCATTTTCCTTCACTTTTCCCCCATTCTTCCTGAATTCCTTATTTTTTTTTATTCGATGAATATATATATATTTTTTTTAAAAACGCGATGCACTGAAGCCGCGTGAATTGAAGCACGAAGTAGCGAGGGATCACTGTATTCAGTAGCTACATAGACAGCAGTGCATGGTCATGATTAGAAGTGTGGAAGCATTCAGTTATTTTTAAAAAGTTTTCAAATTTTCAATTCAGTTTAAAAAAAAAGCTAACTTGAATTCCTACTCAGATGAGTTCATTTCATGGCTTGGTTTTTAAAAACGAGTCAAACTCATAAACATATTTTACGTTACTGGCAGTGGATTTGCAGCCATTTTCTCCTTGAAGGTTTTCTAAACAGAACAGGGTAGAAAGGTCTACCAGAGGAAAATTACTTTGTAGGAAAGCAGTCTCGCCCAGTTTATAAAATACGGCTCATAATATCGAAATGCCTCAAATGATTGTTAGGCGAGTTGAATCTTGTATGAGACTTTCACTTGCTGGTGAAAGATGGTGATGTGGCTATAGGCTTAAAGCATTGGTGTGTGGAAAAACTGATAGTTACTACTAATAGCAGATGGCTTTATCAGAATTTGCTTATCAAGCAAGATAGATTACACGTGCAGCTAATTTCTACAAGCCATCTATAGGATGGGCTGTATGCCCTGCCATCTGATATACAGCATTGTCATTTTGAATTGATCCGATATCTTGCCCCCATTTTCCTCTTGTACTCTGCATCCCAATGAGCACTTTGTCACCAGGCTTTTCATAGTGGCCAGTGCTGAACACTACAGCACTGTCTCAATCTTAGGGGAGACACTTGTTTTTCACCTGGGAAAGGATATGTAGCTGTGCTGTCTGAGTGTGTGCTGATTGTGGTGGGGGTTGGTCACTTTAGACACATTATATAATTGTCTTGGACATCACCAACCTGCAGGCGAGGAGAAGCCGGTCTGCTGTGGGTGGTGTGTAGGTGTAGCGCTTTCAATTTTACCATATTCTCATTACACAGCAGTTATGTGCCCTTTTATTTATTTTTTGGTCATGTTGTACTTATCATGTGCTGTATAGATGAAACATGGCTTCAGACATGTCTATCAGAGACTAGTTCAGATTGAGTTGCATGGGATACGATGGAAGCAACTTCACGGCATGTACGTGGTGATCTCAGTAATCTTTCTGGCATGTTCGATGCAAGTAGACAGTTTTTTTTTTTTCTTGGAGTTAGCTGGTACTATCCCTTTAGTGCATTGAGTACTTTTGGCTCAATACACGACATCCAAGAGCTACTTTAAGAACCGGGAAGACATGGCTTCCACTCTTAATAAGTTTGGAGGTGCTGAAAATTACCATCGCACAATTGGCGGATTAATTAAACCGTTTCATCTGGAAAAGAATCCATTGGGCATACGTTACCTGCTGGATGTAACCATAGATTTCTACAGAGGCAAAAATGTACATGAAGTAGCAACTGCATCACAGTTTCTGCATGTAGATCTGGCGGCTGATAAGTATGCACGCACACAAGCAAGTTCAGGTTTGCCCTGCCCCTATTTTTATGATGTCCAGAATGGTCATGGAAGAGCTGTGATAATCCCAGCTATGGTTCTCGCATATCATGGCAGACTTTAGTGAAACACATCTTAGTACTTACTGTCTGTCTTCCTTTCGGCTTTTTTCCCTTTTACTCGGGAGTCGCCACAGCGAATCATCTGATTCGCACGTTTGATTTGGCAGAGATTTTTATGTCGGATGCCCTTCCTGTCACAACCCTTTTAGCAAGGGACAGAAACACGTTGACGGCTTTGCAGCTACTCTTTACGAAAGTCAGCAATGGTTCTTTTACATGCCTCTCACCATAGACAGTGAGAGACATGGCCCGCCTTTGATAACCCAGTTAGCCGCACCGTATTTATCTCTATTTTAATTGCCTTATGGTTGTGTGGCCACATTGTGGTTGCTTCTGTCGTGTAGGTGGCAGGTGCTTAACATATGCAGGCTTTACCTGTACCAGGAACTCAATAACTTTACAATGTGGGGCTTCTCAGACATTATCTGTGTTTGATTGTTCTTCTTTCTACTTTACCTTGGTTTCTGTGAGATACTAAAAAAGAGTAAACACATCCTGAAGTGGTCTTATACTAATTCAAAACCATTAAAGGTTTTTGCCCATGGTAGAGAAAATGTGTTTACTAACATTGTTTTAAACATGTTGTAGGATGAACTATTTTGGCTGGTCGTTTTATGGTAAAATGTGGTGCAGTCTTTCCAACTGTTCATTCAAAATCATACGTTATACTGACAGCACTGATTTGAAGAGGACGAAACCCCCCAAAATACTCCTGCAATAAACACCCCACAACTTCACGGAAAACTGGTCTAATTCAGACAGGATGTAATGCACTATTTTTACAAGGAACTCCACAGCTCTGTGTTACTAAAAGGTACATATTAGCAGTAATAATAGTAGGTAACAATAATGCTACCAATAATAATCAAAGCTTTCTATAATTTAATGATGCAACTGAACTCACCAGCTCCTCTGATCTTTGCTCAGGAAGAGAAGAGTTATTACCCTGTGTTTACTTCCTGTTTATGTATTTCAAATTAGTGCCCAGGTTCACATTCAGGGCTGGTTCATGATTCCTGAAGTAGAAGCTCATTTGTTTTGTTTATTTGCATTGTTCAGAGCCAAAACAGTTTGGGTGGAAATGTGAAACTTGCATTGCACCCTGAGCATTGCTATGCACATCTGCCCCGAAAACCTGTAACCTAGGTGAGGTAATTGACTTGCAAATACCATCCCAAATGTGTGTGGTTTTGATCAGTTAGGAAAGTTTAGCACCATAATTCTGAAACACATGGTGACCACCTTTACCCTCAAGTATGACTAGGTGATGTACCCATTTCTTTTTTTATTATTATTTCAAACACTCTTCAGTGTACCTGATGACATTCAACACCCACAATTCACCTTCTTAATTTGCATTTATGGCATTTGGTAGACGCCCTCATCCAGAGCAACTTAGTGTTTCATTTAGTACAGCTGAGCAGGTGAAGTTTAAGGGTGAAGATGATACTGGGGTTTGAACTCCTAACCTTCTGATTTAAAAAAATCCACCTTCCTAACCTATGATCCCCGTAGCCCTGGTTCAAGCAGCTTCAGTTCTTTAAAAAGATCACATGCAGTGTATATATAACAAGATAATGTTGGCTATTAAAAATAGACCATATACAGATAAATGGTATTACTCCTGCTTCCATTTTGATTTCTACAATACGTTTCATTTCTCTTGCAATAAAACTGTTAGTGTTGATGTTCACATGTGACTGAATGTTTTATAGAGGTACAGGTCTGTCTGAGTTTCACTTATATATTTTATTTTGGACGTAAGCACTTATCAGCAGTTATTTCATCTTTTCAGTTGTACTATGGACATGTAGATTTAGTGACCAATTTCAACAAATAAGCAAGAAGAATGTGCATGTACCAGATATGTGGGAAATACTTGCTTATTTTCTCACACCATGCTGCTTCCATTGTTATGTTCCATATCATTGGTGCAGCTGAACATTTCAGCCTTAAATTTCTGGCTGGTTCCATGTCACTTGAAGCAATATCAAGGGATGTAATAGGCTAATTATGAGCCAGGGAGAGGGAGTACACTTGTGATTTGTTCATGCATCATTAAAAATTTTGTGTATTTGTTTGCTTTTTAGCTCCAGTCGAGTGGAGCACAATAAGTCATGGACCATGGTTTGGATTGTTGTCCTGTGTCCGTCTTGTGCCTGCATGAGCGCATGGCTGAAAACCCAATAAGTCTGCCGCACCGCCGAGTTGGTATATTGGATTGTGTACTGCAGAGACAACAGGCGGCAAAAGCTCAACAGAAAATGAACTCGTTAAACGGATAATTAAACTAACAAGATCGGCAATACAAATGAAAGTGGAAATTATCGAGTGAAAGGAAAGGCTCTGTTCATGCATCTATCCTTAAACATCTATTGGGGGCTCCACTTTTAGACCTTGCCATAAATCTTTATATTGATGTATTTGAATAAAACGATCAGACTGTCTATCAAACACTTCATTATTGATGACGCGCTCATCAATGTTTAATTAAACGGGATGCTTTTCAACATGGATTATCAAAGATTTTTCTTTAGATAACTGTGGTTTAGTCTACGCTGCTTTTACAGAACCACCTTAGTGCTAATGGCTGTAGAGAAATAATAGATATGTTTTGTGTAATTGATGTGTCAGAAACAGTGGATGGTCGTATTTTTATTTTTGTGATATTGAGACGTTTATATTTTTTATTCAGTTCTTTGTAAAGTCATTTGACCTTTTCAAGTCATATATGCATTACTTTGTGCTTGTGGTCATAACATGCTTATCAGAATTGAAGTCGTCTGACGACGGTAAAGTTTTTCCAAATAAAATATACTTCTGATTCACATTGTTCTGGGCAGTAATAGCAGTTTGTGTCCCCCCCATTCTTTCCCTAATTATGATCATCCGACCTCGAGAGAAAATACTCTGAGGCTTTCATTTTATTTGCACCTCGTCCACCTCTATACATCTCTTTTACGTCATCATCGGTGTAGAGCGAGTTGTCATTATGATGTTGCCGAGTTTCAGAATGAACACAAGTGATATTTTACTAATGCTTAAAACTGAAGTGTCGCATGCAAGCTGGCATTGCCTCAAGGCTGTGTGCAAAAAGGGTCTGTATTGTGAACGCAGCCTCAGCGTTCAAAGACCTCTACACATACAAATATTTTGTACAATTGCAGACCATAATCACTTGAAGTTGACTGGTGAAGTGAAAAACTAATTCTGATAGGTGATGGATATATCATTGTGCCTCTTATGAACTGTTTGACTTTGACATAATGGCCTTCTAATGGACCCCTGATATGATTACATGGTCTCTTTTACACCTGAGTTTTAAATAGGCTTCAGAAACAGCAGCTTTTGCCAGTGAGAAAGCTTTATGTATTTTTCCCCTGCTGTGATTGCATTTACAGTCAAGGGCCATGATTTATGAAATTACTACCAGTAGTTTTATGTCTCTTTACTGTAAACCTATTAAAATGAACAGAATCACTCTATCTATAGTTGACTTGCTCCACACTACTACTACTTCTTGCCTGATTACACGGGCTCAGTGGTTCCTTTTATTTATGATCAGTACATTTCTTAAAAAAAAAAACCTCTCAGTTTGTTTCGAGGAGATTTTGACCAAATTGGCTTTTAAGTTTTGAAATTGGTAGCAATTTCCATGGTTCAGTCAAAATACACATTTCACATCACTCGGGCCTTTTTTAACCTTGTCACCAATATTCCTCTTCATGCTCCCAAGTGGTCTAGCAGAAGTGCTTTCTCTGTAGTCTGGAGAGACAACGTACAAATTCTGATGATGCCAAAGGAACAAAACTAGCCTTGCTCTCTGGCTACCTACCTATCTTCTCCCTTGTGAAGTCACAGCAGCACTGGCCAATCAGGCATATGTAAGCATGTTTGAGGTAGAGTGTAGGTGCTGCTCCCAAGGCATGTTTGATGCCACTATCAGATGCCTCAAAAAGCATAGTCAGCTGTTTTCTCACACATCTTGGAGAATGTGTCAACCTTCATCATCCCAGTCTGGCTATTGCAGTGTGGTAGTGGAGAAGCTGCTCCTGGGTGGGAATTTGTCGGAGACACAATCTGGGAGAAATTAACCGAGACCATATTCAACACTGCATGGTAAGCAGAGGTCAGTTCTTCTAATTTGGCATCTATGTGTGGATGAAGAGTCGTGCTTCTGGGAAATTCATGTTCAGATGGGATATGGTCGTAGTTCTAATGGGATGATTAGCTTCTGTATGGTTTTGTGGTGTTTTTAAATTATTATTATTATTTTAAAGTTTTTTCTTTCCTGATGACAAGCTTCTGTACCAAAAGCTGTTTTCAGCCTTTTTGCTGTGCAAACAGTCTGTTGTACTCTGATCTTCAGGCATACGGAGGCTGAGATGAACCACACAGTTAGTGATGGCTATCTGTAAAACTGTAACATAATGATGATTTGTGAGATTTCCATGACACACCCTTAAAAAACCAGATGAACTGCCATTTTCTTCTTGTTTATTTCCCATTTGAGATCTTTGGAGATTTGCAGGAATGTGAGCGACTTTGCTTTACTCTCTGCACTCTTGTTTTTAGTTGAAGATGTAACGGCGTTGCAAAAGTCAACTGCCATACTTAATATATATATATATATATATATATATATATATATATATATATATATATATATATATATTGCCTTCTGTGTCACACAAGTACCACTGACCAGGAGGGGTGAAAGCATGCACACACACACACACACACACCCCCCGGTGACATGCAATGCTACCTCTCCCTCTTTTCAAACTGCTTTGTCATGCGTATTTGGATATTCACTTCGGTAAAGTGCTATTCGCCCTTTGTATGAATGAGCTCACAGATGCCCATAATTGGCTTTCAATCACTATGAATGAAAGTGGAAGTGAGGGTGTGCCATCCCTGCCTCTCGTGAGAGCTTGGCCAGTTAACATCTATAGATTCCAGACCATGGACTTTTTTTTTTTTTTGGGTGTGGTGGGGGTTGTTGACGAGCCGCTTTTATTGTTGACTTTTCTGCTCCCTCCAAGCCAATGAAAAACATTGTAATACTTAGTTCATGGTCTTCATCTGACCAGAGGTATGTTTAATTAGCTCTAGTATCTCGCAATTAAAAACTAGGAGTTGAGGTGTGAGAGGTGTCTCTGCTTAAGGTATAAAGCTTGAAATAAGAGTGTTGGTTTTGGAGCTGGCCAGGGGCCAGAAAACAGGGTGCACACCTATACTGATGGAAATGTAAACTTAAGAGATGGGCATAAATATGTCCATGGAGGCCTGTGCCTGGTTGCCTTTTCATGCTATTTGAGAGAATTAATCCATTTGAACAAAAGTTCTAAAAATATCCCACTGAGCTTCATGTTCTTTTTGCCAAGCCGTACAATTGTGGCACACAGTGTGGGCTTTGGCTGCTGGCTTTATCAAGACTTTTATATAATTGCTGCTGCAGTGGTTCCACTGTGATAAAAAGATGTTCAGAGATAAATAAGATGAAATACGGTTGCATTTGAATTCCACAGGATTGTACTGTCCAGTTGTTTGTTGTGGCTGTTGGCTAGGACAGAGTTATTCGAGCTTTGCCCATTTTCACACTGTAAGAATAGGGCCAATTTTTTGGACCATGGGCATCATCTGGATTTGAACTTGCAGTCTCAGGATGATAGCATGAAACCTCTAAATACTTGTATAGGCAGAATCCAGCATTAGCATCTTGCATAGCACTTAATAGTGCAAAGGTTTCTTTCATGTTTGACTTTTTTTTTTAATATATATAAATGTAAAATTCCTTCATGACACCAAACCAGTTATTTAAACATCCTGCTTTACACAAATGCTCATTTATGATGGTGCCAGTGGGATTGATCCTGTACTCAAAGAGAGTGATGCAGCAATTCTTTAATATTTTAGTCAGTCCTGTCCTGTTTCTGTCCCTTCTGTGCACTCTTCTTAAACACGATGTATTCTGCCATCGGTACCATCATGTGGCTGAATTGCATCCTAATATCGAATTGTGTGGTTTACTGTCTTCACTGTGGCGACCCCTGAACAAGGGAAAAGCCGAAAGGAGAAGACGACTGTCTTCACTGCTTCTACTTTGGATTAGAGCTTCATGGGAAAATAGCGTGTAAGAAGGGAACACTTGGTCTCTGGGCTTTATTTATTTAAATGAGGAAACCATGAAACCTGATTGTTATACATTATGATTAACCCCCCCCCCCCCCAATAATCATCATTGTATTATCTGTATTCATACGAACAATAACATAAAATACGGCAATACAATTAATTCAGATGTTAATACGGATTTTAAACTTTCAGGAAAATATGCTCCTTTCAATTTTATTTGACAATATTTTATCAATAATTTTGATGAATTGCATCAAATTCAATCCGTGTTTACCTTCCTGGCAAAGCCAAATCTTGCCATAATCTCACGGGATGTTACTGTTGTATTTTACCACATGATTCATTAATCGGCAGCAAGTTGGGTTGATTTCCATGAATCAGTGGCTATCTTACGTACACCCAGTCATAACCAGAGCCAATCATCGAACGGTTGTGAGAAACTCAAAATTGCGGCAAAGAAAACAAGAATTTTTTTCAACAACTTATTAATTTATTAAGAAGCATGCCCCTTACACGGCCTTTTGCACAATGTGCAAGGCGAGATTTAGCATTGCGCATTCGGGAATTTTTAAAACGCATGTAAAGGGGGGCAGTCATGGCCAGCTAGCGACCGGTTTGCTTACTTTATAACTTTTTTCTTGAACTGAACTCTCTTATTAGTAAATGCTGATATCAAATATCATTCAGGGTCATGCATAATATAATAATAAATATGCAATATATAATAATGACATTAATTCTACTGGTGTTATAATATAGAATATATGTCAAATCGTCATGGTTTTCTGAAATATTCCGTTGTTTCATTGTTAATCTGAAATGCAGTAACATTTGACAAAGAACCTGTATGTTCATATATGTAATTTTGTGGAATCCTAATTTGGCTACTAATTTGTCTATTACAAATATCAATTTTCAGCTCAAAATACAAATTTTTGGTTTATCGACAAAGTGGTACTTTCCTGGGTTAGCAGACCTGATATCCCCACCTATATCACGCTCACTTCAGTCTTGCAAGGATAAAATGACACCAACACACACCTTTGTGCCACAATCACTAAGCACACCACATGTATTTCAGTGTAAAATTATTTAATGTGTTTCAGGATGGTGTTTGCCTTTTAATGGCAGTTACTTCAAGACTTGAGGGAGTTGTACTAGCTTTTAAGTCATATAATCCATTGGGGGGATTAACATGTCACGTTACATTACGCTACACATCCATGTTTTAGCTCAAACATCTCCTGACCTGTCGAGATGTTGCGTTGGGTTTCTTTCGTGGTGATGTGTAGAAACTCTCACTGCTGCATCACTCGAGAGAGATTGGAGTTTTATGAGACGCTCATCCAAGCAGTGGGATAATCATTCCTGTAGCCTTCATGGGGGACTAATGTACTGTGTTTCGTTTTTTTTTTTTTTTTTTTATTCCATCTACACTGACATTAACATCAGGGCATTAGTTATTTGATATACCATAACCATTGTTTGTCACGGATTTATTTTGATATAATACAATTAAGTGCTTAATTTTCTCCTTTCTTGGAAATATAAGTATATATATATATATATATATATATATATATATATATATAGTCTTCTCACAGTTGCAAAAATATTTATTACCTTTTTATCTGTATTGAAGTCCATCGGTCCTGCTGTAGTTGTTCAGTGAACTGGCTTCTCGGAACACCAAGCTTGAAATGTTAGCATGATATGGACTAGAGTCAAGTCTGACTTTCAAAGTATACTAGACGCTGAGGATACAATTCTAATAGTGTTCTCTTTCCAAGCTGAAATAACAACGGCATGTGCTTTGCATTGGAACCAATAGCTTTAACATTGCTACTTATTCATGCTTTAAATCTTTGGGTTATTCAGAAGAACATACTGTATACGTTACACTTGGCGAGATTCAACAAATGTCAGTACATTGTTGTAGCTCTGGTAGTATCTGAGCCTTATCCAGACACAAGGCTTTTAGCTCTAGTCTGTAAAGCAGGATTGCATAAGGAGGGAAATGAAGTCTTAAACCTGTCTTCACTTAACTCTCAGCATCCAACATTTTACCATTAGGGAGTCTTGTTAGTGGTTGCTTTATGTGAGTACCTATAGGGGCCCTTCAGGAGGTCTGGAACTATTACACCGCAGCCTTGTTGGAAAACATACCATAGATGTTGAACCTGGACTCGAAACCTTTCGATTCACTGTGTGTAAGCAGTACAGAACTCGTTGTGTATTCAGATTTAAATATTTTTCCATTCTAATTTGTTAATTTGAGTTGACCTACCCATGAGCTAGCTCTTCATGATCACGCTAGTTACCAATGCTGGAGAGACCGATGACATGTGAATTCAGCACCTACTTAAATGTAAAATGAAGCAGTGTCTATGTTGAATAAAGATTGAGACGGCATCAAAATGTTCAAAATTGTTCATTTTCTGTCTGGCATATTGTAGAACCCACTTATGAGAGATAATGTAGATAATTTTACCCCAATGAAACACTTGATAAGCGATCAGTGAGGATGAAATGTCTTTTCCTTGTCTAGGTTATTCAAGTTTAAAATGTTCACTAGCATGCGTCACCCTGTCTGGCAAAAGAAGTCCTGTACAATAAACACGACGTAGCAGGAACCAGCAATAACCTGTCCTCTCAGTGAATGAAAGATGTAGGATATCCACTCCTACTAGCGTTTACAACCTCACTGACAACAAAGATAGGTTGGTGAAAGTAGGGTATTTGTGATTGGTCTTGACATTTAGCCTGTGATTGTGTACTCACCCAGCTATGTTACAGGACAGCTGAAAGAACCAACTGCAGTCTACCTTATACGTTTTCCCACCATTGGCCAACTTGAATTTCATGGCCTTCGAATTGTAATTGTCTATAGTAGCATTCAGATTCATAAGAATGCATGCATGCATTCATATTGTGCCACTCGGAAGACCTGATATTTAAATTTTAGCAATGTTAATTTTGTGAGTGCCGTCATAGTTATTTAGGACGATCATTGAACAGGAGGATCCATTCTGACCAATATTATAAAGTTTCAAGATGGCTGCTTTTTACGCTAAGTGGTACATTATTAATCCCTAGTCCACTCCAACAGCTTCAAACAGAATCTTTTCATTATCTTGCTCAGCAGAAGCCTAACATTATCAGGGTATGTGCATAAATGCCACTCTAGAAACTCACTGCCAAGATGAGGTCGTCAAATCCCCCATTTAATCATAGCAGATCACTGCAGGTTTTTTCCCCATCACATACAACAGGCTTCCAGTGGAGCATCACTCCACATTTTGCACTGCTGTCAGTCAGTCGGGACTTTCTCTCTTTGGAGGGATTTTGTGTGGATGGGTGGAATTGGAGTGAAGTGTGAACTAAAAGTAAAGATGGGCCCATGCAGCTTTTAGCTTGAGGAGCTTCTCCAAACTTTATTTCGAACCAGAGAGCATAGCATGGGGAAGAATAATACAATGTGGATTCTCTTTCAGGAAGGAATAAATAATTAATTATTTTTTTTTGCTACAGTACTCAAAGATGAATGAAGCACCTGGAATTATGGGAACTTAACTGCTAATTGTTTTGATGTAAAGAAAAGTCCACGGAGAAACCAAGCAGATTGAGTCTGAAACTCTTCATTACTTTAAGCACCTTGTTCGGAAATTTAAAAAAGGGCTAATTTAAATTCTCACTCTTTAATGTCTTCATTCTTCAACCACTGATCCTTCTCTGCATTTTTACTCTGCTGTCCTAATCAACCGTGTCCTGCTTTTCACAGTGATGCAGCACACTGTAGGACTATTGATTACCAATTACTATTGTCCGAGTGAATTG